>SNQJ01S0004490.1:93628-144628 GCA_010110895.2 Picea sitchensis
TATGCAGAGGCAATATCAATGCCTATGCATACTATTGGTATGCATAGGAATTCATATTGCATTTGCATACCATTGCATGGTATTTCAATGGCATGCAATGGTATGCATAGGAAATGGTATTTCCTTTTCATAACATTGAATACCATTGTTATTCCATGCAATGGTATGCAACATAAATACCATAGCCTATGCATGCCATTGCAATACCATGCAATGGTATGCAAAGGAAATATCATTGCCTATGCATACCATTGCATGTTATTGCAATACCATACAATGATATGTAATGGTATGCAAAGGCAATACCATTGGTATGCATAAGCAATGATATTTATTTTGCATACCATTGCAATGGTATTGCAATGACATGCATTGGAAATGGTATCCCTGTTGCATACCATTGAAATGGTATGCAATGGTATACACAGGAAATGGTATTACCTTTGCATACCACCACTGCATATCATCAATAAAAAAATAGGTTAAAATTATAAGATTTATATGTGTTGTGATTTTTTGGGTTATTTCTATCAACCACCTACATCATTCGCAATATTTCTATATGTATATATACATATACATATTCATGTATAACAATAGTGTAAGAGTTTAATTCAAATTCCACTCGGCCTTTGTCATGTTATATTTATGAACAATTTTCTATTGATGTTGTTGCCTCTTTGATTTCATAGTGCATTTGTTCTTTCAAATTAATGCATTCATTAAAATTCATAACTATTACATGGCTAATTTAATCATTTCCGTCAAAAGATTATTAATGTGAGTACCATAAAATAAAAATAGAGCACTGTAGACATATAGGACATGGTTATGATGCTATAGGTTTAAATAAACAAATTACTAATGAATAGGAGGGAAATTATGAAGAAAGTTTAATGACTTGATCTTTTTAAGAAAATGAAAAGAAAGTTTCTTAAAATATATTATTATTTTTTGATAAGTTATTAAAATAAAGAAAGTTTAAAAATCTAAGATTTATATATTATTGTTTCAACCATAAAAACTAAAACTAAGAAAGAATGAAATATCAATTATTACTTGTACTTGTATTGTTGAAAATATTTTAGAATAATTAGTTATATTGATTCAATAATCTTATAATGTAGTGATTTAAAATAATACAATGCATTGATTTCACTAATGATACAATGATTTAAAATAATCAAATATTTGTATTGATTTTAACAATGATATAATACAATAATAGGGTGTATTGATTTCATCCATAATACAATGAAAGATGATTATGCATTTTGATTGAAGAAACAATATCAAGGAAATTGATCTTGTACAATGATTTCAACACCAAAGTGAAATGACTTTCACAATAACACAATGCAAACCAATTTCAAAATACTTATTATAAGTGGAAGTTTACTGGGTGTGATTCATCTATTAATATTTGCATGTTAAAAATCATTATAACATTAAGATATATAAAATGTTAAAATATATAGAATGCATTGATATATACAATACATTGAAATCAAAAGGATGCAATATAATGTAAATAGAATTATAAGGAATATATGAGGTTGGAAAAAGAAACTATTATGGTAAAAGAAAAGTTGAAGAAGACATATTGAGATTGGTTACTAACTAATCTCTATTATTAAACATTGTTACTTTATTATTGTTCACCCTAATTCTCATGTAACTTTCTAAATGTCATTCTTGATAGTACTTTCTAAATTAAAAATGATACTTGGTAAATTTCAAAGAATCAAATTCATCTAAAACATATACATATACTTATAAATGATGATTTAAAGTTTTGAAGAGTACGTGATTGAAACCAACTCTACCTTACAAATCCCTATAAACTTTTCTTTATATTTTGTACTCTAAAAATAATTTATACCTTCAATGATTTGAGACACATAATGAATCTAGAAATAAAATGGATTTATTATCATCTTATCAATAAATTTAATAAGTATAATAAAAAATTATATATATATATATATGATATGATAGAAGGACAAATCCAAACATTATAATTTTTTTTAATTTTTTAGACGCAATTATATATATGGTGGAAGGACAAGTCCAAACATTATAAAAAAAAATTAATTTTTTAGACGCAATTATCACCGGCTACCTGTCTACGTTGCCGGCTTTGCATCACAAGAACGTGATCATGAGTCAGCGTTGTGTATAGAAAGAAAGAGATTTGCCAGCTCATTTTAGGCCCTTTCTATTTACTAAAATTTATTTAATGTAAGAGGCTCTGGACCTAATCCTCCTCGTTATAAGATATCTAAGGATGAACAATCAATCTTGTTGATGTGTCCACCTCATCAATCTTAACCGCCAACATTGTTTATGTGTCCACCTCATCAATCTCATCCTCCAACGATGTTGGAGGATTGAGAAGCCACGTAGATTAAGTTATGTTTTGCACGCGGCGCCCAATAAAATTAATAATAATAATAATTAGGGCCAAATTCCAGACACCATAGATGACGGGCGTTCACTCGCGGTATTGAACGTGGAAGGAGAAGTTAGGCACATTTGTGTAGAGTATAGATATTTCGCCTTCACACATTACCATATAATTGTTTCACTTCGAAAATTACCTTAAAAAATTACCAATTTTTTAAAATCGGTTCTTAAGAAATTTATTTATTTTTAATTAAAAAATTAATGTAAACAGAACTTCTTCATAGCTGATCCATCCTACTGTAACAAACCCTTCCTACTCTCAGAGAAATTTACCTTAACGCGAGGCATTAGCCCTTATAAAATCGCCGGTGCTCTTGGTGCTCCTCATATTCTTTGTTATGTTGTATTAATGTATCCGTGAGCTGCATCAATGGCTATTCGCAGACTGCTCAGTCACGCCTTTCAAGAGCGACAATATCTCCGCATTGCGCAAACTGCCCTTCATGGCAACGGATCTGACCAACGTCCAGAGATCGTTGAGTTCCAGAGGTTCGATCTGTGGTTTCTGCATAGGCGGGGCGTTATTATGCCCGCGCAGTCTCGTTCCCGTCCATGGCTGCTCCATGGCGACCGCTGGCGGGAGGAGTTAAAGAATTTGAATAACGCTGCGACAGATCGCCTCCATCAGGACGTCGTCAGCCCGCATGAAGGGAAAAAATCTGCGGAGGAGCGGGGGAGGCTGCTTATGCTCGTGCAGATGGATTCTCTGATAAAAAGATTGCGCCAAATCCGCCATGCCTGTATTTCTCGCAAAGAATTATTACAGATATGTATGCACTCCACTGGCAAGGAGGATGCCATGGAAGTTGTGAAATCGCTTGAAGAAGCCGGGCAGATTCTCACAGTCGGCAATCGCGTCTACCTCCGGCCCGAGCAGGTACCGGATTTGATCTTTGAACCTCTAGGTCTCTGTTGTTTTAAGATTTCTTGATTTTGTTAGGGTTTCAAGATTTCTTGTTCTTGTTATTATTTTAATATTTGTTTTCTTTCCATTTTGCAGATAGCAAGGGTCACTGAGAGCGTCGTCGTCCCTCTGTTAGACGATCGCTGCAGGGAAGAGTTGCAAGAGATGGAAAAACAAAAGACCGAAATAGACTTGGAAGCAGAGAAATTAGTTCGCAGAGAATTATGGCGCGGGTTTGGGTTTCTGAGCCTCCAGACGGCCGCTTTAATGCGGTTCACCTTCTGGGATCTCTCGTGGGATGTGATGGAACCTATATGTTTCTACATAACCTCCATTTATTTCTTAGCAGGCTATGCATTTTTCCTGAGGACATCCGCCGATCCCACATTCGAGGGCTTCTTCCAAGCTCGCTTCAAGACCAGGCAAAAGCGATTGATGAAGAACGGGAATTTTGACATCGAACGATTTAAAGAACTCCGTAGGATAATAGGACCGCCTTTGAGGCAGTCTGCATGTCGCGGCCTCTTAGATGCGATTTAGGCCGATACCATTCCATTCTTCCCTGTCATTACAGAGTTCAAATTTCCATGCATGTGCGCAAGGAATGGGCATTGAACGGATAGCCGACTGCACTTTTTTCCCCATTTTTTGTCATTTAAGTTTATGGGGTTTAATATTGGTCTAAGATTGTTCTATACATTTACTAACCAAATGCTTCCACAGTTTTCACTGGAAAGTTGTTGTAGGCGACCCAAGAAATTCATTCTGACTCGCTAACATACCTGTGGCATAGGAAGCGATTCCATTTCTATTAATCTGAATATTCTGCGGTATATCATTCACATCACGAATACGTTCAAGGCCAGATAGTATTGTTCATCTATTTCCTAATTTTCTAATTTAATAGCCCATAGCCACAGATAATACAACTATATGATTATTATTTAAGTATGTTTGTAATAATAATAATAATAACAATAATTATCATTTATTTTTAAGTTCATCATCAAGATCACCAAGCCAGACACCAAAACTATTACTATAATAATGATACTATATAATATAACGATTAATCAAGATCACCAAGCCAGACACCAAAACTATTACTATAATAATGATACTATATAATATAACGATTAATATGAGGTAGTTAGGTGAATCAAGTGTTTTAAAGTTTTATATATAACTTAACGAGATGCATGAGAGTGTGGTATATGTGTATATTAGGTAGTTAATCTTTGGCTTTAATGTATTTCCCCATGATATAATTGTGATATTAGATAGAATTTATTTTTTTAATTTATTATAATTTTTTATATTAAATTGAAAATGCTTTTAATTTTATTTTTGTTAAGAAGCATTTTCTATATGAGCATAATCACTTGTTAATATCTTGTGTTTTTTATAGTGAATTTTATCAATGGTGGTTTATAGGGTGATTGAAAGTGAGGTATGATGTTTCACATTCAACCAGTTAAGGTGTGGGTTTCATTTGCTAGGAAATTTGAGTTCAACAACCTTACAATGTGTTTAGTCAGGAGGAGACACCCAAAAAATCTGTGTGGCTAAGTCGGGTGCGATCCCTTGGTGATTTTGACGACTTAGATTCCCTTACGTTGTAGTTTTTTAGCCAACGATTGAATGTTGTCCTGCAAGTGACAAACATTGCTAACAAACAAACAAAAAAAGTGAGGTATGATGTTGCTCCACAAGGGTTCAAGTCTTTTCAATGTTGAGATAGGTGTGGCATACACCTGACAATGTTGTAGTGGAGGAGGGGGAAAATGTAGAGCTATAACAAGGAAAAAATGCAGAGAAGTGGCAAAGAATAAATGCATAGTAGTGGCAAGAAATAACTCTTGAGTAGTGGCAGGGAATAAATGGAAAGGAGCGGCAGAGAATAACTTGTTGGTGGTTTCCAGCATGTAGAAATGGAAAATCTTCAATGGTTTATGGTTATATTATGCCTATTTATTCAATGTTAGTGATAGAGGAAAACAATGCATGTAAGTTTTATCTTACTGTTATGTTACTTTGCTGAAATTCTCTAGAATTATGTTATTCTTGAACAGTGTTGTTGAGAGCACACAAACTCTGTATTGTAACCATTTAGTTGTTGAATAATACATTGAGTGTGCTTTAGAGTGTGAGGTTTTTCTCTCGAAAGGGTTTTCCCTAGGAAATCATGTTGTTAATTATTTATTGTTAATTTCATTTGTTTGCAAATATTCTATTTAAACATTTTTTACACCTTATTCTCTCGAGGATTAATGTAGGAAGTGTATTTTGTGCCCATGCTTCCTTTCATTTGGTATCAAAGCTTGGCCACCTCAAATCCAAGGTGTTAGGGAGAAGGTTTTTTTTTGTCTAATATTTGTTTGAGAGGGAGCTTGCATAGACGGAAATTTTGTTGCGGGGAAATGGAAAGCACATCTAGATTAGAAATGGAGAACTTTAATGACACTAAATTTTATTTTTGGAAGCTCAAGATGGAGGATCTTCTCATATATCTGTATCTAGGGGTTGTAGTATCTTGAACCAAACACATTAGTATGAAAGATTAAGAGTTGGTGGTGTTGGAGAGAAATAAAAGAAGTAGTATCAGGATTTGTTTGGCCAATTTGGTATTATTGAATGTTTATGAATAAAAAACCACAAAAAATCTCTAGAAGAAGTTGGGGGATTTGTATCCGACTAAATCCTTGATTAATAAACTTTTTCTACAAAAAAAAAAATATTTTCTTTGAGAATGGGTGATGGTGATTATATACTTGAGCACTTGAATGCATTTAATACTATTGCGACCCAATAAATCTCCATCAGAGTGAAGATGAATGAGGAGGATTCATGTGTGGCCCTTTTGTGTTCTTTTTCAAATTCATGGAACAACCTGGTAATGGCCATTGGAAGCACTATAAAGAAATTGGTTCTTGATGAGGTTATGGTTTCTTTACTCTCATAGTAGGTGTAGTGGAAATATTCTAAATCCACCAATGAGGATTTGGCTATTTGTAGAAGATAAAAGGAGAAAGGAAAGAAGAGACAAAAGGGTAGATCCAAATTCCGTAGGAGACATAGTCTCCCAAAAATTCCAAGGAAAAATGTTGGGATTGCAGTAGGTTGAGCATTTGAGAAGGGACTGCAAGGAAGATAACAAGAGGAATAAGAAGGAAAATAATGTTTTTGTTGATGAGTCTAAAAAATCTTCTCAAGAGGATGGTGGAGATGCATCTGTTTTCCTCTTTGGCAACCTGTGCAAGCTAGAGTGCACAACTAACAGACTCTAGAGCTTCCTTCCATATGAATTCCTATCAACACTAGTTTTTAGTGTATGAGAAATATGAAGGTGGTATGGTATACCTTGGTGATGAATCTCCTCTTAGCATAGTTGGTTATGGTAGAATCCTCATTATGTTGTTTGATGGTAGAGGAAAGGAGATTAGTGGAGTTTTGAACTCTCTAGGTTTGGCCTGAAACCTAGTATTAGTAAGCACACTTAATGATGTATGTGTGTAGGTTGTTTTCTCTAACAAAGGGCGTAACATGGCATGAGCAGCTCTAGTACTCATTAATGGATTTGATGTAAGCATTTTGTTCCATCTTGGTGCATGCACTATTGAGTGTAATATTTCTTTGATTTCTATAGTGGAGAGATATATAGGATCTACAGTTTCACAATCAGAACCTCATAAACAAGATCTTGATTTAGAAAGCAATTTACTTGTAGAAAAGACAATGCCATGGTACCAAAGATTGGGCCATATATGTGAGAAGGGCTTGTAGACCTTGAAAAAAAACTTGTTGATGGATTGAAAGATTTTGATCTTGAATTTGACTTTTGCGGGCACCACATATATCGAAAACAAAACCATGTTCAGTTTAATTCTAGTTTTCACAAATGTTCTAGGATGTTGGACTTAATTCATTCTGATGTATTTGGTCTAGTTAAAGTTATTTCAATTTATAAGGCTTTGTATTATGTGTCATTCATTTGTGATTATTCGAGAAGGACATTGGTATATTTTCTTATAACCAAATATGAGGTTTTTAGTCGATTTAAGGAGCTTAAATTTCTCTCTTGGAAAATTAGACTAGTAGGAAGATTAAGGTGTTCAGCACTAATAATGTATATGAGTTTTTTTTTTTTTTTTTTGGTTTTAAGTAGAGTTTGATAATTTTTGTAAGGAGAATGGAACTGAAAGGCATAAGACAACTCCATATACCCCTAAATAGAATCGAGTTGCAAAATAGATTAATAAAACATTGATGGAGAGAGCTAGGAGTATGCTTAGTGGAGTCATCTTAGAGAAGAAATTCTAGGAATAAGTGGTTGCTACTACATGTTACTTGATTAACAACTCTCCCACATAAGATTTTGTGGATAAGACCCCTATGGAGGTCCAGATGGGAAAGAATCCCTCACTTCAATTTCTTCATGGTTTTGGTTATAAGGCATATACTCATGTGCCTAAGAAGAAACAATCGACATTGGATAATAGGGCCATGAAATGTATCTTCATTGGCTATTAAATTTGTGTGAAAGGGTACATGATTTGGGATCTTGTGGCTCAAAAATATTTTTATAGAAGGAATGTTATTTTCAGAGATGTAACGTACCCAACCACCCCAGGTCGGGCACGCTACCTCAAAAAATTTGTTCAAAAATTAAATTTGAATTATGATACCATTTAATTATTAAAGAAACATGATAACAACACATGCAAAAATAAAAATTCATGCTACAGTATAGAGAATGTCTAAACATTCCATGCATAGAAATAACCAACAAGCATGCATGTTATAACATGTGAAACTAAGAGACAATAATTCATACACAACGGAAATAAATATACAACAGAGAAACACATGACAGAGAGCACTTATCTTCATCAAAATGGTTCACTAACTGAATGTAGACCAAGGAATTTCCACCCAACCGTAGAAACTATTGTTCCAAGTCTCAACAATAATGTCACCCCTGAGACAGGGCTATGAATCCACAAGGACGGTTCCACGATGTCACTCAGTTTCCCCAACCCAATCAACACTCAATCTCCCATAGGTTCCTCAACACACAATCATCCAAAGTACATCCGCTCTCTTCTCTCCATCATGCACAACCCAAGAGAATGGGCCCCCTTCTCTTCCACGTAGTCCCTCGGTATTTCCACCTCCTTCCAAGGCTCTAGTGCATTTGGTCGAGAATCTCCATGCTGGGACTCCTAGGACTCACAGCTATGAATAAAATTTAGTACATGCCAATGCATCTCAGGCATGCAGGCATTAATTCATGGCTGAAACAAACCATTCACTGTTACATCCAACAAACAATGGATTCCTCAATAATTCTCCCCCGAGGTCCCATTCCAACAACAAGAATGAATGAGTGAAAAATTGAACAGAATGGAGAGTGTGAACAAACAAATAATGAATGAATGGAGCTGGTGAAGAAGAATAAGAAGAACCCCCCCAAACAACTCGCAAGATGGGTTTATGTATTTACTTGGGAATCAAGAATTGCATGGCCTTCCCCCAAGAATCTCATGTAACCCCTTCTCTCAATTAAGAATTATAGGTAAATAAAATATGATAAAATGACTTAGCCCCTTAATCCCCCTCTCTCGTGGAATCATAGCCCCTTATAAATATTTTTTTTGTATGACTTGTAGCCAACGATGTATTTTATTATTAATAATGATCATAGCATTACATTTCCTAGGCACGTTGGCCTAATTAACTGTTTGGGCACTCTGACCTTTCATCAAATAAACAAAATACATTATTTCATATGGGGACTCAAAATCAGGGTATTACATTCCCCTCCCCCTTATTTTGGCACTGACCTTAGTGCATATACAAAACAAAAATCAAAATTTCAAAATTTATTCAAAATGTCGTGGGTACTTCGCCCGCATGGCATCTTCATGATCACAAGTAGTATCTTCAGGACCGTAACATTCCCACTAAAATTTTACCAACTCTATAACTTGATTTTGGAGCATTTTGACTTTTTTGTCCAATATGTGCACTCGTTGGACCTGAAAGTCTCCCTCTGGCTCTACTTGAATCAAATTCCAATCAATAACATGGTTAGGATCATGTATATACTTTTTCAACAAAGAGACATGAAATACATTATGTCCATTCATGGAAGTAGGCAATGCAAGCATGTATGCAACTGGCCCTATTCTGTCCAAAATCTCAAATTGACCACATAATCTGACTTCTAGCTTTGTACAACTACCCAACTTCAATGAGCTCTTTTTGGGATTCACTTTTAAAAGAACATGCTCCCCCACTTTAAATTCTCTAGTTGTCATGTTCTTATCTGCATAACTTTTTCTGTCTATCTTGAGCTGCCTTTAAATTCTTCTTAATTCTAACCATCTGGTCTTCCATGTCCTTGAGAAATTATGGCTCAAGTACTACTCTGTCTACTGGGTTGTCCCAAATCACTGGAGTATTTCATTTTCTACCATACAAAGCCTCAAATGGGCTCATCTTCAATGAAGCTTTATACCCATTATTATAGGCGAACTCAACCAAATGCAAGTAGTCTTTTTAGATAGTTTATCCATCACACACATTCTCAACATGTCTTCAATCACTTGCTTGACTTTCTTTGTCTTCCCATTTGACTATGGATGGTATGTTGTGCTAAAATTCAGATTTGTACCAAATCCTTTAAATAATCCCCACTAGAAATTTGAAGTAAACATTGTATCCATGTATGAAACAATTTCCTTAGATATCCCATGCAACCTAGAAATTTCCCTCATGTAAATTTCTAAAATATTAGTTGTTGTATGAGTCATTTTCAGAAGAACAAAATGAACAACCTTTGTCAATTTATCCACAAGAAAGTATCATTATGGAATCATGTTGCCTTACTGTCCTAGGAAATTTAGTTATAAAATCAATGGTTACCACTTCCCATTTCTTCTCTGAATTGGCAATGGTTTAAGCTAAACCCACTAGGTGTCTATGCTCATATTTTACTCAGAAATTTCATGCATCTGGTAATGTAATCAGTAACATCCTTCTTCATTCATGGCCAAAATAATTGGCTTCTTACTGCTACAATTGTTTTCTGGTAAGCAAGATGTCTAGCATATGGAACATTATGCATTTCTTTTAATACCAAATTCCTAAGTTCTCTAGAACTAGGAAAATAAAATATATTCTTATGAAAAAGTAATCCATCTTCCTTAATCTCATACTCTTTAATTTTATGTTGTACATTTTCTTGCTGTAAACTTTCTTTTACATGTAGGTAATACTTATCTATAACAACAACATCTAAAATTATCCTCTTTAAATATACATGATGCATACTAACATCTATAGCATGCATGATATGTACTCTTCTGTTGAGTGCATCGACAACTTTATTTTCTTTTCCCTTGATATGATTGATGTCAAAGTCATACTCACTTAAAAATTCTAGCCATATTGTTTTCCTAACATTCAAAGTTGGTTGTTCAAAAAGATATTTCAGACCACTATGGTATGCCCTTAATTCAAATATTTTTCCCATGAGATAATTCCTCCACATCTTCAATGCTTGAACTATTGCAGCAAGCTCCAAATCAGGTGTGGCATAATTCCTCTCATGTTCTTTGAGGTTTTTGGACTCATAACCAATGACATGAAAATTGTGTTTGAGGATAGAACTAGGTATGTCCTTGCATGCATCTATACATACCAAAAAATTCTCATTTGGGTCAACAACCTTTAAAATAGGTGCACTAGTAAGTAATTCCTTTAACAAATTAAAATTCTCTTCACACTCAGTTGTCCATTCAAATTTTGTTCCATTCTTTTGTAAAGAAGTTATGGGATGAGAAATATTAGAGAACCCTGCTATAAACCTCCTGTAGTATCTGGATAATCCCATAAAAGATCTAATTTCTGAAACATTCCTAGGTGTTGGCCATCCTCTAATGGCTTCAATATTTTCTGGATCCACTGTTATACCTTGTTCTGAAATAATATGACCCAAATAATTGATTTTTTCTTGGTAAAAAGAACACTCACTAAGCTTGGCATAAAGCTGATGTTCCCTCATCAATTGTAACACCAACCTCAAGTGATGGTCATGCTCTTCCTCGGACTTAGAATAAATAAGTATGTCATCTAAGAACACAATGAAAAACTTATCCAGATAATTTATGAATATGTCATTCATTAGGCACATAAAGACATTCGATGCATTGGTCAGTCCAAATGGCACCACTACAAACTCATAATGTCCATACCTGGTTCTAAAGGTTGTCTTATTGATGTCTTACCTTATGGTATTTGTATCGCAATTCTATCTTTGAAAATATATTTTCTCCTCTTAGTTGATCAAAGAGGTCACCAATTATGGGTAGAGAGTATTTTTTTTTCACAGTGGCTTTATTCAAATATCTAAAGTCTATACACAACCTCAATGTTCCATCCTTCTTTTTGACAAAGAGTATTGGTGCTCCCCAAGGTGAAACACTTGGACGTATGTATCCTTTCTTCAACAATTCTTCCAACTACATTTGTAATTCTTTCAATTAAGGTGAACTCATTTTGTAAGGTGTTTTTGATACTGGGGCAACTCTTGGTACTAAATCAATAGAGAAATATATCTCCCTCCTTGGTTAAAATACTGGTATTTCTTGGAATACATCTTCAAACTCTTGCAATACTGGAAAATCTTCGAGCCTTGGCCCTTTTGTCTTTTATGGCTCTTCCACATGAGTTGCATACAATTAACATCCTTTCCTAAAAAATTTATTCAGCTATAATATTGAAATCAACCTTATAGAAATGGGTCTTGGAATTCCTTTCATAGTGCTTTGTTTTCTTTCTTCATCAAGACATGTAAATGTCTTGTTATGACAATCTAGGACAACATGGTGTTGATCCAACCAATCTATTCTAATTAGGATGTCATAAGATCCTAATTGGATGATATTCATATCAACAACTGTATTTACTCCATTAATATTTATTGGACAACTTTTGATAGCCTCATTGATCCTTCTTTTGGTTATAATGGCTAACTGAACCAAACTTGACTTCCCTAGCTTCATTTTCTCCAAATGTAATATATCCACTATTTTAGGATCAATGTAACAATGAATTTCTCTTGAATTGATTAAAATAGAAATAGGATGATTAATTATCTTATCTTCCACTTCGATCATATTGGATTGGTACTCTGTTTGTCGATCTTCTAAGGCTACATATATCTTTTCCATGTCCTCCATTGATGTAGCCTCTTGGATGTTGTGCATGGTCTTCATTTATCTCCTCTATGAGGGAAATCCTTGTATAGGTGATTTTCCTTGCACCACCAACATTGGATTGGCGGTATTCCTCTTTTGCCAAAGGAATCATCTTTCTTGGATTCATCCTTAGTAGACTGATCTTGTTCATTTTTATTAGGGTTGTTTCTTTTTGAAAGGAGGTTTGAACCCCTTCCTCCTCTGGTCATATTTCTCCTTCTTATCCTTCCAATATTTCTGCATGGATTATATACCCTTTCCTTGCTCATACAGATACTTAGCCTTCCCGATAGTCTCAATCAATGTCCTGGGCTCATCATATCGAATATTCTCTTTATAAATGGATGGAAATCCACTTAAAAACCTTTGTATCTTCACTTTTTCATCTTTGATAAATCCCGCATACTTCAACAATCCCAAGAACCTCTTCTCATATTCTTTCATGGTCATGCTTCCCAACCTTAGCTCAAATAACTCTTGCATATTCTTTTCATAGAAATGCTCTGAAAGGTACTCCTTCTGAAAATGTTTCTTGAAATACTTCCAAGTGATCCTTCTCCCACTAATGTGCTCAATTTGCTTCATTTTATCCCACCACATAACAACTTTCCCATGTAAATGTTATGTGGCAATTCTTGCTTCTAGGTTTGAGGAGTAGTTATGCAATCGAAAATACCTCCTAAGTCTAAGAAGCCATGCTTCAACATCATCTTCCCTTTCTCTTTCACCATAAAATGATGGTGGCTTAAGCTTCCTCCACTCTCCTTGCAAACTATCAAATCCATTCCTTCTTCTTTGGTGCCTAACAGGAGACACTTTTGGACTGCTTAAGGAGACTTCATATATATATATATATATATATAATTTCCTTGCTGAGTAAGGCGGTGAGTTGTGTCTATGTTTTCTTCTAGTGCTCCTTGAATGAGCAACTCTTCTGTAGTTACCTCTTCTTTCGTGATATATTTCTTCTTCCTCCTGCCTTAAGTATGATCCATTCATTGCTTGCCTATGCAATTGATTTAGGATTTGCATTACTTGAGTATTTATAGAAATTGTGGTTGTCATTTCTTCTTTATTATACTAAATTATTATGCTTGTAGAAAAGAAACATTAATGGTCTTAGGTCTCAAGAACAACACTTGACTCCTTAAATGACTACGTGGACCACCCAAATACATAATGACTACATTTGATTTTTTGGTAGATATCCCCAAATGAGTGATTTGTTTCTAAACTTAGTCATTTGCATTATGAGTGGGCCTAATGGTTAAGAACATGTGTTTCCTTCTAAGAGTTCACAATTTCCAATCCAGAGGCGGGTAGGGTATGTATACCTCTGTAGACATTAGCAACCAAATCGTTACGGGGAGGGGGTCCCTTTTCCCACAAACAAGGGGGTCTCATACACCAATTTGTTGTCTAGCTTAGTCATGACCTTAAAATTAGATTGTTGTTATTATCATTAATATATCCTTGTTTTTCTAGGTAATAGTGTCAACAAATCTTTGGTCATGTTTGTACCTAATAGGGTAAAATTGGGACTTTATGAAATATTTAAACACCTCCAACTTATTTATTAGTGGATTGCACTCCTGTATAATTCTCTTTGTAAATATTGCCTACCAAGTTTAAGCATGTCTCTCTAGCATTAGTAGATAAAATTGTATATTCTCATATTCACCTAGGTTATGCACACTGAAATAAACTTCTAACTTTGGTAACCAATAATTCAAGTGTGCAACATCGTCACCTTAATAGGGCCTAATGTCCACTTTAAACATAAGTTGGGAAGATATATTTATGGATCTCACTTAAATTCTCTATAACTCTTATTTGTTTTCAATATTTTTTGTTAGATTCAATGTTCTCATTAAAACTAATGCATTGTGGAACTCCTCAAAGGGTTTGAACTTGTTTTCTAAAACTACCATCAATATTGGCATATTACTAGATATAACGGAGGCTCACTCTTCCAATTTTGAAAATTTCTTCTCATATTCATCTTTGGAATATTATTACACTCAACCACCATAGTTAAGGCATGACCCTACTTATTTCTCCTTCCTTACCTCGATATCTACATACTTGAACTATTCCACAAAAGCCCCAAATAAAATCTATTTGGTACCATTATGATATATAAACTACATTGAATATTCTAATGGGCAAGTTCATTACAATATATCTTAAATGATACTACCAATACAATAAGATTATATTGTTTTGTGTAATGATTATTTATAATTAAAATATAATATTAGAAACATACCCTCATTAAAAAATAACTAAAAACACAAGAAGAAAATTGTAGTGGTAAAATGTACTCACCTATAAGCCACTAAAGCTAAAAACTCTAACAACCCTATAAAGAAATAAGGCTAAAAACTCTAACAAGTCTAGAAAAAAATAAGAATAGTGCCTTGCTCTTTTATTTTCATATTTATATTGCAAAATTTAAAGAAACAAAAACAGTTTTCCTTTGCTCTACTATGCTATCCCACCTCCACCTCCTTACTATGTTTTTTATGGAATAATAAATCAATACAAGAGGAGTGAAACCCCTTTGTTATCTTGTCTACAACCTAAAATGAATGAGATTTTGAACTCACACATGTCATTTAAGAAAATAATAAAATAATAGTAAATAAATATTTGAATGTCAATCTTAAGTAAAAGACTAAAATGTATAAAAAGATATTATATATATTATCAAAAGTAAAGTATATAATTAACTTATAGTATCAAAGGAAATTATGTAATGAAGATAATGGAGATCCATTATTTTAAACATGGAAGCTTTTAAATACAAGATTTTGGTTTCAATTTTTTTTTATCTTTTTCTATCATTAATTGATAAATCAAGTGTTAATATGGATATATATTGGTTTTTTAACATGTCTATGGTTGTTAGGGTTTTTCTATAAGATTCAGGTTTTCAATTTTTTAAAATATTCATAAAATTTTACATATGACTAGCTCCACATGTGTGAATAATGAAAACTAACCTAAATTTCACTTGGTATTATAAAAACATAATCCAAATTTTATATATGGTGAAACATTACCCCATTACTCCTAACTCATTACTCCTAACTCATGCATTTTTATTCTATAAATAATGAAAGCTGACCTAAAATCTACTTGGATATTAGATATTATAAGCATAATCAGAATTCCACCATAATCCCAAATTTTATACATGATCCCAAATTTTATACATGGTGGAACATTGCCCCATTACTCATAGCTCATGCATTTTTACATTGTTGTATATTACTATATGATGCACATAAGATTTCGGAGCAGGGCTGACATTCCCGATTATAACACTGCATGGTGGTCTTCAACTGCTTGGAAAGATGAGGGATGAAGAGTGGTGACTGAATACCATTCATTTTTCTATATGTACTATATGTCTAGGAACTGTAAATTGCTTATAGATTTTTTTTTATGACAGTTCCGGTCTCAAGAGAAAGCAATTTTTTGTACAGACAGCTTGCAGAGCTTCTTCCACTCCCATGAGAATATAATTGTAAATAGTTTCAGCCTTTATGCGTGAAGTTTGTTCAGCGCTGGCCGATCTGCAGGTTTTACACAGTAGTTACTCTACTGAGGGAAGGAGTCAAATCACAAGTTTACAGCGTATCGAGTCTTTCGGCCCCATCGTCTAATTGCAATATCCCAACTTCCTACGAAACTCTTTGAAGTATATTTATATAAGATGTTGTGGTAATCTTGTATACTCAATCTGAATGTTAATGTGCAGAGAATTAACTTCAAATTTCTCAAATTATTAATAATTATTATTTATTAATTTATATATATTTATTTAGATTATTTTTTATAAAAATAAATGTGTATTTTAAAGAGATTTTTAATCTTTGTGAAAGTAATAAAACTCAATGAATGTATATTAATTTATATTCAATCTAGAAGCACACATTAATTTATATTGGAGTTGTCTAACTATTTTATGTTTTGGTTTTTTAAATAGGAATTTAGAAATTGCAATTTTTTCAACATTTTCTCACCTGATTTTGGATAAAATTAAATAGAAAAAATTTATAAAAAAAAAGAGGAAACCTAGAACTTTTGGACTAAAACATTTATATTTAGGAGCATATATATCCAAAATTAATTTATATTTAATATAGAATATAAGAAATATAGATTATGATGTAAAAATGATAAATATGATGAAAAATGAACAATGAGATGAAGTCAACTAAGATAGTATGTTCATTAATACAACAAAGTTTCTCTCTTTTATAGAAATTGAAAATGGTTATAAGATCTAACTAATTCTTATTAAAGAAAAAACGGTTGACTAATTATCTTAGCCATCATTCAACAATATTTATTAATACCTTAATGCCTATCTAACAATATCTATTAATACCTTAATTCCTAATGACTAGTTACATCTTTGACATTATTATATAAGTAAGATTTATAATCTAACACCCTCAAGCTTACACCACTGAAGAAGAAAAAAAAAAACCTTACTTAAAGAAAACAAACATTGATTGAATACAACTAAAAATAGAATCGAACATTCTTCAAAAGCTTAGTCTTTGAAAACAATGCTTGGACCAGTGAGACTCCTTCAAGATATATTCCCTATTCCATTGAAAGGTATAGCCTCTGAGCTCAAGTTTCTCATTGAAAGGTGTGATATCGAACTTAGATATCATAGAGCTCCCCTAAACTATTGGACAATAATTGCCACATGCATGTGTGATAAACCTAATGAGGTATAGTTTCTCTTACCCAAAAGCTTACTAGACTATTAAACAATTATCTTATCCTCAAATTGAGGGCCTTCTTAAAACACGAATTCTTCAGCAAAGTGTTAACATTCTATCTCCCTCTTGTTTTTAGTTGATCTATTAGGATTGTTTCTTGACTAGAATTTAATTTTAGGTTGAGTATCACCATCTAGTGCAATGGTTGTCTTTTCTTTAACTAAGAATGCAGAGATCATATCTTCTAGAGTTTGAGAAGGGAACTAGTTTAGATTAAAAATAAGATTGTTGTATTTAGATTGTATTCTATTTAATAGAATGGCTTTGACATCCTCTTCATCTACCACACCCATTTCTACTAGTTACCTGAGACTAGATCTCAAATTGTTTATATGACTAAACATAGTGACTTCAAATGATATCTTAAAACTGAATAATTGAAGCTTCAAAGAAAACTTTCCAATTACTTACTTCAAACAATGCATTCAAGTAAGTTACCTTGGATGATTTCTTTAGATCTACTTGATGTAACTCTAACTCTAGGAAACAAAGATCAATTATGTTTTGGCTTTATCATCTATACTATGACATTCCAATAAAAAAAAAATTATTAATTTGTCCATGATTACTTAGTCCCTTTTACCATTCCCACAGGGTTTTGTTTATCAAGTGCATTTGGATTTTAATTTTCCACGAGTGGAAATTGAAAAACCAGCATGTTTCTAATGGCATTTCCATGCTTAATGTTAAAAGGCAAATTGTTCTGGAAATGTAAACACTGACACTTCTAAACTCAAATATCCACCCGTTCCGAAATAAGAAATAGGATTCATTTTTCTTGATTTGATTAACACTAAGAAGCTACTAAAATAAATAGAACTATGTGTCTTCTGATGTCAGCACTGCAGACGCACATTTGTAAAATCTCTATTTGTGTACTAAAAAATACACAAGGCCCGTGGTGGTATGAGAATAGAACCAAAAGAATAGGTCCAGTTTTAGCATGCAGTAGAACTGCACAATCCTTATCACTTAATACACTTTGTTAAAAAACAAACAAAAAGAACTGAACTTCAACCAGCCAGCTATCAACATGATATGCAAAACTTTAGACGACAGATTTCGCTCAAGCCTTGCCATATACAGTTTGCTTGAGGAGATCTCTCTGGAAAAGAAATAGAAATAAGCTTCAATCTGCATTTCCCTAGTTTCTCCAGGGACTTCTGAGCTCTCGTTCATTGGTACACCATCCATCAACAACACCTTTACTTTACCTTGGTCAAACTATGTGCCAAATTCTGGCCTTGCAGAGATCCAAATAGGGAAAATTGCAACTACCCACTCATGCACTTTCCTTCCTGAAATGACGGAGGCAGTTCCTATTGGTAGCAGCAGACAATGGTGGTCCTTCCATCTTCACTCGGCGTCTTTGTTCGCAGGCGGCACGACTCTTCTCTAGCTATTTACAATAGTTCCCTTTATCTATTATAACGGCTACTTATCTATTACAACGGCTATCTGCTTCAACTGTAAATCATGCGAAGCACCGCAGAAAGCGTAAAAATTAACGGTCATTTGCCCAACCGGTCGTTACTGCAAGGCAGAGGCGACAATATGGACAAGGTCCGTCTCTTAACAGGAAATGTAGCCACGTGGCAAGCCTATCATCACGATACCCAATATCTCAACGGCTACCTGCATAGGATGCCGGCTTTGCATAAGAAAAACGTGGATGTGAGTCAGTTTTACGTGTATAGAAAGAGATTTGCCAGCTAATTTTAAGGCTTTTGTATTTATTAAAATATATGGTTAATAATGGGACAAGGGAATCTTTTCATTTAACAAAATCTATAAAAATATACAATCCTATTTCCTTTAGATTTGAATTTGTGATTTTTAAGGAGGAAACACATGTTTTTAACCATTAGATTTATTCAGGATATTGTTAATGTAAAGACTAAGACTTGACTTTACTACAAATGCTGCGCGAAAAAAGGTTAGGCCAACATAAACCTAATCCACCTCATTAAAAAAATCCACTTTGAATATTGAACACACAATCTTGTGATGTGTCCACATCATCAATCTCATCCGCCACATCTTTGGATGATTGGGATGTCACAGACTAAGTTATGTTTTGCACGAGGTGCCCAATAAATAATAATTAGGACCAAACTCCACACAACATAGATAACGGGCTTTCACCACGTAGCATTGAATGTAGAAAGAGAAGACTTTTTCTAAATGTTTTAAGTTTTGGTATTTTTTTTTGTTGAAATCCGACATTATATATTTGCACTAAATTACAAGTTTATGTTGTTTAAATTGCATTTTTGAATGCAACAATGAATTCAACATGTTGAAAAAACCCTAGAACATTCCCATTATACATAATCGTCTACTCAATCCAACAATTTCTCATCATATTTTGAACAAAATCAAATAGAAAATATCTCAAGAAAAAAACCAAAACCTAAAACATTTAGACTACTACCAAAAAAAAAAAGATAAACACATAACTGAAAACTATATTTCACCTACACATTACCATATAATTGTTTCACTTATAAAATCATCTTTACAAAATATTTTAAGTAGGTTCATATTAAATTTACTTATTTTTTTAATTATTTTAAATTTAGAAAATAAATGTGAAGAGAACGTGTGCATAACCGGTCCATCGCTTTAAAAACCCCTTCCTTCTCTCATAGAAATTTACCGACATGCCTTAGGCCAAGGCTTAACACGAGGCATTGGCCCAAATAAGATCGTCGGTGCCCATATAAGACGGCATATTTAGTTGTAGATACACTAGGGAGAGCTATAAGGCCTCTAAAGAATCTCTCGGACAAATTGTAGAGGAGACTATAAACAATGTAGTATGGTATGTTACTCCCTAACATGTAGGGGTAGGGGTAATAACTAGAGGAGATTTTCTCACTTAGAGGAGGCAGTGTCATAAATGAGTTCAATGGTTCTCCGGGGATATATAGCTAGATGCTTCCCACATTTTTTTGGCTCACTTATATTTGATGATTATGATGCTTGATATACATCAAGTATATTTTTTCATTGTTTCATATTGAGTGTTATGTTTTATGTATTTATCATGAAAGTAGTGATCATTGGTTGAGTTGGATAATGGATTGTGATGTTCCAATTTTTTTCTATCTGTTTTGTTTTACCTTGGTGGATCATCATCATCATTTAGATAAGTGTTGTCACTCTTGGGTTGAGTCGTACTAATAGGATGCTTTGAGATGTGTAGCATGTCCATATCCCAATTCATACTTAGCACTCTCCATCCTTCCCAATTTTTATTGTCGCTTTCATGGATTGGTTGTCATACATCACACAAAAAAGGTTTGTGCTTCATAGCCCATGAGAAGAGCCTCACGCTAAAAGAGTTATAAGCTTGAGGTGAAGAGAAAAATCAAAATTCAAAAGCCAAAAGATGAAATAAATCTTAACCAATTCCCCTCGCTATGAGGCCATTACCCCAAGTCCTATGTGTAAAAGCATCTCTTAAAAAAAAAAATGAAAAAAAGAACAAAGAACAAAGAAAAATGCAAGGGTTAGTAAGAAATATTGTTGAGGAAAAGGTAACTCGATGCATAAGTGCTCCCTCATATTTCAAAGGCACCCATGTGGATGAATATCTCAAACAACCTCATCATGACTATGCAATTCAACTCATTAAGTTACTCGCCAAACCATACCATCTATCACTACACATGCTCCTTGATTGGTTCTCATGGGAACTACTTCTCTTCTTGGGTGTTGACACATGTACTAAGAGTTAATGATGCCTCTAACATACTTAAACTTGGAAAATTGTAAGAATTCTATGAGTTACTGTGAAGCTAGAAGATGATACTTAATGTTATCTACCTATTGGCATTGACATTTGACATGGCTCACTTTTTATGTTGCATTGGATTTGTGTTGTACATACATCAATATTTGTGATTTCTCTAGGATCCATGACACATGCCTCGATATTTGTGACTTCCTTGGGTCCTATGAGCCTTACTTTGGACGTTGTACACTGCATGGACCATTAGGACATCTTGCATGGATTATTGTGCTTGCATGGGAGACTATGATAGGTTCGTTTCACACCTTGAGGATATTTTATCACATATTTTGAGGGAGGCTAGCTTCAGGAGCAATTATATTTTGACAAAATTCCCAAAATTCTACTAGATCAATGCCATTAGATGCATAATGGCCACAAGATTTCCAAAATGTAATCATAATAGAAATTTGGAAAAAAATTGACGCAATTATGGTGATTTTAAAATATGTTGTAAGAATATTATCTCTGAATTTTTTACCTCATGGGACACCTTTGGAGGAGGCCATTCCACAAGTTGAGGAGAACATTACACTTTGGGGAAATTTTCACACCTTGTTATGCACTTATTGAGTGGGCCATCCACTTTTGGAGCCCACACACACCACACGTGGGATTTCTTCATGCATTTGAAGAGGAATTGGCACTCTAGGAGACTTTACTTGATTTGGGGAGCATCTTTGGGGTGTTTTGACTCATTCACTCATGTATCATGGATATTGTTTATGTATTTTGACCATATCTCTAGGGTTTTTAAAGAGATAATAGTATTTTATATTTTATTAGGCTAAAATCTAGGAGAATATTATTTTTATATTGAGAGGGTTGCTAGATCTCTTCATATAAAAAGAAAAGAAATTATCATTCCTAACTCATTGTTAGAATTTTTGGAGAACATTGCTTGTCTACTATTATAACTATCTTTTTTCTATGGATGGAGAACTAGAGCACACTCTTTGAGGATTATATGTTGTGGATGCTTTACAATTTCGTGGATATTCTTGGATTAGTTTTTTCTGTGAATGAAATCAATTTATTGAGCAAGTAATGCCTCCTAATATTTGTGGATTTTGTTTATGGATGGTTGTAAAGTGTAGTTGTGCTTCTCTACTATTGGTGGTGCACTCTCTTACTATTTTCTTGAACAAGTCCATTCTTCAAACCCTTTGGAAGATTACTGGCAAAGCATCTTCCTCTTCAATTATCTTGAAGCTTCTAAGGCACTAGAAGGGATTGTTATGGATCGTAGTGGAAAACCTTAGTTATCACCCTAGTTTCACTTACACTCCCTCGAGAGGAGCCTTAGTTGACCCGAAATGCCCCCAAAAAATAGTAGGCACTATTCTTTTATCTTATCTAGTCAATCGTAAACTCAAAATTCCAAATCTTTTATTTTTGGTGTAGTGTAAATTTAGGGTTTTGCAGCTTACACTCAATTTTCAACAATCAAAACCCTAGAAGTCTTGAGTTTCTTGCATTTGTTAGCCTAAAATTTAATTTCATTAGAAAATCAGCCTAGCTACTTTATATTACAACATTCATAGGGCTAGATGAATTGGTATAATTGGCTATTACATGCTCTCTAATTTTTAAAATTCGCAACTTACATAAACCCTAGATTTATTCATTGTTTTATCCCTAAAAATTCACTTGTTTGCAACCTATTTAAGTGGATGAAACTTGATGTTTCCATAACTCATTTACTATTGTAATTTATCTATATTTTGTGCAAGTTTTATGATATCCTTTAGTAATTTTCAGATCTAGATTATTTTGGCATAATTTTTCATTGGATAATCAATTAATAAACCCTCTAAAATAGTCCTAAAGTGAGAAAACCATAAATCTAAAATTTACCTTGAGTAACCACCTAATATAAAACTCATATAT
Source organism: Picea sitchensis (assembly GCA_010110895.2). Classification (NCBI taxonomy): domain Eukaryota; kingdom Viridiplantae; phylum Streptophyta; class Pinopsida; order Pinales; family Pinaceae; genus Picea; species Picea sitchensis. The sequence continues at coordinate 116,753 of SNQJ01S0004490.1, forward strand.
CATAATTTGTTGTTGGTCATTTGGGTAGTTACATAGGTTACCTTGGACTTGACTTGTCTTACCTTAGACATCCTAGGTGTTACTAGGGAAGCCTCCCTTGTGTTGGGCTTCTCCTTCACTAAACTGAGGGAAGTAGTTGTATAGGTGAAAATGGAAACACTTCCATGTTCCACTAATATTTATACCATGTGAAGGTTTTCACTAAGGTGCAAGGTTGTGGGATAACATTTTGGCATAGATACCAGGGAGAATTGAGTCTTTCCCCTTGATTGTTCGAAGTCTATGCTTCAACCCTTTTGATGAGTATAAACCAAAGCCTAACCTAAGTTTACTCATTCGACGACTCCACTGGAGGAATGAAATCCTTGTTCCTTACATATTTTTAAAAACATTTTTCTTGTAGGGTGAAGCAAGCATCATTGTGAGGCCATCAATTCACCTTGATGACTCCACACATGTTTAGTATGAGGTATCATCATATTTTCAGATATTATACAAAATTTCATATATTTAAGTGAACGAATATGTTACCGTGGAATTTTCGTGAATTATATCCTACTATTGATCTTGACAAAATTCTTGGGTACCCAAATGAATATTCTACAAAGTGGTTAACGCACATTCCAAATTTTGATGGTGATGTTCCTTTTGCTACTCAAAATATCACATCATTCTTGTAATTTGTTTCAAAGCTCAATCTAGTACATGAGGATGTGTTGATAAAACTATTTGTATTTTCCTTGGAAGGAGATCCTTAGACTTGGATCAAGAATTGTTGTAGGCCAAAGAAAATATATTCTCATGCACTTTTTATTTAAATTTTTCCTAAGCATTGGGACCTCTATTATGATGAAGAAAAGTATAATAAATTCTTGAAGACATTACGGTAACCCTACATAAGGATGATGAGGTACCTCGTGATCCTAAGAAGGATCAAGCCACATAAATCATATGGAAGAGGCATTTTCTCATGTTCCCATGCTATAGAAAGAGCCACCTCAAGACTCCATTAAAGAACAAGAGAATGAAGAATAGGTTGATGAAGAAAGTCACTAAGCACTTGAAGAACACATTGATAAAACACATCATGTTGAAGATCAAGCCCATGAAGAAGACCCTATTGGTGAGAGAACTCCTCCTCATAAAGATGAGGTTTTGGTAAGCCCTAGATCTTCTCAAATTTTTGAATTTGATGACCTTTATGGTTTTCAAAAGAATGATTTTGAAGAAAATCCCTAAAGTAATCATAGAATTGAGAATGCATTTGCTTCTCCATTTAATGAAGATAAGGGTATCCAAGCATGTGTTGTTGTGGAATTAATAAAACCAACTTGGAGAAGTTGTATTGTTGGTGGGGGGTTGTGTGGGTATGATTGAAGAAATCAATTCTCTCATTGTTGGTTGTTATGTGAGAAATCAAGTGTTTCTTTTTGTTTTTTTTTATATATAATATAAAAAAAAAAGTTAATTTCATGGAATGTTTGAGGAACATATTGATTAGGAGAAGCAATCCTTCTATTCTTTATTCTATGTTGTACAAAAGATAAGGGGATTCATTTTTTGGTATGATGAGTTGGCTCTATAATTTTAATTATCATACTAGAATTAGATACTATTATTAAAATTAGATTTTTGTTGTTGAATCAAGTGTCCATGTTTCCTTCTTTTTTGTTGGTTCCCAATTTCCTATTTAATGTTAATTTGTAGTGGCTTCCATCTAGTACTATGAAAATTTTGATGGACCCATGTATTTTTGGGTCCCCTTGTGGAATTTACTAACTATTATCAATTGGTATTATAGAAGGATTAAAATCCAATGTGGAGGAAACACCAATGGAGAAAATCAATAGGCAGAGTTGCAAGGCCTCTAAAGAATCCATAATAACAAATTGTAGAGGAGACTAGAAACAATGTAGTATGGCATGTTACCCCCTAACATGTAGGGGTAACTAGACAAAATTTTCTCACTTATAGGCAGCAATTTCATAGATGAGATCTATGGTTCTCCAAAAGCATATGACCATATATGCTTCCCACATTTCCTCATCCCACTTACATTTGACAATTATGATGCTTGATATAAATGAAGTACATTATTTCATTGCTTCATATTGGGTTTTAATTTCTCATGTACTTGTCATGAAAGTAGTGACCATTGGTTGAGTCATATAATGGATCATGATGCTCTAATTTTTTTATTTTTCCTTTTTTCACCTTAGTGGATCATCATCATCCTTTATATAAGTATTTTCACTCTTAGTTTGATTCATACTATTGGGAGGATTTGAGATGTGTAGCATTTCCATATCCCAATCCATACTTAACACTCTCCATCCTTCCCAATTTCGATTGTCTAGCTCATGGTTTGGTTGTCATACATCACACAAAAACGGTTTGTGCTTCATAGTCCATGAGAAGAGCCTCACCCTAAAAGAGTTAAAATATTGAGGTGAAAAGAAAGTTCAAAATTCAAAATCCAAAATAAATCTTGAACAATTCCCCCTCGCTATGAGGCCATTAACCCAAGTCCTGTAACACATCAAACCCTCTAACCCTTCCTTAGGTTGGTGGGGTTTCAAAATTTTCTCTTTTCTTTCCTCAAAACCATCTTTCTTAATCGCCTCTAAAATTCAAATCTGGTTTCATAATATAGTTTTGCTCATTGAGGGATTTCCAATGACTGTAACCATGAACAAAATTGAGCTCTGGATCAAAAGTTATGGCCTTCTAATATTTCTAGGCCTTCATTGGCCAAGACCACCACACCTCCACATGGCACCCACATCATCTGAACAATCCTATAAGGCTCCATCTAGTGTTGACATGGTTGCAATCATGGCATCGACCACCATCCCACTGGGGGTATCATCCCACCACACTTAACAATACTTGCACACTTCTGATATCCAATATTTCAGGGATTGACCCACTAGCATATCGAGCCCCCAGGTAAACTCAAACTCATACAGACTTCGAGCACCCAATCCGATGACCCAACTGGCAACTTAGATACATGGCACTATCATAACCTGCCACCTAGCTTGACATGTGGCACCACATGACTTGATACAGAACTATGCCCTGAGACATCTATCCATTGTGCATTGGCTTGATTATTCCATCTGATGTCATTGGTATGTGCTCTACTCCCCTCGCAAATTAACAAGGTTGAAGGTCGAAACCCTTCTCGGAACCATGCCCCATCGAGCACCGAGATATCCAAGAAAACAAAAGGAAACATGGACATGGAAAATTTTATGGGGGTATGGTACTTAGGTACCTCGAAGTGTCGACATCCCTCCTATTATTTCCTAAGGAATTTGATGATTGAGATATCTCAACACTCATATCCAACGGTAGGGATTTCAAGGGTTCCTAAACAATGGTACTTGATCGACAAGGCCCCAAACTAGATTCGTTGACCAAACACAAGTCGACATGTATCATCCTCCATCACGGTGGTTTCCATGTGGGTATGTTGTGTCATGATGATGTCATCTTCTCTCTCTTATTTACAAGGAAAAGGTTGGAACCCTATGTGGGAACTCTACTATTGGATAGGAGTTTTGGATAAGTTTTGACAAGTTTTGGGATCTACGTCATAACAATATTAAAGAATAAAAGTAAGTTAGAAGATGGACCAGAGTCTATGACAGAGAGCGAATTTCAAGGAGTCAATGTGCACAATAGAAGGAAATAAGACAGAACGATGCATAAAAGGCGGAAAATGGTTATAATCCATTGGGTTTTTTGGGAAATTGTGTCCACTTTGTAACCACATTATAACGATCTTAGCCCTACTTTAATGTATAAATATGTAAGGGGTTTTTGTGTATAGAGGTTGGTCGAAGAGTGTGTAGTGTATTCACTCACGAGACAAGGGTTCAATCTATGCTAGGTGAATTGGCTAAGTATGCAAATGTATGACTGAGGTTTCGTAGGTTAGGCTTGCACTACAATAGAACTTCTAGACAGGTCTGGGTAATGTTACTATTGCATCTATTGTAAGCGCAGTGCGAAGCTATAAGACAATTATAAATGAATAATATAAGAAGTGTGGGCTTAGCCCAAGATTGGGGTGAAACACGTTAAACTTGTGTTTCGATGTGATGCTTTGTGTGTGTTGTTATGATGAATAGCACATATATGTTGAATGGTTAACATGTTATTGATAATGCATAATGAAGATAAAGGCTCAAGTATTTTGAATACATTTATGTTGTTATAATGTCACACACTAAAGTAATTAATGAATAAGAGAATGTTGAGGAGGGTAATGTCGTGCACCACGTATAATGAATAAAAAGAACTATTAACTAATGGAAACTGCACACATGAGTAATTAGTTAGTAGGAACATGTTAAATGCCTCACTTCCCCTCGTCCTTATGGAAGATTGGTTCCTATAGCCCCTATAGATGCCTCGGGTGAGACTTCAATTTCTTGCAGGTGATGTCGAAAGGGTTAGTGTCTAAGGGTTTTTTTGGTTAAGTATTCTTATTGAACCTAGGGTTTTCCCTCCATGCCAACATCTACCCCAACCAAGTATCGAGTATCGGGGATACACAAAGGAAAACGGGCTTAGGAGTCTCCAATGGTCTAGTACCTCAGGGTGTTAAACTACCTCATGATATTATCTAATGGATCGATGAATGAGATCTCTCAACATGTAGATCTCATTCTCAATATTTAAAGACGTGAATTCAAATCTTATGCTCGACCCAGGGCCCCGTACTTTCCCCACACCAACCTAACATTGATACTTGCCATCCCTCCAAGCATTTTGACCACCACCTTGGCATGAAATGTCACTCATGTGTGACTTAACCTCCTCGGCTCATAAAGTTTACAAAGGAAAGGGAAGGTAGAAATCTTCCATGGAACCCTAACCCATCGGGCTTCCTTTGAAAGTCCTCACAAGAAAATCCTCGGTAATCAAGGGTCTATTTACCCTCTCACGACAAGGATCAATAGTGGAGATATGGTGTTAACTTGTTCCCACGACTAATGTTTAAGGGGTCTCATTCAAGGATCTTATGCATGACAAGGGCCCACACTCGACCCGTCAACAATTCAAAGAATGGATCAAGGAGGTTGATGTCCTCCACTCTATTGGCAACAATTGAAGCCTCCCTCTTCTAACTGAGATCAAGACCTTCACGAGTTTATCAGATTCCTTTCCAGCTGGATTTCCTTTCCACAAGGGATCCCCTTCTCTGCTACATAGTCCCTCAATGACCACCCCTTACTAGTGTCAGTTTCCTTCCAGTCAACACCAAATCACAACCCTCTTTTGCTCCAATCTGGATATGGGACTTCTTTATTCCAAGGTGACCATTTATTTCCTAGGCATGCTTCCCAGTTCTTCTCTTTCTCAAGTCTTCATACTCAAAAAATCTCTGCTCCTTTTCCTTGTTGTGTACTATGTTCTCTCTACAACGGCTCACTATCTTGTTGATATATTTTTCCTCTTTGCATCCTTCGAATTCGTCGATTTCCTTTTTCCCCCTTCCTCGGGATCCCTATTATATCTTCTATCAAATGAAATCTCCCCATTCCAAGGGAAATATCTTTGTTGCATTGTGACAAACATAGCCCTGTCGTCGCAATGTGACGAACATATCCCCATCATTGTAATGTGACGAACATAGCCATATTAGTGCAATGTGATGAACATATCCTTGTTGTTGCAATGTTATTAACACAACCTCATCATCACAATGTGATGCAAATATCCTATCTTCATAATGTGATAAACATTTCCAAATGTCATTGTCTGATGAACATAACCCAATGTCACAATGTGATGTACACAACCAAATATTGTAATGTGACAAACATAGCCCAACATTGCAGTGAAATGACGATTTCTCGATGTCGCAATGTGACTAACATAACCCACTATCAGAATCTGACAAACCTATTCCAACACCATAATGTGTCAAACAAAAACCCTAGGTCACAATGTGATGACCATCACCTTATGATGTCATGTGAGAAACAAAACCTGATATTGCAATCTGATGAACAAAACCTTATCAACATTTCAATGTGATAGTGTCATAGTAAACCATGGTTAAACATAATCAACATGGTCCAACATAATCAGTGCCACATGGTCTTCAATGGTCATCCATGGGCATGGTCACCCATAGTTAACCATGGTCAAGGTCACCCATAGTCAACCATGGTGAAGGTTAGCCATGAAAAACCATACTAAACTTCGGTCCACGTCAAGCTCAACCATGGTTAACCATAGTCAACCATGGCAAGTCATAGACAACCATGGGAAAGGTCAAAAATATTAAACCATACTCTTCATCATGGTCAACAATAGTCAACCATAGTTAATGTAATGGTTAACCTTAGTCATAGTTAGGGTCAAACATAGTGAATTTCATGCATATTCATGGTCAACCATGTTCATGGCTAGCCATGGTCATCTATGGACAACAAATGTCAAACATGGTCAACCACAATCAACCATGGTAATGGTCAACCATAGTGAAGGTTGACCATAGTAAAGGTCTATGCAAGTTAACCATGCTCATGGTCAACCATAATTAACCATGATCATGGTAATCTAAGGTCAACCAGAATTAACCATGGTCATGGTCAACTATAATTATCCATGGTCATGGTCAACCAAGGTCATGGTCAACCATAATTTACCATGTCAACCATAGTCAACATTTCCTTCCCAAAGTTAAACATGGTCATAGTCATGGTCAACCATAGTCAACCATGGTCATTGTCATTTAATGTATTAATACTTTAATAATGTATTAGTCATGTATTACTACTTTAATAATGTATTTATTAAGGTATTAATACTTTAATAATGTATCAATAATGTATTAATTAATTAATTAATGCATTACATTATTAATGTATTAGTACTTTAATATGTTACATTATACATTAATGTATTAATACTTTATTAGTGTTTTAATGCATTATTACTTTAGTAATGTATATATTAATGCATTTAATGTATTAAATGTATTATTAATGTATAAATATTTTATTCATGTTTTAATGTGTTAATACTTTAGTAATGTATTAATTAATATCTATTAATTAATTAATTAATTAATGCATTACAGTATACATTAATGTATTAATGTCATCCATAGTCATGGTCATGGTGAGCCATGGTCATCCATGGACAATGATTATAGACATGGTCAACCACACTCAACCATGGTCATGGTCAACCATAGTGAAGGTCATGCATGGTGAAGGTCAACCATAGTGAAGGTCTACAAAAGTTAAACATGGTTAGAGTCAACCATAATTACCCATGATCATAGTAATCCAAGGTCAACCACAATTAACCATGGTCATGATCAACCAAGGTCAACCATAATTATCCATGGTCATGATCAAACAAGGTCATGGTCAACCATTATTGACAAAGTGGAAATATATTGTTAATACATAAACAGGTCAACCTATGATGCCCAAAAGAATCTATTGTGGAAGCTTCTCAAGGAATAGATGGATTATATAGTCAAAAGAGTGGAAATCGAGGGTCGGTAATATCGATAAAAGCATTTATGAATCGTTTTGTGTAGAAGAACAGGCATATTAGATCGGTCTTAGTTCTAAATTATTAGGAGTTTTCTCTCGAAGTTGCAACAAAGTCATTACCCGAATGAATCAGTAATACCTTAATAAGCCATCCTTACAAATTCTTCAGTTGAGAACTAAGCTTTGAAACCTCATGGGAAATGATGTCAACTACAACTCCAATTTGAAAACTAGGCAAATCAAGAGCATTAGAATCCTCTCAATCTATGTAATATATGTTCTCCTTTTCCGGTTTTCTTTCTAATACATCAAATAAGAATAATAGGGTTGAATTGTGATAATCAATTTGTTCCCATTTAGGGGATGATTAGTCACGTCTCCAAAATTAACAGGAGTTTCCCCACATTATTATGGAGGTATCGGTTTTGGAAATTGGTTTGGTTAGTTATTAGAATTGGAATGATAGGGAGAGTGGAGTTTGTTCCTTGAAAGTATCTAATTCGATTTTGTTACCACCAACGATCAAATTTGAACGCATCCTAGCCCTTCTAAAGGGTTCCATCTCGTCACAGAAGGTTTTATCCAAATTTTCCCTTGAAAAAAATTAAGAATTAAATTTTACACGTCCATTGGGAAGTGTAGAATTAATTAGAATCTGTCAAAAGAAGGGTGACCTTTTAAATATCCCATCAAAATCAATTTTAGGATCCANACAGAAGGTTTTATCCAAATTTTCCCTTGAAAAAAATTAAGAATTAAATTTTACACGTCCATTGGGAAGTGTAGAATTAATTAGAATCTGTCAAAAGAAGGGTGACCTTTTAAATATCCCATCAAAATCAATTTTAGGATCCAAAATCTTCCAAATATGGGATTTAACATCGATATTTGAGGATCCAGAGTACAGACGATTTCAAATTTGATTCAGAGTCATACCTCGCATTGAAAGACATGTTATAATTACAGCCCACCTCGATATTGTTTTACCTCCATACTTGCCTATTTTCACTTTCCATCTGGTATCATCATACCACTTTTAATTTGGTATTAAATGAAATTTTGGGCACATGAATCCTTACATAGTCTCCATTGTTCATACGGATCTTGTGATTGGGATCAACTTTTTGAAGCTCATTCTTTCACCCTAGTGCACTCTCATTCACTTAATGGATTTTGCAGGGCTACTCCTCGAAGCTTCAATTTTGAGCTAGTTGTGAATACATAGATTCCCTTTGCATTGATTGTTAACTAATTTATCTCATATAAATTAACCCTCTAGTTTGGTTCTAAGTACCGTCAACACTGGTATAGTATTGTGGTAAATAATTCATTGTCGTGGAGAGTTTCGAAGGAGCACACATATGTTTCCTTTTCTAGAATTCAAAGGTAATACTACACCCATGTTGATTTTCTTAGTAGTGCCACTTATTGATCTCGCAAAAAAATTTGTGTTGATTTCAAAGGAACTGGGTTTTTCTTCTCTATAGCCATTGAATTTGACTTCTTCATCCCATGAAAATGATACCCAAGTTATGTTTTACTTTCAACAAATTGGTGTGGCAATTGAATCCATGGAAATATTATGTTTTAATCCTTCAATTTTGTCTCTGTGATTCTAGTTTGAGCCTTACCTAATTTATCCTTTGGAAAATATGGGCATGGATGTTCATTTCAAACTTGTTTGGGACAATCATTTTCATTGGTTTGGGGAGGGAGTTACCTTTGTTACCATTCTAGGTGTTCGCAACCATTATCATCCATGGATCTTGCTTCTAATTGTTTATAGGTATTATTGGGAATCCCATGGCTTTACATGCAATTCATTTAGGTTTATAATGTTTTCATTTCGATTATTCTAGTCCCACATATTGAATTTGTGCATACACCCTTACATTTGGCTTTGTATGAGACTTTATCTACAATAATGCAACCTGGGTATCATTATTTCTCCTTTTCCTTCTAATCCAAAACATGTTTCGACCTCCTATTGGCTTGTTGGTTCCAACCTTATATGTAATGTGTTGCACCTGCATGCTTCACTTTATAGTTGTTGTTTTCTTTTTTATTATTATTTCATTGCTTGGCATGCCTCTGGTTCATCTATTTAAGTCTTGACCCATACGCTTTGATCTATCAATGTTTTTTAGGAGTCATGTTCTATACTCCCGACAATGTGTTTAATTCCTTGTAAATAAAAATGGTGGTACACCATTTTATGCCTCACCTCGACCTGCACTAAAACCTCTTCTCATTCCTATGTTTTCAATGAATAATGGCTTGTGCTATTTCTCTAACATACATCATTAGATATGAATTCTTGTTGGTTTATTTGATTTTGAATGGAATGCATTGACCCATTCATGTTTGCTTAGCACTTAACACATTTTGGCATTCTATTTATGTATGGTATATAGAGCTTGTTGGCGTTCAACCTTTTTCAATATTCAAAACTCCTAAATATCTTATTAGACCTACATTTATTTTGGAATACACGTGCTTGTTTGGGCATGTGCATAAAATTTTGGATATCATAATCTATCCTCCTCACAAGAATTTGAACATGCATTTCTCTTCTAATTTGCATAAGAATATTGTATATCCTACATTTTGGTTATATATGAGTTGTGGGTTTCAAAATGTTGTTGTAATTAATCAAGCTATGAATTTATTATACTATTTTCATTATGAGTGATTTTTGATAAATTTTAATGTTTTCGAAATATATTAGATCCATGTTTGATCTAGGATCTTTTCGTCGGGTGACTTATTAAAGAACTGTATTAAATGAGCATAAACAAAAGTACACCATAAAGAAGGAAAATCTCAAAAGGAAAGAGACATAATAATGCAATATGAACACAAAGAACTTGATAACAGAGTTTGTCCCTGGTGGACTTCGTCTCCGGGTCCTGCTCTCAAATGGGTAGGTATTTTTATTATCTCCACAAAAGAATTGGGCAAAATACATAAGTATACCTCATTCTAGAGTTAATATACAGAAGCTTTGATTAGATCAGAAAACTAACACCACCATTGCATTCGTGGCATCATTTTACCTAAAAATGATTGTCTCCACGCCTCAATCCAAGTCATACACTTTCAGGCCCTTATGACACCCCTGCCTCAGTTTTTGTACCACTGCTCCTGCAATAAATGACTGGACATATCTCGAAATCCATGCCCAACCTCGACAACTATGCAAAAATATGTATTGTACGGATGCGCTTGGTTTTCCTCCTCTGTGCTCTTATGTGTTTCGAATGCACTGTTTAAGCCCCCTTTTATACAATTTTTTGGGCGGTTAGCATTAAGTGTGATGGTTGGCATGTTGGTTAGAGTGGCTAAGTTTAGGATTTAGTTTGGTAGAGGTCCCGAGGTCGAATCCCATGGGCCTCCCCATTTATCACATGGTTACAACTAATTTTTGGTGCACCCTGCCAAATCTGGCAGGGGACCACTAAAAAGGCAGAATGGTAATAACTGGTGGAATATGCTATATTTAGTGGTCAGCTGGATAACCCCTAAGTTGGATGAGGCTAGGATCATATGGTTTAAACATGTAACTAGGGGTTGGGCCTAAGGCCTAGCCCCTTTCCTTTTCACCCTAGTTCAAATCTCACACTTAAAATATATGTGCACCATATAATAACCAAGGGACATAGTATGGTGTAGTGGTAGCACGGATTTGTGGGGCCTTTGGGCTAGTGAGAGGTCATGAGTTATAATTCAGTGGAGTCAATAAAACTTTTACACATAAACCATTGGAGGGGTGATACGTGGTAGCCCATAACTAGGCCATGTGGCACCATATAGCTTGTCCACAAAACTGTCACTTGTCACAATTTGATTTGTCCATGAAGCTGACACGTGTCATCACCTAACTTTCCCAGGTGTCTTCCATCCTTTCCATGTCATCCCATGCCAACTCAGTTGTATGTATGTCCCATGTGTCACCCTTGCAGTGTTGCTACATGTCACTTTGACTTTTTGACTTTTGAACAAGTTTGACTGAACTTTGACCGTTCATAACTTTTGATCTGTAACTTCATTTGACGAGTCGTTTGTGTCGTTAGAAATATTGTGACACACTCTTTGCGATCATGCCCTTTTCAATTAGTTTTTAGAACTTTGAATTTTTTCCCTTTCTCTGCCTACTAAAGCCATTTTGAGTGTTATGACTTGCTTTTGTGCGTTCTGAGTTGTTCTTAACCTTCTCTGGATCCTTTTTGGATCATGCCTTCCCACTGAGAGATTTTTAGACCACCAAAATCTTTCATTAATCAATTGGTAAGTGAGGGGATATCTCCCTCACTCTTTCCTTCTCGATCCTCCATGCCTTGTTGGACTGTGTACCCTTTAGGCATACTCGAAGATAAGTAATGTCATTCCTACGTGAAGTCCTCAGTATTTGATCTAGGATGGCATATTCCTCTATGTTATCCTTGACTACTTGGCTAATCTGTTGAATCCTTTGAATGAACTTGAGGGCTACATCTCTCTTGTTGACATATTTCCCATACAACAAGTCCAAGTCGATCTTAGGTAAATACCAAAGACAAGTCTCAACTGGAGAATCCTAAGTGAAAGAATACATGACTTGATTATACATAGACTGGACATACAGTAACTGATCATCCCATGACCTAGGATGTTGGCTGCAATATCCTTGAAGCAACTGGACCATCGTATTGTTTACTACCTATGTTCATATGTCGGCCTGTGGATGGAAAACAATGTTCCTCCCCATCTTGGTGTCCATGAGCTACCACAAATTTGTCCAATATTCTCCTAACAATCAAGACTCTCGACCGAAGATAATGAACGTGGACAACCCAAAAAGGACCCTTACATACTGGGATAACAAAATAGCCACATGCTTGTCATACATCCTATCCACTGCTACACCTAAGTAGACATGACTCATACTAGGCATGGGTAATCCCCTTACAAAATCCACTGAAAAAATTTGCCAAGGATAAGAGGAAATAGGGAGTGGTGTGTACATCCCTGGCCTTTCAATAGTGGGCTTACAAAAGTACCACGCACATTCCTTTACAATAGTGGTTACGAATATTTTCCTTCGAGGTAAATGCCATCCCTGTAAATACATTACAATTCCCAAATTACCAAGTACAAATGAAACAAAATATTCTTTAGTTACATGCACTTCCTTGTAGGAAGGAAAGTGAGGTTTACTCAAATGGTGGAGTAAGTTGTCTTGTAAACAAAATTGCTTCACCTGCAAACCCTGGAAGATCCCACATACATCTTTGAATATTTCATCATTAGTATCCTATCCATCATTATTGATATGAGCTAAGGAAACATTCTTCAAAATAATACATGTAACATTAGGAGATCCAAAAAACATGTTTGTCCTTATAACATTGGTACTAGCACGGGTCTCAAACTTGTATGGTTGTTGAAGGTCAGGTAAGGTGAGCATTGGCACAATGTTGATCTTTGAAGTGTCGAAGATCTTATGCTGGATTCCCTCCCACTGAAAGACCTGTCTCATCTCAAGCAATTCATTCTTATGTAAAGGATCAAGAACATTAACAACATCAGACCTATCATGGCATTCCCCCTTTACAATCGTGAGTACAAGATTCTTGTTAGCATTTATAACTCTTTTTACTTGGCTTGAACTAACAAGTGTTGATTTTTCCTTTATGTTATGATCTTTAATGATGTATTCCACTCCATATTTTGTAAGATGGTATTTGTTTTCGTTTCAAAATAAGATAGCTTGTCTATCATACAGATAGGGACTCTCAAATACAATACCACAGACATCCAAAGGAACCTCATCTAGATCCACTTCATCTATCATCTTAGAAGCAATAACAAACCTCAACCTACACTGCTTAGTGACATTTAACGTTGCTTTATCAGATACCCAACCAAGAGGGTAAGGTTTATGGTGAGGTCTTGTGGTTAATCCCAATTTCTTAACAAGTGTCTCTGATATTAAATTGACTTGGGAACCCAGATCAAATAGTGTGTCTATCTTCGTATGTTTTGATACAACTCTTATGTGGAATAATGCACTTCTCCTTTTATCATCATCATGTGATTCATTTAAACAACTTGAACATGCATAAAAGGAATCTTTACCTTGCATACCAACAGTTGCGATCCTTTCTTCGTCACTTGAATTGGAGCCAATATCATGTTTCAATGTAGCAATGGTCTTTGGCTTCCCCTTGCCTCCAAACTGCTTTGGCCTTAACTTTGGATGTAGTTTCCAACAATGTTCGCTCTCATGACCAGTTTTCTTGCAATGGCTACAAGAGGGTTTTCCTTCTTCCTTCTTTGCTGCAAATGTCCTCTTTTCCTTCCCATTTCCTTTTCCATTGAAATGGTTTTTAGAGTGCTTGAGTGGATTTTCCTCATGTCCATTCTTACCCTTGTTTTCAAGGTGAGTGGCTTGCACACAAACTTCGTCAAGACTGGTGGGGTTAAACAATAGTAAAGTATTAGGAATAAAAGTGTGAAGTGTGCCAATCTACTTCATTAACGTTTCATAGGAATCTAAAGGAATGTTTAGTGCAAGTACTTTCTTACTAAATTCCTCTGTGAAACTTTGTACAGTTTGACCTTTACTTTGCCTAAAAGTTTTCCATTCCATCATCACTTTATGTAAATACCGTAATGGATAAAATTACTTCCTTATCTCTGATTTAAATTCTGACAATGAGGAAAGAATATTACCAGACTTACTTATGTCATGTAGCTTTCTCTCCCACCATACGAGAGTGGTGACTTCCAATCGAAGAGAAGCCAGTTGCACTTTAACTTCCTCTTCGTCGATATGTTGAACACGACAATATACTTCAACCTGTCGGATCCAATTGTGTAACTTTTCAAGATTATCATCTCCATTAAACACAGGTAAATCAAACTTTACATCAAGCTTTAATAATGGTTTCTTAAAAGAGGATTTATAGTTAGAATGCTTAGAGTGATGAGAATGCTCAGAGGAAGAAGAAATAGAACTTGAAGGCGAAGATGGAGGCTCGGGAGGATCTCCTTCGGCCCTTGGTTTACCGAAGCATCATCATCTGCATGTGCTTCATTTTTCTCCCCTTTCTTCTTCATCCTCTTCTTGTAATCTCCATACATTCGTTCGACCATTTCTGACATGCGATAAAAGACCATGTGAAAAATTTTCTCTTGTTCATCACACTTGTCCTCTTCTACCATATTCTTCCTTTGGGATGCACAAGTAACTGCAATATTGAACGTCTTAAGAGTTCCTTCACCCTGCGTATGCTTGGCTCTATTAAGCATTCATACTCAACAATTCAATTCAAAGATGGCTGCTCTGATACCAACATCATTCGGGATCTTTTCATCATGTGACTTATTAAAGAACTGTATTAAATGAGCATAAACAAAAGTACACCATAAAGAAGGAAAAGCTCAAAATGAAATAGACATAATCATGCAATATGAACACAAAGATCTTGATAACGGAGTTCGTCCCTGGTGGACTACATCTCTAGTTCCTGCTCTCAAATGGGTAGGTCTTTTTATTAACTCCACAAAAAATTGGGCAAAATACATAAGTATACCTCATTCTGGAGTTAAGCTATAGAATCTTTTCTCAAATAAAAAAACTAACACCACCATTGCGTTCGTGGTATCATTTTACCTAAAAATGACTATCTCCATGCCTCAATCTGAGTCGGACACTTTCAGGCCCCCAAGACACCCCTGCCTTAGTTTCCATGCCACTGCTCCTACAATAAATGATTGGATAGATCTTGAAATCCATTCCCAGCCTTGAAAACTTTGAAAAAAACTGTAATGTATGGATGCGCTTGGTTTGCCTCCTTCATTCTCTTGTGTGTTCTGAATGCACTATCTAAGCCCTTTTTTATACAATCTTTCGGGCGGTTAGCATTAAGTGTGATGGTTGGCATGTTGGTTAGAGTGGCTAAGTTTAGGCTTTAGTTTGGCGGAGGTCCCGGGGTCGAATCCCATGGGCCTCCCCATTTAGCACATGGTTATAACTAATTTTTGGCGTGCCCTGCCAAATATGGCGGGCGGCCATTAAAAAGGCGGAATGGTAATAACTGGCGGAATATGCTATATTTAGTGGTCAGTTGGATAACCCCTAAGCTGGCAGAGGCTAGGGTCATATGGTTTAAACATGTAACCAAGTTTTGGGTTGAAGGCCTAGCCCCTTTCCTTTGTGCCCTAGTTCAAACCTCACACTTAAAATATATGTGCACCATATAATAACCAAGGGACATAGTATGGTGTAGTGGTAGCGCGGATTTGTGGGGCCTTTGGGCTACTAAGAGGTCATGAATTCGAATTCGGTGGAGTCAATAAATATTTTACACATCAACCATTGGAGGGGTGCTACATGGCAACCCATGACTGGGCCACGTGGCACCATATAACTTGTCCACAAAAATGTCACTTGTCACAATTTGATTTGTCCATGAAGTTGACACGTGTCATCACCTAACTTACCCACGTGTCTGTCAACCTTGCCACATCATCCCATGCGATCTCAGCTGTATGGATGTGCCACATGTCACCCTTGTAGTGGTTCCACGTGTCACTTTGACTTTTGACCAAGTTTGACTAAACTTTGACCGCTCATAACTTTTGATCTGTAACTCCGTTTGACGAGCCGTTTATGTCGTTAAAAATCTTGCGACGCACTATTTGCGATCATTCCCTTTTCACGGGGTTATGAGAACTTTGAATTTTTTCCCTTTCTCTACTTGCTGAAGCCATTCTGAGCATTCTAACTTGCTTTTGTGTGTTTTGAGTTGTTCTTAACCTTCTTTGGATCCTTTTTGGATCAATGTTTGACATGAAAAATAAGGCTTATATTGCAATGATGATAGATCAATACTTTCATTGGAGACATTGGATATGTTAATGTTTCTCTCTCTTAGTGCACCTCATGCTCTAAATGAGGTACATTGGAACATTATTTATGAGGTATGGAAACAAATGAAAGCTAGAAAGCCTCTTCCATTGGGTAAATAACAAATGAATGGAAGAATAATATATTTGCTTATTACTTTTTATTAAAATGTGTTCATTTATGTAAAATAACAATAATTTTGTGGATATTACGAATTTGAAAGAAAAAAAAAATCATGAAGTTTTATTAAAATTTTATAATTTTTTATGTAACCATTCTTCAAATTTTTAAGATTGTTAAAATGTGGAAGGATAATATTTTATTTTTGCATTTTTTTTATAAAAGGTTTACTTAATGTACACTTGTCAATTGAGGTACAATTATATTTTTAAGTTTTCATCCTAGGTTAGATGATTATATGTCATTCCAACTGAAATTAAGGTCATCCTTTCAAATTTGATCATTGGTCACCACCTCTATCTAACTTAGCTTTTTTATAAATGAATATTGAGTTCGCTTATATTAAGTTTCCTTTGTAATAAAAGCAATAACAACATATTTTCTACGTAGGGAAGGGGTTTAGTTGAGAATTATTTTTGTTCAGGTAAACTCAACTGGAAGATTGATGAGACAAAACGATGAATGCTACAACATCTCTCCTTCAAAATGTTGCATAGTTTCCCCCATGCTATCACATTATCCTATTACTCTTGACTCATTGGCCCCTATAACTAGAACATCCAAAGTTACCTAATATTATGTAAAGGGATTCGAGCAATCTAGAATATAGGTTCTTGGCCCATGTAGATCTTGGGCATTGGGATAATCCATTCGATCCGAAATTTCTAAGTTATGCCTTGAATAAGAAATTGAGGTCTTCATAGAGTGATGTTGAGAAATACATATGGTTCATCTTTAGCACCCTCATATCCATGACTACATAGGAAGAGGTGTTCAATGTTCTACCTTACATTTTCAAACACAAAAACAACAATATGAGTGGAAAAAGGTTAAGCGACGTTAACATATTCAAATTTAAACTTAAATAAATGAATGTGCCTTAACGAACCATGGGATAGGAGCGACCGTTGGGAAAACAAAAGCATAGAACAAGTAGAATACACCTAGAAAATAAATGTGAAGAGAACTTTTCCACAGCTGGTCCATGTAGTTGTAGAAACGCATTCCTTCTGTCAGAGAAATTTACCCTCATGCCTTCAGCCAAGGCTTAACACAAGGCATTGGATCATATAATATCATTGGTGCTCTATGGTCTCTGGTCTCTGCATAGGCAGGGCGTTGTTATTCCTGGGGAGTTTCATGTTTGTCCCTTGTTGCTCCATGGCGATGGCAAGTAATGGGAATTGAATGGATAATACAACTATATGGCTATCCTTGGACATCAATAAGTCATTGTGTTAATGTATATCAATATGTTACTCGATTAATGGTATTATATAACATAAGGGTTAATGCAAGTTAGTTAAGTCACCCAAGTGTTTTAAAATTTTATAGGCATATGAAAGAGTGGTATATGTGTGAATTAGGTACTTCATCTTCAGTTTTGATGTATTTCTACAACAACATATTATTGTAGTATTAGGTAAAATTCACATTTTGAAGCAATTATAGGTTATATTATTGTAGTATTAGGTAGAATTCACATTTTGAAGCAATTATAGGTTTTTCATATAGATTGAGGAAGGTTTTACATCTCCATTTGGAAGCATTCTTTGTATGAGCACAACCATGTGTTAACATCTTCTTAGTTTTTCAATAATGAATCTCATTGATAGTAGTTAGTCAAATGATTAAAAGTGAGGTATGATATTGTCCCAATATTCCTCCCTCCCTTATGTTTTTTAATTACTTTTTAAGTTTTGTTTTATATTAAATGTATGATATTGTCCAACCAGGAATTCAGTTTTTTAATGACAAAATATTTCATCGCAGGTCCATCTTAATTAAATGACGACATATTCAATTGTAGATACACTGATGTAGATCATTCTTAACATAGTGATGCAAGAGCATCATTCTTAAAATATGGTTCCAATAATTTTTAATTTTCTTTGTTTCTAATATATGTTATCTTGTTTGTGGTTGATTTTCTCATTTGAACAATCTCCAAGGGATCCAAGTGAGCCCATATGATGTCACCAAAATAGAGTGACTCCCACCTTTCACATTGAAACTTTTGGAAATTTGCAGTAGAGAGGGTGAGAGAGATGCATGCTTTTCTTTCCTGCTTCATTCAACACAAAGGACCCATGTTGTTAAGAAAAAATGTCAACCTCCAACTAGTGTGATGATATTGGGGAAGATAATAAGATACAAGAGCCAATTTTAGGAAGGAGTCTTGAGAATTTAATCAAGCACAATTTGGTTAAGTTGAAAACGGATAAATTACATTTTCTTAATGGGGTGTACTTTTTGGAGTTTTTTCCTTCAATGAGTGAGGTAGTGAATTGACTGAATTGAGTATAGATGATTGGGTTGTTGATGCATATTTGGTCCTTTTTTTTCAAATTAATAAAACCAACTTAGAGAAATCATATTGTTGGTGGGGGGTTGGATGGGTATGATTGAAGAAATTGATTCACTCATTGTTTGTTGTTATGTGAGAAATTAAGACCTCTAAAGAATCTGTAAGAACAAATTATCGAGGAGACTATAAATAATGTAGTATGGCATGATACCCCTAACATGTAGGGGTAACTAGATGATATTTTCTCACTTATAGGCAGTGATTTCATAGATGAGATCTATGGTTCTCCAAAAGCATATGACTAGAGATGCTTCCCACATTTCCTCATCTCACTTACATTTGACAATTATGATGCTTGATATACATGAAGTACATAATTTCATTGCTTCATATTGGGTGTTAATGTCTCATGTACTTGTCATGAAAATAGTGACCATTGGTTGAGTCAGATAATGAATCATGATGCTCTAAATTTTTTCTATTTTCCTTTTTTCACCTTAGTGGATCATCATCATCCTTTAGATAAGTATTTTCACTCTTGGGTTGATTCATACTACTGGGAGGCTTTGATATGTATAGCATGTCCATATCTCAATCCATACTTAACACTCTCCATCCTTCCCAATTTCCATTTTCTAGCCCATGGGTTAGTTTCCATACATCACACAAAAAAGCTTTGTTCTTCATAGTCCATGAGAAGAGCCTCACCCTAAAAGAGTTATAATCTTGAAGTGAAGGGAAAGTTCAAAATTCAAAAGCTAAAATAAATCTTGAACAATTCCCCCTTGCTATGAGGCCATTACCCCAAATCTTGTAACACAACAAACCCTCTAACCCTTCCTTAGGTTGGTGGGGCTTCAAAATTTTATCTTTTCTTCCCTCAAAGCCACCTTTCTTAATCAACTCTAAAATATAATTATGGTTTCATAATCTAGTTCTACTCATTGAGGGATTTCCGATGACTATAACCATGATAAGCATAACACGGTCAAGAACATGCGAGTTGGACGAGGGAAAAGAATAGGCCATGAAATCATTGATTTCAACATACTCAATTTTCTCTCTGATGGATAGGTACTGATTTATAGAGAGGACTTGATGAGCTTCTCCTTCTTCATCGCTATCTTCTATGTTGGCCCGGAGTAGTGTTTCAAAATATATGTTTGGTTTGGAGGGATGATACAGGGTTAATTGATTTGTAGAGGTCTCATGGGAAATGGTCATGTTGCCAAACCTACAACCGATGTAAGCATCATCACGGGCCAACCATGGCCTTCCCAAGATTAAAGGATACCCTCCCAGAGAATATTTGGGTTATAGAATTATAAAGTTGGAAAGATATTCCCATGAATATACAAAGACCACTATGTATTCTAAGATTCCATTTGGTTTGATAGTTGATCTATCAGCAAGTTGAAGTACAATTGGGGTTTCCCTAAGACCAGTGAGTCCTAGGGATTCCATGGTATCATGTGTCATGACATTAATGGAAGCACCAAGGTCAATTAATGTGTTGGTAATGAGTGTATTATTAATTTTCACATTAACTACTAGGATACTAGGGTCAGAGTATTTGGCTGTGAGAAATCCCCCCATCATTAAGTCTGATGGATTACCCATAACATGGACGGTTTGGAGATCCTTCCTTTTTCTACCAAGTTTCCTTAAACAAAGTTTTCATACTGTTTTAGAATATATAGGCACATATTTGATGGCTTGTAACAAAAATATTTTGATACACATGTTCTTGAGTTCCCCCAAGAATTCAAACTCAAGGTGAGTAGTAAGTTTCTCTTGGTTTAATATTTGTAGATAAGGTGGTTTTGGGGGTTCAGGGTGAGCGTGGTCATCTATCAAAGGTTAATGATGTTTTTCCAGTTCTGGTTATTCATTCCAAATATCCTCATTCAAATATTCAATATGAACAAGAGGTTGGTATTTGGTTATTGTCTTCCCATATCGAAGATGAATATCATGGTAGTCTAGGGAAGAGATGGAATAGGTAGGGTAGGTGGAAAGTCCGACAACTTGTGTCGGTTGGGTTGGCCTTCCATTATTAGGGTTAGGAATAGGATATGCAGGTAATTATGGTCGAGGAGGGGTTGATGTGGATTCCTTCATCTGTGGATGGGGAAGAAGTTGCATGGGTGGTTGTGTTATGGCCTTTTGAGGGCTCTCTAAAGTGGGATTTCTCCACCCTTGTTGCTAGAACTAGCTCAGAGGAGGAGGAGTCATCAATGGTTGTGTTGGAAGACACTATGAATGAGAAGTATATTGCACGGAAGGTTTATTTAAATATGAATTAAAATATTGATATTGGTCTTGGATGATACCTTGAGATTAGGGTTTCCATGGTCATTTCTGAGAAACAAAGCATAGTTTCTCTAGCTCCTCATCTTTATGGTAGATATATTTGAATCCTCATAGGGATGGATATTTTTTGGTAGCATAGTCTTCACTACATATTTCACAAACCTCAATTTGGTCCAATGGACATTCTCTTAGTGGGTGTTTCCTTATAAATTTTGGGAAAAATATAGCTAGAGATAGCTCTACCTCTTCCCTCTTCTTCTTTGTTTGTAGTGTTTCCAACTGGGAGCTTTAAAAAATGAGCATATAAATATTGAAATCATTTAACATATTCCCAATTTTTCTCTTGTAACTCCACTCCCAACAATATTTCTAGGCCTTGTCAATACATCTCTTGGTCCCTTTAATGTTTTTGAAGTACCTTTGGAGTATCTACAATAAAGTTCCATGATGAAATCATAATATTGTTGGGAGATATATCCTCCACCCATCAGGTTGATAACTTCAATGCAATCATCTTGGATTCATCTTAATAATAAGACACGTCGTGTCTCGAAAACCAAATCTCTCTGCCTTTCCCTATGCAAATTATAGTTAAATATTTAGACATAATCCTCAAGGATCTCATCTTCATGTTGTATCATTATAAATACTTCCTCCCTCCTTTCTTTTCCCTTACAATAATGTTGTTACTTCTCCAGGAATTTTTTCGTCATCTGATCCCATGTGCAGATGATGTCCTTACTAAGTCCCATGAACCAACATAGTGCAACATTCTTGAGTGTGGCAAGGAAAAGTTTCAATTTTTGGGCATATGACACGTAATCATAACCTTTGCAAAGAACATAGAATTAAAAAGAGGAATGTGTCAGAGTATTCTTTGGATAGACCATGAAAACTTGGTAGGGCTAAATGAGGAATATTATTCATTTTGGTCTCTTCATTTGATCCTCTAATAGGGAATCTGAAGGCATAAGTTTCTTCCTTGATAGTTTCATGTGCCATCTTCCTCTAAGGGTTGTCTTCTAGTTCTGAAGGTGCTTTCAAAGAGTTAGGAAAGATGAACTCCTCGAAGTGGTACTGCTTAATGATCAGATCTTCTAGAGGCATCATTTCAAATACAACTACTTCTCTCAAATATAGAAAATACAGACAATATCGATCTAAGTAGGGGGGCCTACCTCCATAGACAAGGTATTGGTTTAGGAACGTAGTAAGGTGCTAAATTCTCAACACACCATCACCTGGACAAGAATAAAGAGAAACTTGTATTGCACAAAAATGCACAGAACAATACAACAATGGATTTCTTGTTCACTAACTTTCTTATGTCTCCCCCCAGCTCAGAGAGAGAAGGGGTCTTTATAAATAATAATTTCTTTCTAAATTAATCATAGGAATCGATGGAAAATCATGATAATCGGGTTGTTCCATCTCGTTACATCATTTTCTTCAAAAGATAGTGAAATTGGGCACCTACTACTTAATCAATTGTATGACAAGTTGCATTTGAGTCATTCATTCCTTTTGGGTGCCCAATTTCCTTTATCATTTTCTAGCGTAAAGGAGTTGGTTGTTTGATTATCTGGTTGATCCCTTGATGATGACTTGTGTAGTTGACTAATGTTTTGTTACAATAGATGCAGATTTTAAGCACCGGTTCTAAGAGTTACAAAAACAATCTTGTAGTGAGAGTCGCAACAACAGTGAGGCAAGAGTCACAACAACATTGAGAGTCACAACAACAATGAGAGTTGCAATAGCAGTGTCAACAACCCAGAGTTGTAGCAACTATGCTTGAGCAGACAGTTGCAGCACCTCACACTCAGGAGTTGCGGCTCTTATGTTCAGAAGGTACTTATGAAACATTATTTCCTGTATACCACTGTTAGCACATAAAGGTGATCATCTAATGAAAATGCATAAGAATAAGTATTGAAATGGAATGTTAAGAGGATAATTATACCTTGACCAAAAATGCATCATTTTGAATGAAAAGGGTATTGAGATGAAATGGAAATGGGAAAAGGGTGTACAAAAAGGTATTGGATGGGTGCTACAAATATGTCAATTTGAGCACCCATCGAGTATGATACATATTCTTTTGAGAACTTGGAGTTGTTTTATGAAGGTGAGTATTTAGAAAATTTTCAGCCACCCTTATGTTTAGATTTTGGTGAAAATTCATGTATAAAATCAACATTAAAGCACTTTGGTGGGGCTATTTAAATCACCCATGGGAGTAAGTATTTTGTAGCAGAAATTTTCAGCCATATTTTTCTCAATATGTCATTGAAGATACAATTGGGAATTATGTTTTTTTGTTAAAATATCTATGAATCAAAGGTGTTTTCAATTTGTGGATTTCTATAAGAATTTCCAACCACAGATAGAGGGGCAACAAACCCTAAGTTGGGAGAAAACATTTTCCTCAATATTTGAATTTACACATCATTTTCCATCTACATATTTTTTGGGAAACCATGAGGCATTTTTCAAATTCCTTATGATTCCATCTCAAGCCTTGAGGAGTGACATTGTACATGAAAGCCAAGGAGGCTATTTATTGAAGTATGTGGATCAAGNGTTAAGAGGATAATTATACCTTGACCAAAAATGCATCATTTTGAATGAAAAGGGTATTGAGATGAAATGGAAATGGGAAAAGGGTGTACAAAAAGGTATTGGATGGGTGCTACAAATATGTCAATTTGAGCACCCATCGAGTATGATACATATTCTTTTGAGAACTTGGAGTTGTTTTATGAAGGTGAGTATTTAGAAAATTTTCAGCCACCCTTATGTTTAGATTTTGGTGAAAATTCATGTATAAAATCAACATTAAAGCACTTTGGTGGGGCTATTTAAATCACCCATGGGAGTAAGTATTTTGTAGCAGAAATTTTCAGCCATATTTTTCTCAATATGTCATTGAAGATACAATTGGGAATTATGTTTTTTTGTTAAAATATCTATGAATCAAAGGTGTTTTCAATTTGTGGATTTCTATAAGAATTTCCAACCACAGATAGAGGGGCAACAAACCCTAAGTTGGGAGAAAACATTTTCCTCAATATTTGAATTTACACATCATTTTCCATCTACATATTTTTTGGGAAACCATGAGGCATTTTTCAAATTCCTTATGATTCCATCTCAAGCCTTGAGGAGTGACATTGTACATGAAAGCCAAGGAGGCTATTTATTGAAGTATGTGGATCAAGATTATGAGATGAAAGGATTGCATCATGAAGAAATTTGGGGCAAGGATGAACCATCCTCTTCATATTATAGCACCATTCAAATATGTATGGAGCAAGATTGTAGATGCACATGCCAATCTTGGCATGATTTTTATGCTCTTTTCCATAATCATGAGTTGGATTCTATTTTTTGTCATGATGTAATATTTGTACTAGCTCATGATCATTTTGCACTTGGCATATCCTTGTTTTGGTTCATAACTAAACATAAGGGTAGGTTTTTCAATGTTGATGAAGTGTTAGTTTGCCTCCATTGGTTTTATGATGATACCTAGCGCTTCCTTTTCTTATTTCAATTTTAAAGAGTACACTAGGATGAATAAGTTTCCCTTAAGCAATATGTCATTTTGTGTGCTTCATTTCATATACCTTGATTGTACTTTATTTCTTGTTTGTTTTTAGTTATTGCTTGATCTCATGCACTCTTAGTTAGTTTCATTTGATTTAGTCTTTGTCTAAATATTAAAAAAAATAACTAAATAGATAAGATTTTTGTTGCATTTCCTTTCATTTTTCACATACCAGGGTGATCATATCGCCTTGGATTTATTTTAATGATGGTTTTATGGTGAGGTCTTGCAAGTATTTTGTTGATTGATGTAGAGTGCAGGTTTTGGAGTTCTAGATATTTCTAAGGTTTTCATGCGCTCTATGGTGAGCATGTGTCCCCATGTTGGATCCAGATGTTACCCCTTGACATGTAGGGGTAACTAGAGGAGATTTTATCATCTATAAATTGTAGTTTCATAGATGAGATCTATGGTTCTCTATGGACATATGGCCATATATGCTTCCCACATTTCCTCATATCACATACATTTGACGATTATGATGCCTAATATACATGAGGTACAATATTTCATTGCTTCATACTAGGTATTAATGTCTCATGTACTTGTAATGAAAGTAGTAATCATTGATTGAGTTGGATAATGGATCATAATGCTCTAAATTTGTGGGGTTTACCTTGTTTCACCTTGGTGGATCATCATCATAATTTAGATAAGTGTTGTCACTCTTGAGTTGAGTAGTACCACTTGGGGGCCTTGAGAGGTGTGGTGTGTCCACATATCAATCCATATTTAACACTCTCCATCCTTCTTGATTTCCATTGTCCCACTCATTGGTTGGTTGTCATACATCACACACAGAAAGGTTTTTGCTACATAGTCCCATGAGAAGAGCCTCTCCCTAAAAGAGCTATAAGCTCAAGGTGAAGAGAATAATAAAATTAAAATTAAAATCCAAAATAAATCTTGAGCAATGCCCACTCTCTATGATTCCATTACGTCAATTCATATGCATAAATTTTCTCTAAAAAATGACTAAATGAAATAAATTAAAAGAAAAAATAAAAACAAATAAAAAATAAAGTAAGGAGTAGTAAGAAATAATGTTGATGAAAGGGTAATTCAATGAAAACGTGCTCTCTCATATTTCAAAGGAACTTATGTGGATGAATATCTTAGATAACCTCGTCATGACTATGCAATTCTACTAATGAAGTTACCCACCAGTCCATACAATATATCACTACAATGATCCTTGATTGGTTCCCCTGGGGACTACTTTTCTCTGTGGTTGTTGACACACGTAATATGGGTTAATGATGCCTCCATCATACCTAAACTTGGAAAATTGTATGAATTCTATGAGTTTTGTGAAGTTAGAAGATAATACTTAATGTTCTCTACCTAATGGAATTTACATTTGACATGACTCACTTTTTATGCCACATTAGATTTGTGTATATACTTATAAATTTGTGATTTATTTGGTATCCATGACACATGCCTCGGGATATATCACTATGTTGGGCCCTTTCATACTTGATTTGGATGTTGTGCACTGCATATTGGATCATTGTGATATCTTGCATGGATCATTTTTCTTACATGGGAGACTATGAAGGGAATTGGACTGATGCACTATTTCTTAGGTCTAGAGGTTTGGTAGGGTATAGGTAAAGTTTTCCTTGGGTGAGGAAAATAGATAATTGAGATCCTTAAAAGGTTTTACATGTTGGATGGTAAACCCATGACCACTTTTATGATGTCATTTGAATCTAAAGTTACATGGTGACTTGGGTTAAGATTTGGTAAATCCTTTAGTGTATAGACAATTAATTGGATTCTTGATGTATCTAGTTAAGAATAGACTTTATATATGTTTTGTAGTGAACACATTAAGAAAATTCATGGTTGAATCGAAGTAGATTCACTAGAGAGATACAAGACATGTTCTCTAATATTTGAAGGGCATGGTACATTAATGTATGAGAAATGCATGAGATGGTGAGTTGATGTTGCATGGATGTTTTAATTATGATCGGGCATGAGATGAAGAGTACTTCATAATGTTGCTTCAATTTGGGTTCAAGAGTGATTTCATAGTTTAGTAAGGAGTAATCTTCGATAGTATTGAGTTTAGAAGAGGTAAAGTACATGAAAGTCAAGTGTGAATCCATTTGGCTTTTCAAGTTTATTGTAGAGATGATAGGTGATATGTTGGAGCCTATTGTGGTCTATTGTAACAATCATAGTTGTATCAAACTCTTTAAGGATCCATTATTTGATAACTAGTCCAACCACATTGACATTAGATACCATTTTCTTAGGGACAAGGTCTAGAAGGGAGCAATTGCTCTCGAGTATATTTAGATAGATCAAAATGTTGCAAATATTTTGACTAAGCCTGTTGCCAAGGGGAAATTCAAGATGTTCAAGGATAAAATGGATTAGTGGAGAACACTTTCCTTGGTAACATGAAGTTTTAAAATGTGTACCTTGTATAGTTCTACAACAACATGACACATTCAATAGATCTACACAACATTGATTTCCATGGAACATGATGGTATGTTGATGAGGGAGAAATAGTATAATGGAATAGAAGGGGGACACATATTTCTTTATAGGCTTTTGGTAGTGAGGGCACATGCATAAATACATATACCACCTATAGATAGGATATGATAAGGTTATCCTTAGATTCAATTCTAAGAGTTTTCATGTCATTTATAAGTTAAGTAAAAGAGAGTGCATCAAATTTCATGTGTTAGTTTCAATTTATTTGCAATTTTCAAATTGTATATGAAGTCTAAATTCAAATAGGCACATGCTTGCAAATAAAGGTGAAGATATCCATGAGGATGTGCACTTGCATGCCTCACATCATCTCTAGTTGATATGTTCTTGTGAATGTTTCCATATTATTTTTACCTACTCTTCTTCTTGGTCTATAAAGGAGAAAGAATGGGTATAGATTTATTTATTCAATTCATCAAAAAATAATGAATTAACTCATTATATTTTTATGTAACAAATTTTACTTTAGAATTAATGAGAAAGAACTAATATGTTTCGATAGTCCATCTACTTAGTTTTTGTT
>SNQJ01S0004490.1:144638-155089 GCA_010110895.2 Picea sitchensis
GTTAAGAGGATAATTATACCTTGACCAAAAATGCATCATTTTGAATGAAAAGGGTATTGAGATGAAATGGAAATGGGAAAAGGGTGTACAAAAAGGTATTGGATGGGTGCTACAAATATGTCAATTTGAGCACCCATCGAGTATGATACATATTCTTTTGAGAACTTGGAGTTGTTTTATGAAGGTGAGTATTTAGAAAATTTTCAGCCACCCTTATGTTTAGATTTTGGTGAAAATTCATGTATAAAATCAACATTAAAGCACTTTGGTGGGGCTATTTAAATCACCCATGGGAGTAAGTATTTTGTAGCAGAAATTTTCAGCCATATTTTTCTCAATATGTCATTGAAGATACAATTGGGAATTATGTTTTTTTGTTAAAATATCTATGAATCAAAGGTGTTTTCAATTTGTGGATTTCTATAAGAATTTCCAACCACAGATAGAGGGGCAACAAACCCTAAGTTGGGAGAAAACATTTTCCTCAATATTTGAATTTACACATCATTTTCCATCTACATATTTTTTGGGAAACCATGAGGCATTTTTCAAATTCCTTATGATTCCATCTCAAGCCTTGAGGAGTGACATTGTACATGAAAGCCAAGGAGGCTATTTATTGAAGTATGTGGATCAAGCTTATGAGATGAAAGGATTGCATCATTAAGACCTTACTTGGGGCAAGGATGAACCATCCTCTTCATATTATAGCACCATTCAAATATGTATGGAGCAAGATTGTAGATGCACATGCCAATCTTGGCATGATTTTTATGCTCTTTTCCATAATCATGAGTTGGATACTATTTTTTGTACTAGCTCATGATCATTTTGCACTTGGCATATCCTTGTTTTGGTTCATAACTAAACATAAGGGTAGATTTTTCAATGTTGATGAAGTGTTAGTTTGGCTCCATTGGTTTTATGATGATACCTAGCACTTCCTTTTCTTATTTCAATTTTAAAGAGTACACTAGGATGAATAAGTTTCCCTTAAGCAATAGGTCATTTTGTGTGCTTCATTTCATATACCTTGATTGTACTTTATTTCTTGTTTGTTTTTAGTTATTGCTTGATCTCATGCATTCTTAGTTAGTTTCATTTGATTTAGTCTTTGTCTAAATATAAAAAAAAATAACTAAATAGATAAGATTTTTGTTGCATTTCCTTTCATTTTTCACATACCAAGGTGATCATATCGCCCTGGATTTCTTTTAATGATGGTTTTATGGTGAGGTCTAGCAAGTATTTTTTTGATTGATGTAGAGTGCAGCTTTTGGAGTTCTAGATATTTCTAAGGTTTTCATGCGCTCTATGGTGAGCATGTGTCCCCATGTTGGAGCCAGATGCTACCCCTTGACATGTAGGGGTAACTAGAGGAGATTTTATCATCTATAAATTGTAGTTTCATAGATGAGATCTATGGTTCTCTATGAACATATGGCCAGATATGCTTCCCACATTTCCTCATCTCACATACATTTGACAATTAAGATGCCTAATATACATGACGTACAATATTTCATTGCTTCATACTAGGTATTAATGTCTCATGTACTTGTAATGAAAGTAGTAATCATTGGTTGAGTTGGATAATGGATCATGATGCTCTAAATTTGTGGGGTTTACCTTGTTTCACCTTGGTGGATCATCATCATAATTTAGATAAGTGTTGTCACTCTTGAGTTGAGTAGTACCACTTGGGGGCTTTGAGAGGTGTGGCATGTCCACATATCAATCCATATTTAACACTCTCCATCCTTCTTGATTTCCATTCAGGGATGATTTTAAGGATGGAAATTTATTTTAAAATTTAGAAACCTTGGCGAATCTTACTAATCCTTCATATGCTAACTATAAATGATTGGCGATATTTTGTAAAATAATTCAAATTTCTAAGTATTTTATATAGTTTTTATAAAATTTTGGCGATTTGTAAGGTAAAATAATTTTATCTTATAGAATTTGGGCGAATCATTTTTAAAATAGCCAATCTTGTTTTTGGAAAAACCATGGAAAATTAGCCCATGAGGGAAATTTAGCCCCTAAAATAATCCATGTTTCCATTGTCCCACTCATTGGTTGGTTGTCATATATCACACACAGAAAGGTTTGTGCTTCATAGTCCCATGAGAAGAGCCTCTCCCTAAAAGAGCTATAAGCTAAGGGTGAAGAGAATAATAAAATTAAAATTAAAATCCAAAATAAATCTTGAGCAATGCCCACTCTCTATGATTCCATTACGTCAATTCATATGCATAAATTATCTCTAAAAAATGACTAAATGAAATAAATTAAAAGAAAAAATAAAAACAAATAAAAAAGAAAGTAAGGGGTAGTAAGAAATAATGTTGATGAAAGGGTAATTCAATGAAAAAGTGCTCTCTCATATTTCAAAGGAACTTATGTGGATGAATATCTTAGATAACCTCGTCATGACTATGCAATTCTACTAATGAAGTTACCCACCAGTCCATACAATATATCACTACAATGATCCTTGATTGGTTCCCCTGGGGACTACTTTTCTCTGTGGTTGTTGACACACGTAATATGGGTTAATGATGCCTCCATCATACCTAAACTTGGAAAATTGTATGAATTCTATGAGTTTTGTGAAGTTAGAAGATAATACTTAATGTTCTCTACCTAATGGAATTTACATTTGACATGACTCACTTTTTATGCCGCATTAGATTTGTGTATATACTTATAAATTTGTGATTTATTTGGGATCCATGACACATGCCTCAGGATCTATCACTATGTTGGGTCCTTTCATCCTTGATTTGGATGTTGTGCACTGCATATTGGATCATTTTGATATCTTGCATGGATCATTTTTCTTACATGGGAGACTATGAAGGGCATTGGACTGATGCACTATTTCTTAGGTCTAGAGGTTTGGTAGGGTATAAGTAAAGTTTTCCTTGGGTGAGGAAAATAGATAATTGAGATCCTTAAAAGGTTCTACATGTTGGATGGTAAACCCATGACCACTTTTATGATGTCATTTGAATCTAAAGTTACATGGTGACTTCGGTTAAGATTTGGTAAATCCTTTAGTGTATAGACAATTAATTGGATTCTTGATGTATCTAGTTAAGAATAGACTTTATATATGTTTTGTAGTGAACACCTTAAGAAAATTCGTGGTTGAATCGAAGTGGATTCACTAGAGAGATACAAAACATGTTTTCTAATATTTGAAGGGCATGGTACATTAATGTATGAGAAATGCATGAGATGGTGAGTTGATGTTGCAAGGATGTTTTAATTATGATTGGGCATGAGATGAAGAGTACTTCATAATGTTGCTTCAATTTGGGTTCAAGAGTGATTTCCTAGTTTAGTAAGAAGTAATCTTCGATAGTATTGAGTTTAGAAGAGGTAAAGTACATGAAAATCAATTGTGAATGCATTTGGATTTTCAAGTTTATTGTAGAGATGATAGGTGAGATGTTGGAGCCTATTGTGGTCTATTGTAACAATCATAGTTGTATCAAACTCTTTAAGGATCCATTATTTGATAACTAGTCCAACCACATTGACATTAGATACCATTTTCTTAGGGACAAGGTCTAGAAGGGAGCAATTGCTCTAGAGTATATTTAGATAGATCAAAATGTTGCAAATATTTTGACTAAGCCTGTTGCCAAGGGGAAATTCAAGATGTTCAAGGATAAACTGGATTAGTGGAGAACACTTTCCTTGGTAACAGGAAGTTTTAAAATGTGTACCTTGTATAGTTCTACAACAACATGACACATTCAATAGATCTACACAACATTGATTTCTATGGAACATGATGGTATGTTGATGAGGGAGAAATAGTATAATGGAATAGAAGGGGGACACATATTTCTTTATAGGCTTTTGGTAGTGAGGGCACATGCATAAATACATGTACCACCTATAGATAGGATATGATAAGGTTATCCTTAGATTCAATTCTAAGAGTTTTCATGTCATTTCTAAGTTAAGTAAAAGAGAGTGCATCAAATTTCATGTGTTAGTTTCAATTTATTTGCAATTTTCAAATTGTATATGAAGTCTAAATTCAGATAGGCACATGCATGCAAATAAAGGTGTAGATATCCATGAGGATGTGCACTTGCATGCCTCAAATCATCTCTAGTTGATGTGTTCTTGTGAATGTTTCCATATTATTTTTACCTACTCTTCTTCTTGGTCTATAAAGAAGAAAGAATGGGTATAGATTTATTTATTCAATTCATCAAAAAATAATGAATTAACTCATTATATTTTTATGTAACAAATTTTACTTTAGAATTAATGAGAAAGAACTAATATGTTTCGATAGTCCATCTACTTAGTTTTTGTTTTTTCTTTTAATAGTGATTTAGTAAGTACTTTTAATTATATTTTCCTACTTAATAACAGTGATGTGATTTAGGAAAGACTTATGATTTTTCATTATTTATTTTCTACGGTATGTGTTTATAAATTTCATCATTCTTAGAATAATAGTTTTGAGTGGGTTTTAAGTTTTAGCTATCTAATAGGTTAGGAATTCTATGAGTGCAAAATTTGCTTACGATGGTTTAAGAAAATTTAATAGCCTCCATAGAAGCCTTTCAACACTATGTGAAGTGCTATTGATTACTACCCGATGGCCAACTCAAATGAGTTATACCTACAATTTGAGCTTATGTGCAAGTTGTAACTCAATTGATCCATGTCCAACAACTCAAGCTAGTTCAATTGGTCTAAACACAAAAAAGTCCCTAGTCAATCCTACAAAAGACAATTGATATTTTTTTTGTCACCATCGGTCTATGAATGATAACTTAAACTGATCAACAACTCAGTTACAATAAATCTATAGAACTCTGTCCAAAAATTCTTGGTGAACCTTGTATCTGTATCAGATGAAATTTTCAATGGAAAACCTAAATGCTTGACAACATTCCCGAATAACGTATTTGTAACCTCCTCCACTAGGCAAGGCATCTTCATTGGAATGAAGATCATATACTTGGAAATTGGTTAAACATAACCAATATTCAGTGTAAAGCTACAAAATGGGCAACTAAGTGATAATGTCCATAAAGACAATTTCCCAAGCTCACTTTAGAACTGGCAAAGGTTGGAGTGGTCTAGCATGCATTCTAGTGATTACTTTATCTTTTGGCACACAAGATAAGTGTGGATGTATTTGTTAATGTCCCACCACATGCGTTCCCAATAGTAACATTGTTCCAACAATGCCATTGTTATTAATTTTCCTTCATGCCCCATCCAAAGTGAATCCTAGAAATCTCTCAAAATATCTTTCTGGAGGTTAGATGGTGTATAGACATATATGTAGCCACCAAAATATAAGGCCCATTGTCCACTCAAAACTTCCTTGATTTTCCTTCCTTCGCCCATTTCACAATACTTAAAAGGAAATGGAATCATTCTCTATCCTAGCTTTGATATTTTCTTGCAAGTCTAAAATGACTTTCCCTTGACTTCTCATAGGCATCGAAAAAATGTCATTGTCCTCCTCCATTGATACAAGTTGTGTATTTTTTCTCAAGGATTCCACTAGAACATTTATTTTGCCAAGCCAATACTAATTAGTCATGTCAAATTTAGTTAATAGGTCATGCCACTTCCTGCTTGGGTAATAGCTTCATCTGAGTGGAAAAGTAACTCACAGCCACATTGTATATCTTCATAATAAAAACAAAATCTAACAACGAAGATTCCATGCAAGCAATGCATGATTGTTGTCATGTATTTCTCATGAGCAAGGTACCTTCATTCACGATCCTATATATTTATACTCTCATAAGCTATTGGATGACATTCTTGTTGAAAACATGCCAACGAATTTCCTCATGCGGTCACATGCACATGCATGCAACTATGTTAATGCGCATGCATGCAATCTGTTTATGAATTGTTCATGTAACTATGTGATCTATTCATGATCAATTTGTGTAAATAAGTGATAGATGTTATATATATGAGCATACCCATAGAGGTGTGAGTGCAATGTGTAGTGAGTGTGTAAGAGAAAGATGCAACACTAAGGTGTTGTGTGTATGAGAAGAGAGGATGGTTGTATTCCTTGGTTGGCTATTGTAATTATCCCTTGAATAAAAATAATACCAATTATCATTTACGTGGTTTTTTCCCTCATTGGATTTCCACATAAATAACTGTGTCAATTGTGATTTTGTTGTTCTTGGTTTAATGCGTGTTTGATATTGCTTGTTTATGCTATGGTTTTATGCCATGTGTTTTGCTTCCGCTGCCCAACAAGTGGTATCAGAGAAGGTTGAGTAGGTGTTGTAGGTGAGCCAAGGCGAATTTTGTGCATGTCTCATGTGAATGCAAGAAGGTGTGATTGAGTGAGTAGCAGGTCATTGACGCTCCCTAGACGGTGTTAGAGGTGCATTGACGCTCTCAAACTTAAGAAAATATGATTATCCCAAAATCAGTGTGTGCGGTTTGTGCACCACAAAGTGGTGACAAATCGGCGCTCCCCCATCCACACTAAAGAAGCCTTGATCTCTAAAACTAGTGCTCCCTTTTCACCCACAAAGGAGCGTCAATCTTAAAAACCAAAATTTGCATGTTATAAGGAAAAATTTGCATGCATGGTATAAACTAAAGTTTTGAAGGGTTTTTTGTCTTATTCAAAAAGGACATGGTTGTGAGTGGATGTTTAAAAAGTGGAAGTGAGTTTTAAGAAAGGTGGATGTCATATAAAGTTTTTTATTGGGAGAATATTAAATATTATTTTTAAGAGTTGAACTTTTGTGGATTTGGTAAAAGGTTTTGTTAAGGTATAAAAATATGTTTTAAAACTTTTTCATCATTAGTTTTGGGTTCAATATTGAAGTATAATGTTATTTTTTCATATAAAGAGACTCAATTTAAGAAGCTGTGATTTTCTTTTGGGCAGTGTGTGCTAATGGAGAAAGTGCAGAGTTCCAAGTTTGAGGTGGAGAAATTCACTGGTAAGAATAGATTTGCGCTATGGAATCTTAAGATGCGGAATCTTCTTGTGCAACAAGGATTGCAAAAGGCGTTGGTTGGAAATACAAAGAAACTAGGAAGCATGACAGATGAGGACTAGGAGGATCTAGATGCAAGAGCCCTTAGTACTATTCATTTGTGTCTGGTAGATGAGGTGTTGTTTAACATCGCTGAAGAGAAGACAAAAACAGGTTTGTGGACCAAAATGGAGAGTCTGTATATGACAAAGAACTTGTCAAACAAAATCTTCTTGAAGAGGCAGTTATACAGCTTGCGGGCAAAAGAATGTACGAAAATTGTTGATCACTTGAATTTTTTCAATACTTTGATTTGTCAATTAACTAGTATGGAAGTAAAGTTCGAAGATGAGGACAAGGTGGTTATGCTAATTTGTTCGTTTCTTGAGTCTTGGTATCATCTGGTCACAACTATGTGGTTTAACACAACAAATGTTATTCATTATGACACTCTTGTGGGAGCTCTGTTGTATGAGGAAATGAGGAGATGTTCTAGTAAGGAAACCTCAATAGCAGAAGAAATGGTGGTCAGAGGTCGATCTACGGAAGGAGGGAAAGATACAAAAGGTATAGCTAGGTCTAAGTCAAAAGACAATAAGGGTAAGGTAAAATGTTGGTTTTGTGGAAAATCTGGGCATCTCAAGAAGGATTGTTGGAAAAGACAAAAAGCATCCAAAGAGGACT
The DNA here is from genome assembly GCA_010110895.2 of Picea sitchensis. NCBI lineage: Eukaryota > Viridiplantae > Streptophyta > Pinopsida > Pinales > Pinaceae > Picea > Picea sitchensis. Next base: position 152,336 of record SNQJ01S0004490.1, read on the forward strand.
CCACAAAAGAAGAAAATTCAGCTACAGGTATGGTTGATGAATTTTATTTTGTATGTTGTGTCTCTCCACCTTTGTTCACATAGAAGGTGCAGAGAGGTGATGGTTGAGTCACCGTGAAATAACAAAAAAAATAAATCTATTTACTTTGGAGTTGTATAAATTATTGATTGCATGTAAATGGGCATATGTCTGTAAGACCTGGATAGGCATGCGTACCCTTGGTTTATCAAGTCACCTATGAAAAGTATAGACATAGATTTAGGTAGATTGAATATGTGGGAGGGGGGGCATGAATGTTGAGTTAGCCTTAACTCAGTTGAAGAGTTAAATGAGTTAAATATATTATTAGGTCAAAGCATGTGGTTTTTCGGGTCCATGTGTTTTGGGTATCCCATGGTATTGTGTCCATGGATTTTCATGTAATGAAGCCTATAAAAGGCTTGGTGAACTCCATTGTAAATGGGCCTAGAGGTAAGAAGTGAAGGCTTACTTGGTCGGCTTGGTTGGATTGGTCAAGGTTGTTTGAATGCAAAGTTTGAGGTGGTGCAGCGTGTCCAGTTTAGAAAGGTGGGTATGTAGAAAAGTTGATTTGTTAGCATGTCAATCAAGTGTTTGAGAATATATGATGAAAGTAAGTTCGTATCCATGGAACTTGGAAAGTATTGCAAGGAAGTTGGGATTGAATAGGCATGTTCAATAATGCCAAGTTGCAACAATAGTTGTGGACATAAGTGATTGTGCTATCTGGTAATTCGGTCACCATTGGTTGCAAAAGACATGAAGATTCAGGAAGAGGTATGAACAGGTCATCTTGTAATTACTCAAATGTGAAATTATTTGGTTGTGATGCTTATGTTTTTTATCAGCAATCTAAGTAGGAATCAGATCAAACAGGTAGATCTTTGATATGGTGATGATGTTAAGGGGTGTAGACTGTGGGATCCTACTACCCACAGAATCATCATGGACAAAGATGTAGTGTTTAATGTATCTCCTTTTATAAAATAAAACATAGTAAAAGATGAAAGGTTCAAAGCATGATTGGTAGCAGAAAGGTCAACGGGTTGGTTCAAATGGTTATGATGCTGGTTATGAAGGATCTGGGAGCATCAAAATAAATCTTGGGCATGGAAATACACAAAGACAAGAAATATGGTAAGCTTGGTTATCACAACAGAAGTATGTGGTGAAGATACTCAGGAAATTTAGTATGAATAATGTGAAACTGGAAAAATCCCTTTGGATTTCCATTGTAAGTTCTCTTCGGGTTTATGTTCTAATTTATGAAGAAGAAAAGGTTTATGTTCACATGCAGTTGGTGTTATTAGTAGACACATGGAAAAACCATGTCAGGAGCATGGAAATGGGTGCTTCAAACATAGAAGCACAAGTATCACCTACAGTGGTTGCATTGATTTGGTTTGTGGTTATTAATCATGAGATTTGGACAAGTGCATCGGTTTATTAGACAGGTTACTGATGGAGACATAATGGTCCATACTGGAGTGAATCGTGCAAGCATGTTCATGTAACGGTATTGTTAGAGAAGTTGTGGAGCTATGATGGTGTTTGGCTTATCTTGCAAAAAAGGTGATGAATTAAGGGCATGATATATCAGGTAAATTGTTTTCAAGGTGGAGATTGTTGGAAACATTCCAATGAATTTCCTCATGCAGTCACATGCACATGCATGCAACTATGTTAATGTGCATGCATGCAATCTATTTATGAATTGTTCATGTAACTATGTGATCTATTCATGATCAATTTGTGTAATTGAGTGATAGATGTTATATATATGAGTATACCCATAGAGGTGTGAGTGTAATATGTAGTGAGCGTGTGAGAGAAATATGCAACGTTGAGGTTTTTTGTGTATGAGAGGAGAGGATGGTTGTGTGCCTAGGTTGTCTATTATAATTCTCCCTTGAATAAAAAGAATATTGATTATCAGTGTCGTGGTTTTTTCCCTCATTGGGTTTCCAAATAAATCATTGTGTCAATTGTGAGTTTATTGTTCTTGGTTTAATGCATGTTTGATCTTGCTTGTTTATGCTTTGGTTTTATGCTATGTGTTTTTCTTCCATTGCCCAACACTTCTCACATAAAAGATCCTCCAATGGCAAAATTTGAAGCATATGTCTATACTTCAAACATCTGCTCAAATTTTGGGAACTTCAACATGGGTATTGTCACAAGTCTACACTTCAATTCACATAATATTTCCCATCACTTATCTAACCACTTCCAAGGCCTTTCCTTCTTCAAAAAATCACTAAGTGGTGCCAAAATCGTAGAGTAACCTTCAACAAACCTATGGTAATAGTTAACTAAACTAAGAAAAATTCTTACCTTATGGATTTTTTTATGTTCCTCCCAATATTCAATGGTCCTTATCTTCAAAGGATCCATATAAATGCATCCTTGGCCTATCTAATGGCCCACAAATGAGATTTCGATCTTCCCAAAGACACACCTAGACTTCTTCAAGTAAAGCTAATTCTCCCTCAGTACCTCAAATATTTCTACCAAATTCATTTTATGGTCCTCAATGTTCTCACTAAATACCACAACGCCATCTAAATACACAACCACTAACCTGTCTAAGAATCATTCGAACACATGGTTCATTATAATGCATAAGGTTAATGGGGCATTGCACAACCTAAAAGGCATAACAAGAGATTCAAAATTTCCATACCTTGTCACATGGTTTGTCTTTGCCTCATCACCATCATTAATCCTTACTTGATA
>SNQJ01S0004490.1:158290-178370 GCA_010110895.2 Picea sitchensis
AAGTGGTGCCAAAATCGTAGAGTAACCTTCAACAAACCTATGGTAATAGTTAACTAAACTAAGAAAAATTCTTACCTTATGGATTTTTTTATGTTCCTCCCAATATTCAATGGTCCTTATCTTCAAAGGATCCATATAAATGCATCCTTGGCCTATCTAATGGCCCACAAATGAGATTTCGATCTTCCCAAAGACACACCTAGACTTCTTCAAGTAAAGCTAATTCTCCCTCAGTACCTCAAATATTTCTACCAAATTCATTTTATGGTCCTCAATGTTCTCACTAAATACCACAACGCCATCTAAATACACAACCACTAACCTGTCTAAGAATCATTCGAACACATGGTTCATTATAATGCATAAGGTTAATGGGGCATTGCACAACCTAAAAGGCATAACAAGAGATTCAAAATTTCCATACCTTGTCACATGGTTTGTCTTTGCCTCATCACCATCATTAATCCTTACTTGATAATATCCTTGCCTTGTGTCTAATTTTGAGAAAACCTTTGCCTTAGAAAACTTGTCAAAACATTCTACAACAAAAGGTAAGGGATACTTATTCTTGATATACTAGTTTGTTCAATGCATGGTAATCCAAGAATATCCTCAAATCTAATGCGACCTTTGTTGAAATATTGGCCAATATTGAGAGGGGGGGGTGAATAAGTATTGCTTCATCTTTTTAAAATTGTATTCACTTATTAATCAACAAATTAATTAATCATAACAATTGATCAACAAGAATGTATTGAATACCAAAATTTAAATATAACATAGTACAAGTACAAGTTACAATTGTGTGAGAGACACCAATCTCTCTTCTTCTGAGAACCAACTCAAGGAGACACCAATACCCTGGTTTTAGAGCACCAAATCTAGGAAGCACCCACTCCTGTGTTTTAGAGCACCAACTCTAGGAAACACCAAATCCCTTTTTTCATAGCACCAACTCCCTAGTGAAATAGGATTTAACCTTCAAAGGACTGCAATTCTATCAATCTCATCCCTACCACCCTCACTGCATAAAAATGTTTACAGTTTCTTTCTTGGACTCTACTCCTTCTTCTGATGTTCTGATGTATACTACATATGCACTCTCCTTCCATTATACCTTTATGTTTATATAATATACCAATAGGTATGAATTTGAAACATTATGTCTCTTTGTATGAACCAATACACCTCTTCATTTAATTTAATAATAATGCTAACATTTTTTCATTAAAAATTTTGTTTTTAATTCAAAAGAATTCAAATCCCTTGTAAGTTATTCATCATTAATGAAACATCTGAGTGCTAAAATTGTTTACTTTTGTTGTAACAATTCCTTGAACAAACCCTGATCTCGGTGTTAATTATCTTTAATCATATTTTTATCCTTTATGATTCGATCTAATTTATGTATTGACTCTTCTTATTTTGGTATCACACTTCCATATTGATCCAACGATCTAAGATCAATCTTTGTTGTCAATTTTTGATCCATAGTATTTATGCTTTCATTGTCTGATGACCTCAACCATCCAATAATTATTCCTCTACAATTACTCTAGTCATATTGTATTTGTTGGATCATTGATGATCAATATGTATGATCCATAAAAAAGATGCTTATAGCCTATTCATCTCACTAACATGGAATTATTTGTTTAAAACAATTATAATTATGGTTGTTTTTATGACGGGAAATTCTCGACCACTCAAACCACAAGTCAAGTCGGAAAATAAAATAGAGTCGACCACCCGAAATTTGAAATGGAAAAATGAGTCGACCAAAATACAAATCAGGTCGAAGCATAATAAGTTGACCAAAGTCGAGTCGGAAAATAAAATAGAGTCAACCACCTGGAAGTCGAAATGCGAAAACCAAGTCGGCCAAAAATGCAAGTCGGATCGAGGAAAAGTAAGTCGACTAAGGTCGAGTCAAACAAGAGTCAAGAAATTCAAGTCGAAGTCGAAGGTAATGCAATTTGAAGTTATCCAATTCGAAGTTAGAGGCAATGTGGGTCGAAGTTATCCAAGTCAAAGTCGGAGGCAATGCAATTTGAAGTTATCCAAGTCAAAGTCTAAGGCAATGCAAGGCGAAGTTATCCATGTCAAATATCAAGAAGTGTAATAGAGACTCTCATACCAGACCCTTTTACACATTTTATTTAGCACCAAATTTGGATCTATCCCCTTTGCATTTAGATAGGACAAACTTAGTATCAAGTAATCATTGTTTAGACAATGCACATTGTGTTTGACAATATCATATGCACAATTTTGATGATGATAACCATAATATTGACCTCTCTACATCAATGTCAATACCAACATCACATACCCTCTTTGATATCAATGTCAACTTCATAACATCATGTCCAATATTGAGAATATTGATCTTCTTTGACATCAATGCCAACACCATGTCAAACATTCCCCCCCTTTGGCATTGATGAAACACAGTAAAACCCCCTTATTTATTAATTGGGTTTTATTGTTTCTTCTCCCCCTTTGATACAAATGATAGAAGGGATGTTTCTTTGGTCCTCCTGAGGTTATACCCCCCCTATCCATGTACTCCTCATATGATGAAACTTGTGCATTTCAATTAGATATGGAGATTACCCCCAATTTATGTCTAATGTATTCAAAAGTACTCCTGGGTAAAGGTTTTGTGAATATAGTTTCCATCTGTTCTTTAGTATCAACATATTCCACTTTGACTATCTTTTGAGAAACCTGATCTCTCAGAAAATGGTATTTAATTGGGATATGTTTTGTTTTAGAATACATAACGGGATTCTTAGAGATTTTTATAGCAATGGTATTGTCACAGTTAAGAAAAATTGGATGATCATACTTTACTTGTAGGTCTTCTAGGGTTTGTTTCATCCAAATTACTTGAGCGTAGTAGGTGGCAACAACAATATATTCATCTTTTGTTGTTGACAATGATACATATGTTTGCTTCTTACTTATCCATGATACTAGACATTTTCGTAGGAAGAATGCTCCTCTAGTGGTGTTTTTCCTATCATCCACACTATCAACCCAATCTACATCACTATATGCATTTAATGTAAAATCTTTTGTTTTTGGATACCATAATCCAAAATCCAAGGTAGCTATTAGATATCTGAATATACTTTTTACTGCCTTCAAATGAGTCTCTTCAGGTGCAGTTTGAAATCTACCTATTAGTCCTACATCTTGTATGATATCAGGTCTTATAGTTATTGCATATAACAAGATACCAACCATTGATCTGTACATGGTTTTGTCTACCTTTGGTGAATCATCATATAAGCTTAGTTTGCATCATATAATCATGGGAGTGCTCATAGGTTTGCAATCTTCCATTTGAAATTTCTTTAGCATTTCTTTGATATATTTGGTTTCGGATATGAATATCCCTTTATTTGTCTGAGTAACTTGTAAACCCAAGAATAATGTTAGTTCACCTAACATAGACATCTCAAATTCTTACTTCATTTTTGTAGCAAACCATTTGCTCAGTATAGTCAAATTACTTCCAAAAATGATATCATCCACTTATACCACAACAACAATCATATTTTGTTCTTCAATTTTGATATATAGGTTTTTTTCAATAGTCCCTCTCTTGTATCCTTGTTGTTGTAGATAGTTATCAAGCCTTGAGAAACATGCTTTGGGAGCTTGTTTAAGACCATACAAATCCTTTTGTATTTTATATACATAATCATGATTTTCCATCCACTCAAATCCTTCAGGTTGTTCTAAATAGACTTCTTCCTCTAAGGTTCCATTTAGAAATGTTGACTTGACATCCATATGATATATTTTGAAGTTTTGGAAGCATGCAAATGCCAAAAACATTCTAATAGCTTCTAATCTTCTTGATGCCAAAGCCCTTCCTCGCAACCCACAGGTCGGAAGGTCTACGTTAGCTCAGGATCTTTTCTTCCTTCTCGGCCTGAAGAATTCAAATGTTCTTCTATTTCCCTATCGGGAAATTTGCACCCACAGTAAACCTTCACTGGATCTTCCTTTCGCACGTGGAAGATCGGACTTCGCAACTTCGCGATATCAAAGGTCGAACACTGGGCTCTCGAATCCCCGAGACCCGATGACCAGTCAACGCTGACCTTCTCTTTCCTCTATCGGAAGTTTCCCTATTGTGATTTCGGCACTCGTGATACCAAGCAACTCGTCTTACCGACTCCCGATGTCGGATACGCCGAAACTCCGACGCACGCGCGAGTTGTCCCTTCAACTCCCCGTCACTTCTATCGGGATTTCGGATTTCGCGGGATCGCGAATCCTGATGTCAATGTCTCGGCACTTCTCACTGCGAAACCCCGATAACCTATGCCACCTATCTTCCACTAACTCTGTTGTGGTTCACGCTACCCTTTAACTGTCGGGAAATCGCGTATCGCGATTTTGCGATTTTCGTTGCAATGTTTTGGAGTTTCAATCCACGAAACCCCGATACACGATATACGTGTAGATCCAACGACCCTCGTGGCCCGGATCAACGGCTCTATCTGTCCAGAGCTTAACCTTCGGGAATATGTCGTTGTATCTCTCCTACATATCCACAAGATCTAACGACTCGTGGAGATTCGCGGATTCTCCTTGGAAAATACCGACCGTTCGTTCCTTCCGGATGAATTTTGCGAAATGACCAAGTGTAGCTCCACGGAACTCGTCCACCTGCTCGCAAACTTATGACGCTTATTGAACCTTCAAGGCACAACTTGTCTGCGTCGTTCTTCAACAAACTCAAAGGCCCATCCTTCCTGATCTTTTCCACGAATCTGCGTCTTCTTAGAAAGACCTCTTGCTCGCACTCCTTCCGGCAACCTTCAGACACTTCCTAAGTGTTGAAGTCTTTTGACTCTACGCACTCCTGCAGCAGTAGTCCTTCGATACTTCACTCAGGTCCACAACCCTGAGATTTCACTCGGCCTGCGCACTCCTTGCATGGCTCCTATGCCCAACTGCACTTTGGGTGAATTAGGACAAAAGGTTAACTATCTGCACCTTCTGTCAATGCACTCCTTGCGGACACTTCAACTGCAATCCTTGCAGGAATTTGTGCTCAGACAAAGAAACAATTGAAACTCATTCTTTCTTCCCCTCAGATTTCAAACTCAACATGAAATCATATACACAGCATATAAAAGCAAATGTATAACTGGAAGCAAACATTCATGAGCATATCAACATCAATACACAGAGAATAACACAAAGCCATGAATTTGAATCAAACTCTTCTATTAATTCAAATATCAGTACATGGGTGTTCTTTACACAGATCTTTGCTTGCTCTTTTTCAAATGCTTCTAACTAATGATACAAATGCAAAATGAGGGTGTCTATATCTCGTTTCCCTCTTGCGCTCTAAAGTTGTCTATTCTAGAATTAAATTTCTATCTACCTGCATTAACTATTTTAAATGTCGTCTACCTACTAAGGACAAGAGCTATCCGCTCAAGGTCCATTACAATATACAAAGTGCATCTCATCTTAATGGTTCATTTAAGATCGCGCAACAATTCCAAAGTGTTTTTCAAAATTTGTGCTGGCTTGTCCAGCTGTCCTTCCGCTTCCACGCTAGCTCACTTGATGTGGGAGATGCTCCTGCATCACTTCCCACTGGGGAAAATGTCTCCTCAAAGTCAATTCCTTTAACTTGGGCATATCCCTTGCATATAATTTGGCTTAATTCTTTATAATCTGTCCATTTTCATTAAGTTTATTCTTGAAAATCCATTTGGTCCCTATCACATTTTTGTCTTTTGGTCTTGGGACTAGTTCCTAGGTCTGATTTTTCTCTATTTGGTCAAGCTCTTCATTCGTTGATTTTATCCAATCTTCATTCTTTCTTGATTTTGAAAATGATTTGGGTTATACCAGAGAAAGAATTTCCTGTTCTGATTCAAATGTAAGTTTTCTTCTAGTTTCTACTCCTGCACTTTTATCCCCTATAATTTGGCTTTCATGGTGATTCTTTTGAACTCTTTTTTATGGAGATTTTGGCAAGAGTGTTTCTTCCTCATCCTTTTCTTCATCAGTTTGTGGTTCACTCTTTTGTAGTTATTCAAAATCTTCTTCTTTCTGTGATTCACCATCTTCTTCATCACCATTAGTTCTTCTCCATTCATCAATTTTTTATTTATCTTGAGATTTGATTTTTCTCAAATTTAGATCATCCACCTTTACATTTTCACTTTCCACTATTTTGTGCAATCTTATATTATAGCATATGTAAGCCTTTTTGTTGGGTGAGTAACCAAGAAATATCCCCTCATCTAATCTGGAATCAAATTTTCCTAGGTTATCATCATCCCTCTTAATATAGCATTTTCTCCCAAAGACTCTAAAGTGTTTGACTAATGTTGATCTGTCAAACCATATCTCATAAGGTGTCTTGTCATGGTTAACTCTAAGTTGTTCTTGGTTGAGTATGTGAACTGTTGTATATATTGCATCTCTCCAAAACTTATCTGGAAGTTTGGTTTCATTCAACATTGTTCTTGCAACCTCTTGAACAATTTTGTTTTTCCTTTTAGCAACTCCATTCTATTGAGGAGTTCTTGGAGATGAAAATTGTCTCTTGATTCCATTATCTTCAAAAAAATTATTGAATTCATTAGAGATAAATTCCCCTCCATTTTCTGATCTCAGCGATTTGATCTTGAGATATGTCTCATTCTCCACATAAGCTTTGAATGCCTTAACTTTTCAAATTGCTCTGATTTTTCTATGAGGAAGTAAACCCAAGTCATCCTTGTATAGTCATCAATAATCAACATGAAGTAATGTTCCCCTTGTATACTTCTATTCCTAGTAGGTCCACAGAGGTCAGTGTGAGCAAGATCCAAAGGTCTTGATGTAGAATATTCTTTTGTCTTGAATGCGACTTTCATCTTATTTTCCAAGTTGGCAATGATTACAAACAGGATCATAAGGTTTTATAATCTTTGGCATGTCCTTCACTGCCTCCTTTCTACTAGCTTTGATCATATTGTCAAAGCTCAAGTGTCCCATTCTTTTGCGCCACAACCAACTTTCATCTACTTGGCTCATGTAGCATTCTTATTCTTCTTTAATATCTAAAATATATACATTACTTGAGGTTTTTGGTACAATAACTACTAATTTTCTTGATCCTTCCTTCCTGATTTCACATTTCTGGGAAAAAAAAATTAGTATATGTCCTTGATCACAAGTTTGTCTTACACTTAGAAGATTAGGCTTTAGATTTTCAACTAGTAGCAAATTTTGTGCTTTATTTTATTGTTTCCTAAAGTGACTCTATCTTTTCCAAGTATTTTGGAAGATACATTATCTCCAAATGTGACACTTCATTTTTTCTTCTTTGTCAAATTGAGAAATTTGATTTTATCTCCTGTCGTATGCTAAGAGAATCCACCGTTAATATACCATTGACACTTTTTGTTCTTGGCATACAGGGCTACTTTACATTATGTTTCCTTTTCTTCCACATGTTTTTCTTTCCATATATTTTTATCTTTATTGGTAGGAACTCTTATCTTCAAGGATTGCATTGGAAATCTACATTTACTGGCTTTATGACCATAATTATTGCACTTGTAAAATTCAACATTGTAATCTTGTAAAGGAGAGAATGAATTATAGTTTCTTTTCTTTGCATTATTCTTGTTGTTCTTATATCTTTGGAATTTTTTAGGATTGTACTTTTTATAGGGTTTACAATGCACTGCTTTGTGTCCAAAATTAACGCAAGAGTAGCAATATCCAAGGAAGATATGTTGATACCTATTAAGGGGAGTCCTTCTCATCACTGTATTATTTTTGTCTTCTTTTTCTTTTGTAGGGGGTGCTCATTTATGTTTATTAGGAACACTCTTTAATGGTGCCATCTTCCCCTTGTTATCTTCCCTTTTTAAGGACCTTCTAAGAGCATTTGCATAACTTATTGGTTGTTTGTCAGTATTTTGGTTTTTGGATGTTGAATATTGATCATATCTCAATCCTATCTTATCGTTTGGTAATCTTTGACCATTAAGAATGTCATTCAATATTTTTGAATTGTTCTCAAATCTTGATTGGTTGTTTCCTTTCTCAATCTCCCTCTTTACTTGCACAATTTTAGTCTCTAGCTTCTTACAATCTTGTTGTTTTTCATTGAGGTGTTTAATCAAGACTTCCTCATTTCTCTTGGCTTCTCAAATTTGAGTCTTCAAGTCAATGATGATTTTCTTTGATTCTTTGATGATTTTTGAAACTTCATTTTCACTTAATTGTTTTGCTTCTTCAAATTCTAGCAGTTGTCCCCTTAGTAACTTGTTCTTATTTTTATACTTTCTAAGTTCATCCAGAGCACTGATTAGTTCTATTTCTAGGTATACTTCTCCTTCATCCTTAGAGTTTTCTTCAATATCAAAAGTATTTTTAGAAATATTATCTTGGGTTTCTATACCCATAAATAGATCTTCTGGCTCTTCATCTTCACTTTCTTCAGATAAACTACTGTCCTCTTTGGTGTAAAAGGTATTTCTCTTTTTATTTTTGGTTTTTTTCTTTTTATGGTCTTTTTGATTGTAAGCTTCTTCATCATCATTATCTTCTTGTTTCGGATAGGGACATTTGTTAGCGAAGTGTCCAATTTTTCCACAGTTGAAGCATTTGAAAGGTAACTTCCTTTGTATTTTCCAAACCCTTTCTTGATTTTTCTTATAAAGTTGGCCTATTCTTCATCTGATATATCTAAGTAATTTTCATTTGGCACATGCTTATGGTTCCTTGTTGCTTTTGATGCTTTGAAGATTGTTTCCCTTTTTGATGATTTTTTTTGCCCAATTCTCATTTCATATGCTATAAGAATCCCATGAAATTCATCCATTGTAAGGATTTCAAGGTATTCTCTATATTCCAAGGTAGATACATTAGTATTATATCTCATTGGTACTGATTTCATCACATTTTGGAAAATAATATTGTCTTTTAGTTCTTCTCCCAATGCTCAGATTGAATTGACTATTTCATCCACTCTTTGAAAATATTCTATAATTTTTTCTTCCTCTTTCATCTTCAGACTCTCAAACTTCCCTTTGTGTGTTTTAAGTTTATCTTGCTTGACCTTTCCATCTCCTTCATAGATGATCTTCAACTTATCCCAAATTTCCTTTGTTGATTTACAGTGCATCAATTTTACAAATATAGGATTTGCTAATCCTCCAAGAATAGCATTCACAACTCTTGAATTGTCATTGCAAAGATTATTTGCAACATTATCAATAGGTGGAGTAGATAGAGAAGTGTAACCATTTTCAACATATTTCTAAACATCACAACCAAGGGCCATCAAATAGATTTTCATTCTTATACTCCATAAAGCATAATCATTTCCTTTAAACAATGGTGCTCTGTTGGAGGACATTCCTTCTTGTTGATCCATTTGATCTCTTTAGAATCTTCCTTCTAGTGGTTAAACCATGGTGAAGGCACTTACTCTGATACCAATTGTAGAAATATTGGCCAATACTAAGAGGGGGGGTGAATCAATATTGCTTCTTCTTTTTAAAATTTTAGTCAGTTATTAATTAATTAATTAATTAATCATAACAATTGATCAACATGAATGTACTGGATATAGAAATTTAAATATAACAATAAAAAGTACAAGTTTCAATTGTGTGAGAGACACCAATATCTCTTCTACTTAGCACCAACTCAAGGAGACACCAATCCCTTGGTTTTAGAGCACTGAATCCCTTGTTTTAGAGCACCAACTCTAGGAAGCACCACTTCCCTTGTTTCAGAGAACCAACTCTAGGAAGCACCAAATCCCTTGTGAAATAGGATTTAACCCGTAGAGGACTGCAATCCTCTAGAGCTCCTCCCTACCACCTTCACTGCATAAAAATGTTTATAGTTTCTTTATTGGACTCTTCTTCTGCTTCTAATATTATGATGTAGACTACATAGGCACTCTCCTTCCATTATACCTTTCTATTTATATAATATACCAATAGGTATGAATTTGAAACATTGTGTCTCTTTGGATGAACCAATACACCTCTTCATTTAATTTAATAATAATGCTAACATTTTGTCATTAAAAATTTTGTTTTTAATTCAAAATACTTCAAATCCCTTGTAAGTTATTCATAATTAATGGAATATATGAGTGCTAAAAACTGTTTACTATTTATGTAACAGTTCCTTGAACAAACTCTGATCCTGAGGTGTTAATTATCTTTAGTCATATTATAATCCTTCATGAGTCGATCTAAGTTATGGATTGAGTCTTCTTAATTTGGTCTCACACTTCCATATTGATCCAACGATATACGATCAATATTCATTGTCCATTGCCAATCCATAGTATTTATGCTTTCATTGTGTGTCGACCTCAACCATCTAATAATTGTTCCTCTACAGTTACTCTGGGCATATTGTATTTGTTGGATCATTGATGATCAATATGCATGATCCGTAAACAGGAGGCTTATAGAATATTCATCTCACCAACATGGAATTCTCTGTTTAAAAAAATTATAATTCTGATTGTTTATATGATAGGAAATTCTTGACCATTCAAGCCAGAAGTCGAGCCAAAAAATAAAATAGAGTCGACCACCCGAAATTCGAAATGGAAAAATCAGTTAGCCAAACTACAATTCGGGTTGAACAAAAACAAGTTGACCAAATTTGAGTCGGAAAATAAAATAGAGTTGACCACCCAGAAGTCGAAATGGGAAAACCAAGTCGGCCAAAAATGCAAGTCGGATCAAGGAAAAGTAAGTTGACTAAAGTCGAATCGACCAAGAATCAAGAAATGCAGGTCGAAGTCGAAGGCAATGCAAGTTGAAGTCGAAGGTAATGCAAGTCGAAGTCAAAGGAAATGCAATTCGAAGTTATCCAGGTCGAAGTCGAAGGCAATGTAGGTCGAATTTATCCAAGTTGAAGTCGAAGGAAATGCAAGTTGGAGTTATCCAAGTCGAAGATCAAGAAGTCTAATAAAGATTCTCATACCATACCCTTTTACACATTTTATTTAGCACCAAATTTTGATCTATTACCTTTGCATTTAGATAGGACAAATTTAGTATCCATAAGTAATCATTGTTTAGACAATGAATGTGTTTGACAATATCATATGCACAATTTTGATGATGATGACCATAATATTGAACTCTCTGCATCAATGCCAATACCAACATCACACACCCTCTTTGACATTAGTGTCAACTTCATAACATTATGTCCAATATTGAGCATACTGATCTACTTTGACATTAATGCCAACACCATGTCCAACAACATTCTTCACCTAGAAGTGGATGGCGACTCCATACAAGGACAATGAAGGTATGATAAATATAACATTAGTCAAATCACACAACTACTTCTTCAACTCTTCCAATTCCAATCCCAATAATTGGTAGGGAGATTTCACCTATGGCCTAGACCTTGGTTCGAGTTTAATACAATGATCAACTTTGCAATTCTAGAAAAGTCTCTGACATCTAATCTATAAAGTCATTCAACACATCGATAAGTGCAGGAGACACAATAATCCTCTTTCCTCCTTCATCCACTTATGCAATCATTGCTCTAATGAAGAGCCGAGACTTTGGGCACTAAGCTTCCCTCTTCATGCTTAGTTCAAAGGAAACTAAACCTTTCTATTATGCTTCCTTGATATTTTATACACAACACAAGGCTTTCATCCATCAAGTATCACCAACTTATCCTTAAATGACATAAGAATTGCCTTAGTTCTTCTTATAAATTCATGCCCCAATAATGACTTCAAAATCATACAATTGCACCACTATCAAGTTGGAATGACCCTTCCATTTTTCCAATTGAATGTGAACTTTGGATGCAACACCAATTGTTTCCTTTGCAATATAATTGAAAACCTTAACTAAATCACTACAAAATCAAATCCTAAGTCCAAGCTCACCTACCAACTCCTCCTTAGAAGTTGTGGGAGGCACTAGAGTCCACCAATTCCTACACCATTATTTTTTTCATAATAAGATCCATGTGGTAAAGCTAATTTAGTTCCTTTCCTTCGTTGCCTACCAAGGCACCCAATCTTTGCAAATACTTCTCTTTGCAAAGTGCAATGCCACAAAACTTGTTAAATGAATTGAATTGCAAAAAGAACAAACCAAAAGCTCACCTTTTATTGGGGTGGGTTTCACTTGGGTACCTTGCAGCCCCCTATCTTGTAGGTATGTTCAACACAGGATCAACTCTACTTAATCTTGAGTTTGACTATATCACTTTCTCAGTCACTTATGCCAATGTATTCATTCCAAAAAAGTATTCCCTAAGTTATGGTGGCATGTTTGTTAACTGTTTAGTCAAGCAGATCGTGTCTCATAACAACATTTTTGTATGATCTTCAACCTCACTCATCTAGTTTTGAAGAAATAAAAATACCTTCATGATAGAAATTGTCTTTGGATCTACCTTTGAACATTGCCAAAAGTGAGGTTTCTCCATCAACACTTCTTCCAACGAACATTTCCTTCTCAAACAAAATACCATTTTCACGAATCAGTGGTTACAATTCTTTGATACCACTTATCATGGCCCTATATATCTTGCCCATAAAAAAAAAAATTGGCATCACTTGTAACACTAGCATGCCTCATTCTAGTAACAAGGTCACCCTATACCAAAGGAAACTAGACTACACCTCTTCATAGGAACCTAGTCCTTCCTAGTTTTTGTTAGTAGTTTACAACTTAAGTAACTATACATTCAATACTTAGCCATTTCTACATTATATCATTAATAGTAAACATCTCATATATAAAGAAACAACAACACAAGATGTTAAGGTGACACCCAAGATGGGTATCTAAGTATTTATTAATGAAGAATGTTACAACAAGAGCACATGGAGGAGTTTAATCAACTACCACAACCCCTTTTATAGAAGTACAAATAGACTAAGGCACTCTTTCCTCAGTGCCACCCTATTTGCACCAACCAACCTTTGAAGCATGCATGAGATTTTCCCCTATATGTCCTATTCTTTAATGGAATAGGCTACCAATGTTCAAATCATTGTTTATGCTAAACCCTAAACTTAGCATCATCTTCAACAAAGAAATATTTACTCCTATCTTGGATGGTTTGCTCAATGATCATCTCCTCCTTTTATAAGGAAGATACCTTAACCATTTTCCCACTTATCGGGTACCTTTCACCATGCCCAATGTCAAGAAAACCTGAAACTAGAAACTTCCCATCATAAGGCATCTAACAGTTGAAAATGCATGCATGAAACAAGGGACATCCAACCCCTTGGGACCGTGTTCTCTCTAAAATGTACCAACCACCCAAGTAGTTACAAAACTATTTATAAAAGGAAACACTCAACTCTTTTCCAAGTTAAATTCTTCTATCAATTCATCTAAATTTAGGTGCACCTTATCTGACAAGGTCACCTTATGCTTGCATCATCTAGCTCTATCAACTACTTGTCATAGCTTATTGTTCTTGCCTAGACAATTTGAATGATCATGCAGGGATGCATATTGGCATCTAAAGGTGAAGGCCTTACAATAGCCCTTACAAAGTTCAACAATAAGTAATGAGTCACCCCTACATTATTCCACTAGCAAAAAGATGTTAGAGATGTAGAAGATCCTAGTACATTATTTTTACATTCGCTACATTGTTGGTACCATTGCCTAATCCTCAAGTGAACTTGTAGTAACGTGTGTTTTTGTCATTCCAAATGAAGCTTGCGCTTACATGATGGGAAATTCCCTTTGAAGCACCATCAAAAAATATGATGGGATTTATTTTTTGCTTTACTTATTGTTAAAGGTTGTATTCGAAAGGGGAGAGATCGTAAATGTTGTATTTGAGAAGAGAAATTGTAAGGGATTTCTTTTTTATTTTTACAATAGATCATATGGGGCTATTTATGTAATCCAATGCCACATTTACATATGTTTGAGCCATAATATTTCAACTTGAACTATGATGAAATCTTTGTACCCCTATAGTTTGATATTGAACTCTCCTTGAGAATCAAGATAACTAGGTTTGTTGTACTTTGAGGGGGTAAATTCTTCTTTTTAAATATTTTATCATTTGTTATTAATCACGATTTCCATGTGACAAACCTAGAAAATAAATTACATATATAAGAGATCATAGTTTTCATTGTTAATAGTCTCGATACTTTGAGTGATAAGATCTGAATAGGGAGTCCCATTTTTTGAGCTGAAAATGTTTGCTAATTGACTTCTCTCATAATTTCCATCCATACCATTTTTCCATAGGTTTACATTTGAATAAAAAGTGTTGACTTGTTTCTTCTTATCACTATGATTGGTAAGAATACACACATGCACACATGGAAGGACATTAGATCCCTTGCAAGGACATTGGATCCCATTGCTCTTCAAATGTTAAACAATTAGTATTCTCCTATGTGCTACAAACAAAAGCAATTATTCATTTTAGGGATAAGTTATTTGGCCCATATGTGTTTCCACATAATGTCTAGATTTGGACCTCTAAATTATTGTTAGTGATAAAAGAAATAACATGTATTCATTGTATCGCCTCTAGTTGTATCCCCTCAAATTAATTTGTTCTCCATAGTTCTTGCTTCAACAGATCTCTCCTAACTTAGTCCAAATGAAGTTGAGCTCTTGAACATTTTTCCATCGAGCCCACTAATGCACTAACTAGTCATTCCAAAAATGTGTGAGACAACCATAAGCAAGGGGGGATATCCAAGCTCTATCAATACATATTTTCACCCATTGAATACAAACTCTATAGACAAAGTTGCAACTAACAATATCAAAGGAGTTCACCATCTCTAGTATAATCACCATTTCTCTTTTGTTTTACGTAATGTTGTTGTGTGTAACACACCCAACCCCTAAATACCCTTTCTAGGGATGGGACATCAAATTTTCACTTTCCCTGGTTCATTTTCGGTCCCTTACTTAAGAAAAACCCTCTTTCTCAGCTTTCTCAAAATTTACATCTCTCACTGTGTGCTCGAACAAGCTAGTTGGGTCTTCCTCGTGACCTCGGGCTGAAAATCGAGAGCTAAGAGCCTACATTAGTGCAGGTTTCGACAATTCAGAAGCTCCTGGACTTTGAGAGTTCCAAAAGTGTTCTCAAATTCTCAGATCGTCGAACAACGGAGGAGATCAATGATCCATGTCCTCCGCCGAGATCCTACGGTTAAGGATGGGGCTTCGACGATCTACGTGTAACACACTTTTTTTTCCAAATCCCCAAAGTCTTGAAATATCACCACATGCCCCTAGCCCTTCGGTGTTCGGGGGTTGGAAAGCGATGATCTTCACATTACATTTTCGACATTTCGGCAATCATCTATCATCATTGGACTTTTGACCTTCGACGATCAATGATTCTCGTTGAATCATTTTTTATCATACTACGTTTGAATCTTTCGAACCCCCAAAATTGTTCAGACTTCTGGAGTCCCGGACACGTCACCAACCCTGTTGGCCAGGCATACACGATTCAACAGTTGACATGCGGCAAGGGTCAAGCGATGACATGTGTCCTCCTTAGGGGGTGACACATGTCCTGCTCTAATAGGCACAAGGGATGGGTGAATCCACCAAATCTGGGTGACACATGGCACCTTGGTTACGGGTCCATGTCACCCTCATCTCATAGTTGATATTTATCCACGTGGATCCGTAGATCCATGATCCTCATTACTTTGTAGCTTCGGGCTTCGGGGCTTACTGTCTCTTCTCGACGTAAATTCTCCCGAAGAGCAAAGTTCCCCGGACTCTTGGATCTAGCGCCATGTGTCCTCTTCGACCAACGATCAAGATCCACTTCGACACTCGTGACTTCGAGAGTCTTCACACTTTGAAATCTCTTGGTCAGGTTCCTCCGGAGTACGAAGTCTCCAGATTACAGAATCCCTTGCCACACACCCCTCATCCAACGATCCTAGTTCAACGGTCAACACTTGACTAGGAACGAGTAGGGGCCACGTGTCGCTCCACGACATGTTCCCAATTAGTCAGGTAGCCGAGGGTGGGTCCCTTAGATCACCGACTCATAAGGATCCCGAAGGATCCAAGGATCGACGGTCCATATTACTTCAACAGTTCGAAATTTGGGAGTTCAGTGTGTGTGTCTCTCAACTTTCTGTCTGAACCATGCTTGATCTGTCACCACGTGTACCTAGCGTCTACAGCCAGGATTTACTCTGGCTTGCAGAGTTTCGAGGGAATCTCGCACATTTCTAAATCGTCTAATACCCAAACTCTCGGATAATCATTGATCTATGGACATGTGTCCCTCCATTTTCAATGATCCATATTAACTCCGTGACTCCGAAATTTAAGAATTTCGATGCTAGACCATTCCCAATCTCTCGAAGTAAGACTTCGTCGAAGCGCCTAATGCTTCCCTTCCTACATCAAATCTAACGGCTGAGAGAGATCCATACGGGATCCCTAGATCGACGGCCTTTGTTGATTCATGAATTTGGCCTTTGGGTGTTTTCGAGGATTGTGGGGTCACCACTCCCGATGTCCCAAAGCTGAAATAGCTAGCTCCTTTCAGACTAACACAAGGTTCCTAGGCCCTGGTCACATGGGTCTCTTGGAAAGTATTAGGGGCTAAGCGCAGTGTCCTTTCTGTAGCAAAGGGGTTAAGGGCATGGCCATTAGCCCTCGATCAGATGGGTGAATGGTATAAAGGGAAAATGCCCTTCTCCCACATAATTCTAACTTTGACATTGCCACTAAGGTAAACTTTAAGGGATTGGCAGGACTTAGACATTTTAGTCGATCCTACCCCGACTGTCCTACAAATTCCCATCCCTTGACTCACTAGCAACTAGTATGAGAAAATTACAAGAGAATGAAAACATAACAGTTTGCATAAGCAAAAGAGCCTATCTAATAATTGTTCAAATATTGCAAGACTAAATCATAAACACAAACATTTCATCATCATATCCAATATAATACACAGAGTATGAAAATATTTATCAGAAAGGGAAAATGTGAAGCAACTACTGAAAGGGGTGCTCGTTTCCTCCCAACCATAGGCACAGTCACACCTAACGGATTTACCACTGGCCACCCCCAAGCTAGACCATGATGCCCTGAGAGAGATTCTTTCTCATTGCTCCACAACAATCAGGGATGAAGGTTACTCTCCTCCTCCCATAGGAACTGGGTGTCTGATTTTCTCTATTCCAAGCAAGGAGGCCTAAACGAGTACTTCCTCAATCACTCATCAGCCCCATTTCTCATCTTGTAGCCAAACCCCATCCATGGCTTCTTTCAGCCAAAATGAGCTTATTGCTCATCTTTTTCTTTCAACTTCCAAGTCGAAGTATGCTTCCCTTCTCTTCTCGAGAGAGTGTTTTCTCTACTATGCTATCTCGCAGATCTGTCTCTGTCCCTGAATTACCTCCTTTCTTTCCTTCCCCAGCAAGGTTGTGTGGGTCTGAATCCCCATTCGTGGTCATGCCTAAAAGCCATATAGATGGGTACCCTACCCCATCTCCTCATTAACTCTTGAGGATGGCCTTCCAACTACCAGCCTGACTGGTAATTCAATTCTCGGTCAGAGGACTATTGAGCAATTACACCCAGTAGGTACTAGTTTGGTGAGGGTCATCTCAACCATTCTTGGTTTCCCCTCACCATCTCTCTCATAGAATCCATGGTCTATCTTGGCAAACTTTCCCCCTTTCAATAGTTGTGCAACACATATTCAAATTCTATTAATAACAAAAATTCATACATTGACCCCTTTTATACAAGGTTCATCAAATCAAACATTCACACACATTCAGTTTTCTATAGTCTCTTGGCCAATTATAATTATATTTATAAACTAGGAAAAACATAAATATTACATTGTGAATCACCTCTTGTAACATGGTTATGTTTTTCATTTTGCATGGTACACAAATCCTTTTTATTCTTTTTGATATTATATTTTCAATAAACTTCTTAAGTATTTTAACAAAGACCTTGATAGTTAATTATGTGAAACATTACAAAATGATAAGATTAACACTTTAAAAGAAAAAAGAAAAGTACAAGCATCCTCTCTTTTGGTATAAAGGAGCCCTCTCTTTTGTTATAAGATACTAGGAGTAATTTATCTATCATCTCATTCCACCCCAAATCTTACCTCCTTTCAACATTTTTTTACAAGTTGTTTCTTATCACTTCACATGTTTATTTGTAAAATCTACTTGAAATTTCATTAAGGCTATGAGCCTTCTCAAGGTTCATCTTCCCAAATGTTGACTCAAAACTCTTCTAATGTCACATGACTAAATAGGATTTCGGATTTCATTATCATTTGTATCTCTTTAATAACCGAGCGATTTGGATTGCCTAGATCAACATGTAGACATAGAAAATGTTGAAACACTATCAATTTGACATATTCAAAAATCATAGGGAAGATCCCCATTTGAGAGGAAGATTGTGGAGATATTTAGGACTCTTGTGTTTATGAGAAGATTAAAGATATTTTTTCGTTTTTATTTCATTCCTTGATATAGAGTTTTCTAGATTTAAGTGTCTCGTAATTCTCTTTTGCTTGTTCCATTTTCTAAAGTGTTTCATTAACTACCTTTCTTGCATTATGATATTTTTCATTTGCTTATATTTTTCTTGCATTATGATATTCTTCATCTGCTTATATTTTGGATGGAATGCTTCTTTCATATTCCTTCTTTTTTATAGGGTTTTTTTTTTAACGTGATATGTTTTTTTTATTTTTTTAAATTTTTTTTTTCTAAATAAGGATAATAAGTATATGAAAGTGATACAAGAAATTTTTTTGCAAGTTATACAAGTTTTTTTTTTTTTTTAATACAATTATGGTGTAGTTTAAATATTTTAAATTTTTTGGTAATTAATATCGAAATCTAATAACATAATTGTTGGCGAAATCACAATATTTCATACTTTAAATTGTGTTTTTAATATATAAATTGATTTAGTGCCCTAAAAAATCTTAGGGTACCCACAATATGTGATTGTAACCACTAAAATATGCAAATTTTTTAATTTCCAACTAAATTTCGAACAAAACTCATCAAAAAAAGGAAGAAGGTCATGATTCTTTTAACACATGATAGTGAAATTTATTAATATGTGGTCAAACACTGCACTAGACATTATTCATGAAGAAAGGGAAATTCCATTGTCAAATGAGTCTTAAATGAAGAACCCATGTGATTGTTTTGAGATGAA
The DNA here is from genome assembly GCA_010110895.2 of Picea sitchensis. Taxonomy (NCBI): domain Eukaryota; kingdom Viridiplantae; phylum Streptophyta; class Pinopsida; order Pinales; family Pinaceae; genus Picea; species Picea sitchensis. The sequence goes on from SNQJ01S0004490.1 coordinate 177,538, forward strand.
ATCTACACCCACTTCCATGTGATTGTTCTGAGATGAAACCTAGACCCACTTTGTTGTTGGTTCATGTGAACTTTCTCCTTTAAACTTTATGTTCATTAACCTACAATTTGTAATATTATCTTCCACATTCTCTTGAATTTTCATTGATATATAATATGTCACCGTTTTCTTCTTTGATTCCAAGGCCAAATTGAAATCCTTAGCTCAAATTCTATTTAATAATGGGAGGTCTATTATTAAATACTTCAAAGAATCCTAACAAATTTCTATCCAAATGTTAGGAGCATAAATATATGTGATTTGGTTTGTTTGATTAGTGGAGATGCCTTTGAATTCATAAGTAACCCTATAATATAATTTGATAGAAGATACCTTTAAAAACAATGAAACAATGAATAGATAGATCCCAAAGCATAGATAGTTTAACTCCACATCACCTTGGGATTCCACACAATTTGGTTGTTTTTCCAATAAGATACTTCAACTATGTTCCTTATCCCAAAACATAGATAGTTCACCGACAAATCTTGTGGGGATCACACACAATTTAGTTTCTTTCCAAAAATATTCCTTGGATTCATTAAAAAAATTATCCACCAACTATGTTCATGGAAGGAAAATGAGTACACGTTTTTCATTTCTAATAAGATACTTCAAATAATTATTTTTCTCTTCGCTACCCAAACTCATTCTAGGAAAGAGCTTCATTTATCTAAATTTGGGTTTGACTTCACGATCATATACTCCTTCTAGTTCTATTATGTGTAAACACTTTATTTGTACTTACCTTATCTTCTTGTACTCTCTTCTTTGATTTTTTTTTTTTTTCCCCT
>SNQJ01S0004491.1:0-30460 GCA_010110895.2 Picea sitchensis
TTAGCGTTGAAGCTAAATTCTAGTTTGTCATCCTTATTAGCTAGCACCACTGGCTTTACATAACCAGTATCTACCACATCCCAGACATCTGCACCTAACGAAATTATGTAGATTCTCATTATAACTTTCCAGAAGGAAAAGTTTGTTCCATTGAATAGAGGGGCCTTATTGGTTGAATTTCCTTCATAGCTTGACATGTTTAAGATCTAGGATCTACCCTTAGATAAAAGGGGTTGGATTTGATACCAATTGTTGGTCAACTGAGAGGGGGAGGGGTGAATCAGTTTTCATCGTGCTTAAACAATTATGCTTCTTTTAAAATATTTGCAAGGCACTCAATGATGATCACAGTAATGGAGGGAAATGAACAATGGAACATTCAACATCAGTCACATATATGAGAAACACAGAGACAAAAATTTCCCAAGGAATCCCATACAGGGTAAAAACCTCTTCTTCTTTATATGATAAGTATTATTTACATTCTTTACATTATCATACATTTGAGCACCAACTCATTGTGAGGCTACAAACTCTATTTTGCAAACTGCAACTTGCTGAGAGCACCAACTCTCTGTTTTTCTCTAGCACCCACTAGAAGGAAGCACCAACTCCCTGGTTTCTCTGGCACCAACTAGAAGGAAGCACCAACTCCCTATGTTCAAGACCCCACTTGAACCTATAAGGACACCACTCCACCCTAGCACCTCCCAACCACCCTGGATTATCAATATGAAATATTGAAACCTATTACAGTGATATAGTGTTCAATAACAACTTACCAGTCTCATGATTGTTCTGCAAGATTTTGCTACTCAGACTTCCTCACTTTCTTCCAGCATGCATCCGCTGCCCATTCTATTCTTCTTCTTTTTATGCTCTATGCGCCATGCCCATTCACTGCATAGTTCTTCTTCAATTCTTTTTAGCTACTACACTCTGATCCTTCTTCAACAACAACATCCACAACAATTCCAGCAACATCAACAACCACATCTCTTCTCTGTACGGTGTATTTATATATTTTGTGAACCTTGTGCATGCAATGCATGCAATCCCTCTACATACTCACATTGCATCGTTATCCTCCAGAGCTCGAGCACTCTGTCTGATCATCATCATGACTCTTCAACTTCTCTGGCACTTTTTACACTCGTTCAACATCACTGTATGTTATGCTGAGATGCCTCAACCTCTCTGGAAATTGAGACTCTTCATCTTCTCTGTGATAGTCAAGCTCATTCTTTCTATTTTAGTTATGAGCTCCAACCCTCATCCAACTGTCAATTTCCTCCATGAACCATCTTCATTCCACTAGTAGATTCCATGTAACTCTTCAACTCCTCTGGAAATCACCCTGAAGTGTCTTCGAGTCCTCTGGCGAAAACCATAAGTGGTTTTTGGTAGTTACACTGTGACGTGCAACAATATCCCTCTGATCTCCTTCAGTTTCATTTGTACCATTGGATTAGCTCTGAAGGATATTGTCGTGATTTATGTGTTTCACACTTTCGCAATTTAGAGATTTTGCGATGAGGCATCTTGATTGTTCATGTCATGAGCTCTGAAAAGGAGCTTGGCTGCTCTAGCTCCCTCCTCGACATGACCACAGGCAGTGACCTCTGGTTACACCGACAATTCACGTTTTCAGTATTTCGGCATTTGTATGATCCAGTGTCTAGACATTCCTAGACGTGATCCCCAAAATTTCAAGGTGGAGCTTATCTGCACTAGGTCCTTCCTCCATGTGACCACACACGGTGACCACAGGCTGCGGTAAAAGGCACTGCAAACTTATGATCTTAATCGACCCTGATTGATGGTCCACGGTCTCAATGAATCTACGGTCCATATCTCATCATGAATTCGCATCTCACGATTCCTTCGATAGAAGTTCTTGTCACTCCAATTCACGATAGGCGAAGCTCTGGGATAGAGCTTAGATCAACGGTCCAGAACCCTTGGTGATATGACGGTCCAGATCTTATTGTGACTTCTCATCTCACGATTCTTGTGTTGGAGGTTCTCGTCACTCCAAGTCACGATACGTGAAACTCGGAGATAGAGCTTTGGCATGCTCTGATCTTCTGCCACGCATCCCTCTTGGTCAACGGTCCACGACTGTCCCCGATGGATGGCTAGGATTCCTTCACAGTTTTGGGGAGTTGGATGACTCTTGGACTTATCTGCCTTGTAGCTTCACCATATCTAACGGCTATGGAGCCTTCGTAGATACCCCAGATCCTACGGCCCAAATCTTCTCGCGATTTCTCTGCTTCGCAATTTCGCTGCTTCGCGATTTCATCCACCTTCGTGATTTCGTCGCTTCACGATTTCGTCCACCTTAGCTATTTCGCCGCTTCACATTTTCGTTTTCCTTCGCGATTTCCCCACTTTGCGATTTTGTCCACCTTGCGATTTCATCACTTCGTGATTTTGTTGTTCTTGCCATCGTTGTTCTTTTCCATCGCTGATCTTTACAATCATTGTTCTTTCCATTGTTGTTCTTTACCATCGTTGATCTTTGCAATCACTATTCTTTCCATCAATGACAAGCTTACTCCCAACTGTAAACTTTCCAACATAGCTAGGAGGTTGTTCCATGTATATTTCTTCTTGCAAATCTCCATGCAAGAAATCATATTTAACATCCATCTGATGGACCACCCATTTATGTGAGGAAACAAAGGCAGGAACAAGGAAAATGGAATTCATTTTGGCTACAAGGGAAAAGGTTTCATTATAATCAATTCATTCAACTTGGGAAAATCCTTTGGAAACTAACCAATCCTTGTGTCTTTAAACACTTCCATCTAATGCATACTTAGTTATGTAGACCCATTTTCATCTTAGAAGTTTTCTTCCTTTTGGAAGAGTTACAAGATCCCAAGTATCATTTGCCATTAAAGAATGATACTCTTCATTCATTGTTGTATCCCAATCTGGATGACTTGAAACTTCTACAAATGTCTCTGGATCACGAGTCTCTGAAAATTGATCCAAAAGAGAACATGCTCATTGGAACAATGAACGTGTTCAACACTGATCTGAAGGATCACTGACAATACCACCAACTTCGTCTCGTGTTGAACGAACCCATATAGGAAGCAATGTAACTCGTGTTGGTTCAGGTTCAAAGGACTCATCTGGAGGAAGGTGAGCAGGTGGAAGTGGATTTTCATCCTCACTGTCATCATATGAAGAATAAAATAGAATAGGAACAAAATAAAGAACACACATCGAAGATGGCTCGTAGGCCGAAGAAGGCACAATCGTTGAATTAGGCTCACAGGCAAAGAAATTTTCATCAAATTTAACATCTCTTCTAATAACAATTTCATTAAAATTTGGTTGAAGAAGTCTATAACCTTTGACATCTTCAAAATAACCAACAAATATACACTTCTCACTTTTAGGCTGTATATCTTTCCTTTTATCATCACGAAAGTGATTTACATCTCGTTTAATTTTAGTCCAAGCTTCTTCCAGTGTTATATTTTTAAGAGAATTTATGGGAGTGCGATTGAATATGTAATTTACGCAATTGATTTCTTTTGCCCAATACTTTAGACTTAATCCCTTAGATTGGATCAAACAATTAGCCATTTCTTTTAATGTGCGGTTCTTTCTCTCAGAAACACCATTTTTTGTGGTGTATACGGAACAATGTGTTGCATTTGGATGTCGTGTGCAATGTAGTAACTTGTAAAATTATTTTTCACATATTCACCTCCATTATATGTTCTTAACTTTTGAATTATATGTCCAAATTTCTTTTCTACAAGGGCCTTGTAGGCCAAAAAATTGTCGAAAACTTCTCTCTTAAGTTTTAAGAAGTAAACCCAAGTACGTATGGAAAAATCATGAATGAAAGTTAAGAAATACTTGCACCCCAAAAAAATATAAGAATAAAGTGGACCACACAAATCACTGTGAACAAGATGCAAAGGGCCCGAGGTGTGCCAAGAGGCACGTTTGTCAAAACAGTCTCGATGATGTTTTCTGAGAACATAACTGGCAAACACACCAGCTCTTCATGAAATAGGAGGAAGACAAGTCACCATATGTTGATTACATAGTTTCTGCAATGAGTGATAGTTTAGATGACCAAACCGCTCATGCCAAAGTTTGCTCAAGTCATTGCTATGGGAACAAAAACTGATGAAAAAGATGATGACCCAAAGTTGTCAAACTTGTACAACCTAGTAATATCATCAACAATTCCAGTTGCAAGAAAATTCTTAGGATATTTTAGATCCTTGATTACAACTTGGTGAGGTGAAAACTCTACAGTTTTAAATTCCCCTGAATGAGTGATTTGATATACTGATAGAAGGTTACAAGAAAGACTTGGAACACATAATACATCATTGAAATGACCATTATCTACTTGAATTGTTCCATATTCTACAACACTAAGAGATCTATTATCACCAACAAATATTTTCTTGGTTTTACATTCATTTAGAGAAGAAAATATGTCTTTATCCTTATCCACATGATAAGATGCTCCTGAATCAATAAGCCACTCATCACAAGAAGAAGTAGAAGTTGTATTGAAGGAGAAACCAGAAGTGGAAAGTTCATGTCCATGAGAAGAAGAAGAATAAGTAGAATCAATAATGATGTTGTGCTTCTTCANCACTAAGAGATCTATTATCACCAACAAATATTTTCTTGGTTTTACATTCATTTAGAGAAGAAAATATGTCTTTATCCTTAGCCATATGATAAGATGCTCCTGAATCAATAAGCCACTCATCACAAGAAGAAGTAGAAGTTGTATTGAAGGAGAAACCAGAAGTGGAAAGTTCATGTCCATGAGAAGAAGAAGAATAAGTAGAATCAATAATGATGTTGTGCTTCTTCATCACTTCTTCTAAAGATTCCATCTTCTTGAAACATTTTGACTCGCCATGACCATATTTATCACAAAATTTGCAATGTCTGTTAGTCTTCTTATTTTTATATTTTTCTCCTTTGTCACCATTAGGAGCTGAAGCCGTCTGAGCGGGTTTGGGACCCTTATGTTTCTTGTTTTTGTAGTGAGGATATTGCTTCTTGGGATACTTGGTTTTATCTTTCTTATAGGAAACTAAGGATTTGTTGGAGGTACCTTGTAATGTACCCCAAATTTACCAAATAAAAAAATTATTAGGGTCATTAAAGTTTTTCTTTTGCCTTCAAAAATTTTCAAAAACATTCCTTAACTATAAATATAGGGTAATTCTGCTACTTCCATTACCTTACGCAACTTACACTTATCATTTTCTTGACACATGTGCCAAGTTGTGTAGACAAGACTAACTCATTCCTATCCTCAAAAAGAGGGAGGAAGAGAAGCTTAGTACTTAAATGGTTATACCCACCTTATTAACTTCATCCTACTCGTGCAAGTATACCACAAGGAATGCAATGGAATTACATACATATACATATAATTACCCCTAGGGTAAATGTATCGTTTAGTACACAAGTCGTATGTGGAATGCCTCTATTAAACATGGTTATTTCTAACACTTGAAATCAGTACATACCAATGTTAATACTCAGAATGGTTTTGACTATATGGTTGGTAAAAGCGGTTTTGTTTCTTGTCGTTTAATGCTCCCATGATAATAATCCTCAGCACAAGGGCTAACGAATCTGAATTGTAATAGTAAAACCTTAACTAGACTAGGAGGAAAGGACAAAACTATAACCCTAAACTAATTGTCATCGCACTTGCCATAAATGATAAGTGGTCTGCAGAGGTAAGACTGTCATGAATCAAATGAACCATGCCTAAGATATGTATGATGTCATGTAACGTACTTCTTTGAGCTATCATTCGACCATTGTTACCATTGTGTCTCTTCCACCTCAATGTATTCACATGGCCCAGTATGATTCGTAACTATCACCATTAATCTCCTCGGTGAAGGGTTTCTAAGACTATTGCTTCATTCTTCTCCTTTGGCTCTATGTATTTTGCAAAATTGCTACAACACTAATCCTGTGATTTTAAGCTCGATAGCATGGTCAGAATCATGGAGTTGGGATCGTTCTGGGTGGGATGGAAACTAGGAGGCACCCACCAGTCAGATACTACCCTATGCGACGTAAGTAACTTCTCGGTTTTTTTATCTGAACTCTCTATGATTTTAAATGTCATAAAACACACCAGTCACCTTCTAAATCCTCTTAGTTCTACAGGTCCTGACTTCCGTGGTTTGAGGTAGAATCTTATAAGTTTGTAGCATACCCAAAAATGCTTAGGGTTTTTTCGTGGCTCCACTTTTAAATCTCTGTGTCAGTTCCTAAAGATCCTGTACCTTGTGATAGGTATTTTCCTTACGAAAATTCCATAGGAATTCCCGGACTGTAATAATGCCGAAGGGAGAAAGAATTTCCAACAATGTAGGAGATATTTTGGTCATATATAATGTCGGGCTTACTCTATCTTCAGTTTCTTGTACTTTGTTATTAGTGTTTATGCAACTAGATATGGGTAAAAATTCTTGGCCTGAGCTTTTCCGATATTTTCATAGCTTTGGTATAATTCCTTGTCCATTTTTGTTATTTGGATGTATGCATTGTGGTTCTTTTTTAAATTTTATATCCTAGATAGGGAAACTAGGTTTTCTTCTGTGTGATAGTAAGATGGATACTCTTCATATCCTGTTTAGTTCTTTTCAAAGGCACGTCTATTCTCTGTGATAATATAGTGGTGTCTCTTTTGTCTATACTGCGTAATTTACCTATGTTGTGTAAACTTACGATTCCATTTCCTTTGGGTCTTAAAAGAGTATTGACGAAGATATATTAAGCTTTGTACCTCTTCCTAAATATTTTGAGTTTCAAATATCCTAATTCTGAGAGGATACATCTTGGTACTTGCTATGATTTAAGTCGTTTTAAAAGGAGCATGCCCTATATTTGTAGAATTGACCACTGGGTGTACAAAGAGGTCTCTTTCCCTAAATATACGCCTTTAGTATCTATTCTGTAACTTTCCCATTTGTGTTCCACATAATTATATGTTGAAGGGTTCATATTTTAAGGTTATTCTCCGAGTATACCATCAGTTCCATCTAAGTTATACGTCCAATAGTTTTATATATCATTCGCCTCAAGTTTTGTGCCCTTGAAAAACTATGGGTAACTTGTTTGAGTTTCCAATCAATAAATTCGTAATTTTAAGAAATTATGATTTTGGGTCCCGTAACCCTGTGAGTAATTTAGAGATGGAAAAATAATTCCCTTGTGGGATATGCTTTAACCTATGAAAACTTTATCATTCTAGAATTTTGTGGTTAACTTGTCAACTTTCACTTTGTTATCATAAAGAAAAGGATTCTAAGTATTCTGATCTTTGATCTTGATTGCGTTTCCTTTATCACAATTCTGTGGTTTTTGTTAATTATGGGGACATTATCTTGGAATCCTATCTGTGATCCGACTTGGGAAATTATGTGGAACATGTTTATAGTGTGTATTCTTTATTGTTCCGGTTATGCAATATATATATTACAAGTTTAAAACATTCTATCTACTTGATAAATTCTCAGAAAAAGATTTAGTTTTGTTCGGTTACAAGACTAATGATGGGACCCCTATTTCTACTGAGAGGGCACCCATGAGTCATTTCAAGATCCACTCCTCCCTTTCAAATCCGTAGTTATTTTTCTTCAGCAACATCGATGGGAAACATGCACTTGTGCCAACCTCAAGCTAAGTGTTCTTTCACATGTGGAACCTTCACTATTTTTTTCTTAATTTTCGTATGTTATTTGTGAACGTTACTTTCTCCTTATTGATTAAATTTTGTTGGCTTTCACCCCACACTAATTACTAAATATTGGTTTCCTTGCAGAGTTTACACATTCACAATCAATGGATCCAGGACAATGCCTTGCCCGAAAAAGGTATTCGAGTTGCTATTTTAATGTTTAGGTTTGAAGGTTTAGATTCGAGTTTCCAGTGGTACTCGGTTCTTACCCAGGGTACTCTGTTTGTAAATATTTGGATCCAAAGCCTATGGATATACATATAATTTATTATTTTATTTTTAAAAGGATGTACATATTTTTCTTCAACCCAATGAATACTATTACATATTTGAGTAGTCTCTATAATATGGATTGTATAATTTTAAAAAAAACTTCTTTTAATGTTTTACTGTGATATAACTGAACTGTACAATTTTATGCCTTTGGTATGGTCTTATCAATGGAAAATTACTTTAATTTCTCATGTGCCCAAGGATTGATAATCTTTCGATGTATGAGTAATTAGATGTTTAAGTAGTTCTGAAATTTTGTACAAGAAACTACATATATATACAAATATTTCTATTATTGTATTCATTCTAAATCTCGTTTTGGCATTTGTACAGTCTAATGTTCTTAGATATTTAGACAACTCTGCATATTTAAACCTACAACAATATATATACATATATTTATATCTTTTGCTCACTTCTAGAATTACATTTAGCATTTTCAACCATCCAATATTTCTTATGTTGAATACCTATATGTATATATTCACATGTCGTGGAAGTGTTAGAATTAACACAGTAATAATTCTATTTTATTTATCTTAGATGCATATCCTATGTATTTACATAACTCAACTCCATCAACAACTAACACACACAGTAGCTTTCTTAACTTTACTCAATGAATACAATCAAATTGTAATGGCTTATTCTACAATTCATTTCATTCTACCAGCTATTAATCGGTAAAACAAATTCAACAAGGAGTAAGTAGATATACATATCTGAACAAAGTGTTGGGACAACAAATCGAACAAGCAAGTTCAACCCAACCATAGAACATAACATCCAATCTACTTTCTCCGTTCACCCCCTAGCCTTTCCATGAATCCATGCGGGCGAACTCCAAAACTCCTCCTTAACTATAGTCTTCTTTCAGATCAGAAAATTCTCCTTGCCTCTCAATAAGGAACAATTCTCATAACAATAAGTGATATTCTTTCCCCAACATACTAGGTAGTGTCCTACCTCCTCCCATATGATATATATGCAAAATCATCTTGTGCCTAGGTCTTTTCCCCCTTTGGGAATTTTTGCATGTTTACAAATCCCTGATTTTTAGGGGTTGCCAATGACCAAATTCCTGATTTTTCACTTGTAAAATTCATCCCTGAGGTAGTTCAAGCCTGTTCCCAACTCATGGAGTCATGGTCAGCTGATTTCAACCTGGCTTTTCCATTTGTCCCTCGACAATAAATATAAAAAATATTTGTCTCTTACAAGTTTCATAGTCAAAGAGTTGGTTGAGAAAATCAAATCTTTGCCCAACAGTCACAATAATTAATTACAATTAACCAAATTCCAAATTCGTAATTTCCATAAATGGCAATAATTTTCCAAATTTGAATTTTCCAAAAACGGAAATAAATTCCTAAGTGCATATTGACTTTAATAATAATTTATTTTTTGGGGGATATTACATCCTTTCCCCCTTCAATATAACACTTCCCTTAGTGTTCGTTCCTTTATCGGAATAGGGTTGGATAATATTTCTACAAATATTCCTCCAATTCCCAAGTGGCCTGCTCATGACTAAAGTGCTTCCATTGCACTTTAACCTGGGTGACGACTCTGTTCCGTAGCATTGTTTCTCTCCTGTCCAAAATGCGCAGAGGTTCCACTTGGAACTCACCTTCTAGGTCGACCTGCACCATGTTCCAATCGATCATGTGAGTAGGACCATGAACATATTGTTTTAACAAAGAAACATGAAATACATTATGAATTTTCAGATTTGTGGGAAGTGCAAGTTGATATGCCACGGGTCCAATTCGAGCTAAGATCTCGAAGGGGCCACAAAACCTGGGGGCTAACTTGGAACAATTTCCTATCTTTAATGAACTTCTTCTTTCTTTGAATTTTAAATACACATGGTCTCCAACTTGAAATTCCTGGTGTCTTCTTTTCAGGTCTGCATACCTTTTTTGTCTATCCCGTGCCTCTTTTAAATTTTGTTGTAATTTTCTTACCGTATTCTCCATTTCCTGGAGCATTTCTAGTCCCACCACGAGTCTGTCAATTGTGTTATCCTAGCTAATTTGAGTTTTACACTTTCTGTTGTACAATACTTTCAAGGGGCTCATCTTAGTTGATGTTTGGTAACCATTATTGTATGCAAATTCCACCAAGTGCAGGTAGTCTTCCCACTTACTTGGTTTTTTCCTTACGTAGATTCATAGCTTATCTTCCATGATTTTTTTAGTTCGTTCAGTCTGCCCATCTGTTTGTGGACGATATCTTGTGCTCAAATTCAAGTTAGTATTCAACCCTACAAACAATTCTTTCCAAACATAGATGTAAATTTGACATCTCTATCCGAAATCACCATTTTAGGAATACGTGTAGTCTAAAAATTTCCTTCATGAATATTTCCGCGATGTTAATATCTTTATAAGTAGATTTTAGATGCATAAATGGGTAGACTTGCTAATATTATCAATTACTACCATAATTGAATCATTATGTTTTTGAGTTCTAGGCAAAACTGTGATAAAATCCAGTGATACAGTCTCCCATTTCCATTCCAGTACAGGTAGAGGCTGCAACAGGTCGACTAGGTGCTGGTGTTCAACCTTCATCTATTGAAAATATTAGCAGTTAGACAAGTATTATGTTGTCTCACCTTTCATATTAGGCCAATAAAATAACTTCCTTAGTGATGTTACCATTTTCTGGTATCCCGAATGACCAGAATATGATTTCTTGTGTACTTCATCCAAAACTGTTAACTTTAATTCAACAGAATCTGGTATGTATAACCTATTTTTGAATCTTAGTAGACCACTTTTGTCCAAACTTAGATCTCTTCTGTCTAAATTTGCTGCATTATTTTGTAAATCTGCCACTGTTTTAAGGTATTTTTCATCATTATTACTTGTATACTTTATCCTTTGCTCAATTTCCCTTTCTTCCCTATTAATGTTTATCTCAAACAACCCATGAATTCTTCTACTTAAAGCATCTTCCACTTTGTTTTCCTTACCCTTGATTTGAATTACCTGGAAATCAAATTCGCTCAAGAAGGCCAGCCATCTTGCTTTCCTTGCATTAAGCTCTCATTGACTAAACAAGAATTTCACAACATTGTTATCAGTTAGAAACATAAAGTTTATTCCCATTATATAGTGTCACCACATTTCTAATGCATGTATGACAACTGCTAATTTCAATTCATGAGTGACGTAGTTTCGTTCGTTCTCTTTTAGTTTTCAAGACTCGTAACAAATAACATGCCCTTCTTGAGTTAGGACAACTCCCAAACCTTCTTTTCTTGCATCCACATAGAATGTGAAGTATTTATCCGAGTATGCCACCCTTAAAATGGGTGCAGTTGTTAACAACTCTTTTAACTTATTAAAATTGTCCTGACATATGTGCGACCGATTAAACTTGGTTCCCTTTTTCTATAGGGATTTGATAGGGTATGCAATCTTAGAGAATCTTTCTATAAATCTGCGGTAGTACCCGATGATTCCTATGAATGACTAGATATCCACTACATCCTTAGGGATAGGCCATTCCATGATGGCTCTTATCTTCTCAGGGTTAACTACAATACCTTCTTCAGATATTACATGTCCTAGGTACTATATTTTCTTTTGATAAAAGTCACATTTGTCAAATTTTGCATACAATTTGTGTTTTCTTAAAGTTTGCAATACTATCCTTAGATGTTCTTCGTGTTCTTCTTCTTTTTTTGAATACACAAGGATATCGTCAATAAATACCAAAACAAACTTATGCAAGTACTGACTGAAAATGATATTCATCAAACACGTAAATGTTGTTGGTGCGTTAGTGAGACCAAATGTTATTAAAAAAAATTCATAATGTCCATATCTCGTCCTAAACGATGTTTTACTTATGTCTTCATCCTTTATTCTGACCTGCTGATAACCAAATCTTAAATCCAACTTAGAAAAAATCTTTGTCCCTCCCACTTGATCAAACAGATCATTGGTTTTGGGTAGGGGATATTTGTTCTTAATAGTAAATTTGTTTAGTTGTCTATAATCAATGCACAACCTTAGAGTTCCATATTTCTTTTTAACAAAAAGGACTGGTGCTACCCATCATGAGACACTTGGTCTAATTTGTTCCTTGTCTTACAGTTCTTGTAGTTGAATCTTTAACTTTGTTAATTCAGGTAAACTCATCCTGTAGGGTGCCTTACATATAGGGGTTGAACCAGGAAGTAGATCGATAGAGAAGTCTATCTCTCTTCTTGGGGGAAGTTTAGGTATTTTTTCTACAAACAAATCTCTAAATTCATGTATGATGGAAAAATATTCTAGGCTAGGTTTATTTTCTTTTTCCAACAGATTTGTCACTTGGATAGCATAAATCTGACGACCTTTACTCATGCACTTCTTAAATTGCATTGCTAAAATCTTCCTAAATGAAACTAGTTTTTGTATGTATTGTATTGTCCTAACAATGTTGTTTTCTTCTTTGTAAGTGAGTGATTTTTCATAAAAATCCAAAACTGCTTTATCCCTCTCTAACCAGTCCATTCAAATAATTATATCGTAATACCCTAATGGTAGGATATTCAGATTTATATTTTTGTTTTGACCATCTAAACTGAACTCACAATCAGAAATGAATTATGTTACCTTTCTTTTTGTTCTTGTTGCTAGTTGTGCTAGCCAAGACTTTGTATGCCTTACCTTCTTAAGTTTATTTGAATCCACTACAATAGGAGAAACATAACACAAGGTAGCTCCTAGATCAATTAAAACAAAAACATGATTATTGTTAACTTTACCTTCAACTTCCACTATAGTGGACTGGTGGTGAGCTTGTCGACCATCCATGACTACATTGATCCTGTATATGCTTCTGCCCACATCTCACACTGTATAGGCCTCTTACAGGTTGTGAACTGTGGTCCTTCCAATGGAAGTTAGACATGGGAAGTTCCTTTTTAAGTGGGGTTCTCCACATTCCCATCATTTTAATGATTCCCTGGGGTTGTCCCCAAACTTGTTGATTCCTAGATTAACTAGTTTACCTCCCCCTTTGGTGGTCTAGTTATTGGAGTGAAAATATTTCCTTAGAAAACTATTTGTTGCATTCTGGAAAGGGGTTGGTTGATAGCCCTTCCTCCGCTGGTTCATTCTATCTTGTTTCTTGTCTTTCCAAGCCTTGGGAAATTCAGACCAATGTTTCTATTGATCATAACACATCCAGGCCTTTCTGAAAACTTCTCTCAAGGTCTTGGGGTTGTAGAACTCGATTTTGTCCTTATAGGACTGTGGTAAGAAGCTTAGGAACAATTTGATTTTCACTTGGCTTCCCGGATATAAGGCATGCACCTTAATAATTCGAGAAATTTGTTTATAAGGTCATCCATAGTCATTTGACCGAGTCTTAGCTCATAAAACTCTTTGGTCTTTCTTTCATAGTAAATTTCAGACAAATATTGTTTCTTAAAGTACTTCTTGAAATCCGACCACTCCATTTGTTTTTCCTTTAGGTCCTTCGAAAACTTTAGGTCTTGCCACAATATACTTTCTTTTACTTTCAAGTTATAGATGGCCATTCTGACCTTCATTTTGCTGGAATAATTGTAGATCTAGAAATACTTTTTTATGTCTAGTAACCACACTTCATCCTCCTCCCCTATCCTGGATTCCACATCAAAGGTGGATGGTTTGATTTTCTTAAGCTCTTCCTCTAGGTGGTAGACCTGTTTCCTCTTTCTTCCTGATGTTGTTTTATGTTCTGTTGATGGTGTGCCTTCATAAGAGTTGTCCCCTTTTTTTTCTTCAGGACCATAATTCTTGGAGGCTCTTTTTCTGACCTCTTCTTATTGGTTATTGTCTTTTGGTCTCCTCTTTGTTACTATGATACAAAACAATACTTCATTTATTTCATGTTATTCTTGTTGTGCCTTGCTTAGTTTCTCATTGTCTACCTTGAAAACTTGCAGTTCCACAATGAGATTTCTCATGGCTTCCAAAACCTGGGTGGAAGAACTTCTTTCAATTTTGTGTTTAGGCTCTCTAGTAGGTCTTTGCTTGATATTCTCCTCAAGTGAGGTCTCCTCTTCATCTTGTGCTGCCATTATCACAAAAGAAATATTTTTTTTCTATTTGTAACAATAAATGGTTCATTATTTTTTCATTAAACAGAAAGAATGTGGTAAGAAAACATGTTTGGCCCTGTTTAAGGTCCAAGTGTTGTAACATTTTCTCTGATATCATATGTAATGTACCCAAAATTTACCATTTTTATTTATTAGGGTGATTAAAGTTTTTCTTTCTCCTTCAACACTTTTCAAAAACATTCCTTAACTATAAATATAGGGTAATTCTTCTACTTCCTTTACCTTCCACAACTTACACTTATCATTTTATTAACACAAGTGCAAAGTTGTGTAGACACGACTAACTCATTCCTATCCTAAAAAAGAGGGAGAAACAACAACTTAGTACTTAAATGGTTATACCCACCTTATTAACTTCATCCTACTTGTGCAATTACACCACAAGACATACTATGGAATTACTTACATATACATATAATGACCCCTAAGGTAAATGTATTATTTAGTACACAGGTTATATGTGGAATGTCTCTATTAAAAATGGTTATTTCTAACACTTGACACCAGTACGTACCAACATTAATACTCAGAATGGTTGTGACTATATGGTTGGTAAAAGTGGTTTTGTTTCTTGTCGTTTGATGCCCCCATGATAATAATACTTGGCATAAGAGATAATGAATCTGAACTATAAGAGTAAAAACTGAACCAGATGAGAAGGAAAGGCCAAAACTGTAACCCTAAACTTATTGTCATCACACTCGCCATAAATGATAAGAGGTCTGCAGAGGTAAGACTGTCATGAATTAAATGAACCATGTTTAAGACATGTATGATGTCCTATAATGTACTTCTTTGAGATATCTCTCGACCATCATGCCCATTGTGTCTCTAACACCTCACTCTATTCACACGGCCTGATACGATTCATAACTATCACCATTAATCTTCTTGACGAAGGGTTTTTAAGACTATTGCTTTGTTCTTCTCCCTTGGCTATATGTATGTTGCAAAAATGATACAACGCTAATCCTATGATGTTAAGCTCGATAACATGGCCATAATTGTGGAGTTGGGCTCCTTCTGGGCGGGAAGAAAACTAGGAGGCACCCACCAGTCAGATACTACCCTATACGAGGTAAGTAACTTCTCGGTTGTTCTTATCTGAACTCTCTATGATTTTAAATGTCATAAAACACACCAGTCACCTTATAAATCCTCTTAGTTCTATTGGTCCTAACTTCCGTGGTATGAGGTAGCATCTTATTGGTTGGTAGCATACCTGACAATGCTTAGGGTTTTTTCATGGCTCCACTTTTAAATATTTGTGTCAGTTTCTAAATCCCTTGTACCATGCGATAGACATTTTCCTTACGAAAATCTCATAGGAAGTCCCAAACTATAATAATGCCGAAGGGAGCGAGAATGTCCAATAGTGTAGAGGATAGTTCGGTAATATATAATGTCAGGCTTACTGTATATTTGGTTTCTCATACTATGTTATTAGTGTTTATGAAACTCGATATAGGTACAAATTCTTGGCATGAGCTTTTCAGATATTTTCACAGCTTTGGTATAATTCCTTGTCTGTTTTCGTTATTTGGATGTATGCATCGTGGTTCTTTTTTTAATTTTATATCCTATATAGGGAAACTAGGTTTTCTTCTGTGTGATAGTAAGAGGGATATTCTTCATATCCTGTTTAGTTATTTTCAAAGGCACGCCCATTCTCTGTGATAATGAAGTGGTTTCTCTTCTGTCTGTACTGCGTGAGTTACCTATGTTGTGTAAGCTTACGATTTCATTTCCTTTGGGTCTTAAAAGAGTATTTACAAATATATAGAGAGCTTTGTACCTTTGCTTAAATCTTCTGAGTTTCAAATATCCTAATTATGAGAGTATACATCTCTATACTTGCCATGATTTAAGTCGTTTTCAAAGGAGCACACCCTATATTTGCAGAATTGTACAATGGGTGTACAAAGAGGTCTCTTTGCCTAAATATACGCCTTTAGCATCTAGTCTGTAACTTTCCCATTTGTGTTCCACATAATTATATGTTGAAGGGTTCATATTTTAAGTCCATTCTCCATCTATACCATCAGTTCCATCTGAGTTATACTTCCAATAGGTTTTTATATCATTTGCCTCAAGTTCTCTGTGCTTGAAAAAATATGGGTAACTTGTCTGAGTTTTCAATCAACAAATTTGTAAGTTTAAGAAATTGTGATTTCGGGTCCCGTCACCATGTATGTAATTTAGATCTAGAAAAATAATGCCCCTATGGGATATGATTTAACCTGTGAAAAATTTATGATTCTAGATTTTTGTGGTTAACTTGTCATCTTTCACTTTGTTATCGTAAAGAAAAGGATTATAAGTATTATGATATCTGTTCTTGATTGTGTTTCCTTTATCATAATTCTGTGGTTTTAGTTAATTATGGGGACAGTATCTCGGAATCCTGTCTATGATCCGACTTGGGAAATTTTGTGGAACATGTTTATACTGTGTATTCTTTATTGTTCTTGTTATGCAATATATATATTACAATTTTAAAACGTCCTATCTTCTTGATACATTCTGAGCAAAAGATTTATCTTTGTTTGGTTACAAGACTAATGATGGGACCCCTGTTTCTACTGCGAGGGTACCCATCAGTCATTTCAATATCCACTCCTCCCTTTTGGATTTGTTGTTATTTCTCTTCAATGACACCGATGGGAAACATGCACCTGTGCCAACCTCAAGCTAAGTGTTCTTTCACATGCGGAACCTTCACTGTGTTTTTTTTTAATTTTCGTAGGTTATTTCTGAACGTTACTTTCTCCTTATTGATTAAATTTTGTTGGCTTTTTTCCCACACTAATTATTAAATCTTGGTTTCCTTGCAGGGTTTACACATTCACAATCAATGGATCTAGGACAACACCTTGCTCATAAAAGGTATTTGAGTTCCGATTTTAATGTTTAGGTTTGAAGGTTCAGATTCGGGTTTCCAGTGGTATTGGGTTCTTACCCAGGGTACTATGTTTGTAAATATTTGGATCCAAAGACTATGGCTATATAGGTCATTTATTATTTTATGTTTAAAAGGAAGTACAGATTTTTCTTCAACCCAACGAATACTATTACATATCTGAGTAGTCTCTATAATATGGATTGTATAATTTTGAAAAAAAAATCTTTTAAGGTTTTACCATGATATAACTGATGTACATTTTTATGCCTTTGGTACGGTCTTATCAATGGAAAATTACTTGAATTTCTCACATGTCCAAGCGTTGATAATCTTGTTCTGTATGAGTAATTATATGTTTAAGTAGTTCTCAAATTCTTTACAAGCAACTAGATATATATACACATATTTATATTATTGTATTCATTCTAAATCTCATTTTGGCATTTGTACAGTTTGATGTTCTTAGATATTTAGACACCTTTGCATATTTAAACCTACAACAATATATATACATATATTTATATCTTGTGTTCACTTCCAGAATTACATTTAGCATTCTCAATCGTCCAATATTCCTTAAGTTGAATACCTATATGTATATATTCATATGCCCTAGAAGTGTTAGAATTAACACAGTAATAATTCTATTTTATTTAGCTTAGATGCATATCCTATATATTCACATAACTCAACTCCATCACCAGCTAACACACGCAGTAGATTTCTTAACATTACTCAATGAATACAATCAAACTGTAAGGTCTTATTCTACAATTCATTTCATTCTACCAGCTATTAATCAGTAAAAAAAATTCAACAAGGAGTAAGTAGATATACATATTTGAACAAAGTGTTGAGACAACAAATAAAACAACCAAGTTCCACCCAACCATAGAATAGAACAACCAATCTACTTGCTCTGTTCACCCCCTTTCCTGACCATGAATCCATGAGGGCGAACTCCAAAAATCATCCTTAGCTATAGTTCTCTTTTAGATCAGAAAATTCTCCTTGCCTCACACTAAAAAACAATGCTCATAACAAGTTGTATTCTGTCCCCAAAATACTAGGTAGCATCCTCCCTCCTCCCATATGCTATATATGCAAAAAAATCTTATGCCTAGGTCTATTCCCCCTTTGGGAATTTTCACATCTTTACAAATCCCTAATTTTTAGGGGTTGCCAATGGCCAAATTCCTGATTTTCCACTTGTAAAATTCAGCCATGAGGTAGTTCAAGACTATTCCCCACTCATGGATTCATGGTTAGCTAATTTCAACTTGGCTTTTCCATTTGTTCCTCAGCGATAAATATAAAAAAAAATTGTCTCTTACAAGTGTCACAGTCAAAGAGTTGGTTGAGGAAATCAAATCTTTACCCAACAGTCACAATAATTAATTACAATTAACCAAATTCCAAATTCCAAATTACCATAAATGGAAATATTCTTCCAAATTCAAATGTGCCAAAAATGGAAATAAATTCCTAAGTGCATACATACTTTAATAATAATTTTTTCTTTTGCGGATATTACATCCTGCAATGTTGATCACTACAATTTGCACAAGATTATCTTCCTCTCTAATCAAAGTAGTACAAAAGAACTTGTTAGAAAATAACCTTGTCAGGGTCTTGTGAGTCTGTGTTTTTACCTAGGTCCGCAGTTTTGTCTATCTTCCCTCCTTTGGTGGACCTGATTTTAAAGTTTTTCCTCTTGGCTTGTAGTTTTTCCTCCTGTTGCCTTCATTCGTTTAATCAATTTTTTATCCTTGTTGGTTTTCCTGAGAAGTATCATCCCTGAGTTTCTCTATCTCTTGCAAAGGGAGATCACTTCTCCCTTTAGCTACATCACTGAGCCTTTGTTTTCCCAAACCCCAGTCATGTCATCCAAGTCTTCATTGTCACAGTCTGTAGCACTGAGAGCATTCAAATAGTGACACAAATCAAGCGAGCAGGAAAAGATCAGTTTTCAACAGCAAGGATCCATTAGATGGAGCAGATCATTGGTCATCAGGTAGTTGAGGTCATGAAGTTACCCGAATTTTAGTGTGAGGGCAGAGGCCCGAGATCAAAGGTCAAGTAAAGAATTAATTTGGGTTGTAGATATTGAGGAGATAGGTGGCAGTCATCCGAAGTTTTTCATAAATGACTATCGAGAGTTTTAAAATAAGGCAAGGGATTATCCATGATGGTCAAGGTTTTTAAATGCTCTGATTCATCCAACTAGGGGAGAACATGGTAGCAAATAAGATAAATTGTGAGTTCACGTTTCAGATTTTTGAGCATGGAGCACCTCGTGAAATCACTACACACCTGAAAGTTGGGCCCATGATTATAGTGTGTGGTCATATGAAAAGAAGGTCCATGAGGAAAGTGCCCATCATGAGGAGCCTTATCCATTGGATGCATAACATATCCAACTATTGATCTAAGTATAGTGATTTCACAGTATCAGGAGTTGGGGTTTCTATGGTCGAGTGATACGAGGACTCCCGAGATGTGAAATATAGATGTGCCCAGGAGTGGACCCATGGTCATAGCCTGAGGTCATATGGAAGTGGGTCCATAATGAGAGTTTGGCACCTATATCGTAGAGTGGTTGGCGATTGGGGTTTTTGAGAAGAAATCGTGGTCATCGACTGCATAGAAAATCGAACTATCAATCTGAGAAAGGTTGTTTCGCGAGTTCTACCATTGGGATTTTGGGAATCAAAGTGCAGAGAAGACTCCCATCAAGTGAAGTATTGAAATCATTCAGGGATAGAGTGTTGGGTGATGGCCCGTGGCCATACGTAGGTAAAAGTGCAAGTTCCCCAGGTCTATGCCAAAGAGCGAGGTGCCCGCCTTTGTTACAAATTGAAGTCGTCATGGCTTCAAAATCATCAAGTGAGCTTAGCAGTCCACCAACAACGCACAACAACCCCTGGGCATTTAGCCTTGATTCGTTCCCGAGAAGGAGAAGTAAATGAAAAAGGAGTGGTAGTTTAAGTTTCAAATCACTCCATAAATGAAAAGCATGGAGGGTCTGGTTGCAGAGATAGATTTGTCAGCCAGAGCCCCCCCCATCGAAGGATGATTTTTCCAGCTAAGCCCATACTATTTGAGTTTGTGTCTGATAGCGGACTACAGGTGTAGTCTGATTGAGAAGAGGTGGTGCCATGGAATCCCGAGAATGCCTCTACTGAGGAGGGCGAGTCATTTTGAGTATATGTAGGCATTTTTTACATTTTGGAAGAGGAGGTCGGTGGTCATGCTAGGCTCTCGTATTGTAAAGCTTTGATGAAGTAATGGTTTCTCTGGTTATGTATCTATATTTGAGACTTCTCGTTTAATGAAAGTCAACTTCTTTCCATATCTCTATAAACACTGTGTTAAGACACTTGAAATTGGAGGATCCAGTCGAGGGTTGTGATGTTGTTGTGATCTACGTTTGATCACTACAATATTTTCACTAGTTTTAATCAATTTCCTGTGTTATCTTTTCCCCTCTTATTCTGAGTAGCTCAGGCATGGAGGATCTAGTCAAGTTTTTACAGTAGCATTGTGATGTAGGTTTGATCATCATGTTTTTGTAACTGTGTCTTTTAGACATATCTTAGTTTCTTAAGCTTTGGGTCCAAGAGGATCTCGTTCTTGAATCTTTTCTTCCTTCAACTGCTGGAAGACCAGATGTCCCTAGCAAGCCCTTACATCTCCTCACCAGTTCTCCCCCCTACTCACCCTTTTACTGTGACTTATTGACTGAAGTTAGATCAAGACCTCACTTACCTATGCATTACATGGTCCATGATTCTAAGTTAAACCGATATTCTCTTGGGTCTGCACCTATTTAACCACCTTTATTTATTCATTGTGACATATAAAACTGATGGGTACTGGGCTTACCTCTATCACAATCTAGATGTGACTTCTAGTGCTAACATGACTCAAGAGTGGGTTTTTAATAAGATTTTCCTATAGCCTCTCTCATGGCATAAAAGGTAGATACAAACACAAAATATGAACTACCGAGCTTAGAAAGAATAATATAGATGCAATGCTCTTCCTCCATTTCTATCTCTATAATGTCCCTTTCCAAATAGGAGCTTCAGGGAGGAGGCTTAATGGTATAAACCACCTCATTATACTATATCCAGGGCCAGAAAAGGGGTAAACTAGGTTACTAGAGGTCACTCAAGTCACAGGTGTTATATTCAGAAAGTGACATTGAGCTAAAAATAGAAGTCAACAGTGAATTAGGGTTTCAGCAGTGATTTAGGGTTTTGGAAGTCAACAGTGAATTAGGGTTTCAAAAATGATTTAGGGTTTTGGAAAGCTATAAAGGAAGGATCAATGAAATAATTCATCATTATGCAGATTACAACTTATCATTGAGGAGAGAGGTGCATCTTAGGAGAGATACTTCAGTGGATTCCAGGAGGAAGACACTAGTTGTATCATTTCGGTGTTGAGAGACACACCCTAGTCACCGGGAAGATCATTCAGGTCTTCCATCATTCTTCAACAACAGTTACATAATGTTCAGAAGCAAGGGTGCATTCATCTAGAGGGAGGGCACAACTTCTGAGGGGGATTTAGGTCGACTTGCCCCATCTAGGGGGAATTCCAAGATTTCCCTCTGACCCATTTGAGAGGAGCACAAGGCGCATCTCTTTCCTGGTTCCTCATCATATTCCTATTGAGGAATCAACTGGGACACATTTTCCAGACTTGGACGTGCAACACTTTTGGTAGGCACATTTGGGGTTCCAAAGCTAGGATCAGATCAGATTCAGGGAAACCCTTCCAACCCATTTCCCAGTAGACCAACGAAGTAGTTTTGAGACATATCTCATCTGATTCTAATGGTGGAATCACTAGGACACATTTTTCCATAAGAGGAAGGGCGCATTTCCCTAGGAGTATCCATCCAGGGTCCAGACTCTTCAGCAGAGGGGTCCGACAGATACTAGTATCGAGTACTAGAGTAGGGCGCATCATTTGGGACAATTTCTAGGCCATTCTGAGAAGTATATCTCCCAGGGAAAACTTTCCAAACTTCCAGCAGTTATTGTCAGAGCTTCCATATTCCCAGTGCACCCATTGATTCCGCAACACTCACATATTCCGGGTGTTATCTTTTAGCTGCTTATTTGTATTCTAGCTAAGATCCTTTTGTCTTATGATCTAGCTGAGTGTTCTTATTTTATTTATCCGCATTCAACCTATTGTAATCCGTAGAGATATCATAATACAAACTTTGCAGTCCTTTGTTACATTTATTATTTGTATGATCATTTATATGCTGTAAACAATAGATCCTACATAGACATTAACAACATTTCCTAGATTAGGCAAGTCAGGAAAATTACAGTGGTATCAGAGCTTTAGTCCTATGAGCATGTGACTAAAGACAATGAGTGTAGCAGAAGAACCAGAGGGTCATGAACATGTAGGTGATGAATATGTCACTTACAATAGGCATAAGGAAAGAAGGCATAGGCTTGAATTTCACCCTTTTCCTCCTAGCTCATAGGAAGAGGAAGAGGAACATAGAGAAATAGAGAGAAGGGAAGAGCGTGAGGCTGAGTACGAGGTAGAGAGGATGCTAGGAGATAGATATGAGTGACTAGAGGGAAGTGGCAAGGGCCCCATAGATCTAGGGATAGATTTCATGTAGGTTATCAACGATATGTTAGCTAGTCAACGGACCATGTCTCAGTCCTTGGCACAGGTGGTTGATAGACTTGATAGAGTGGGCACCTTAGACACACAATTCACGCATGCAACACAAGGGAAATCAGGAGCAGGCAATAGAACCTAGTCACCCTCTCACACATAAACCTCTGCGAGTAGGATTCCCAGACCCTTGTTTCCCAGTTTCTAGAGGGCACCTGTGGTAGTAGCACTGCCACCAATAGCACATAGGCCACCCACTCATGTAGAGGACATTGCACAATATAGGAGGGAGTACGCATAATTGGGTTGTGAATTCCATCAGGACATGACCCTAGTTGAGTACTATGGACTCAGACTTAGGAACCACCCCAGAGAGCTACAGAGAGGAGGACCGCAACAACAGCAGGGGAATAACATGTATTTCATCCGAAATTTTTTTTAAATCACCATACCTTTTTTCGACAGATCGTCCAAATGCACTTCCAGAGCTTGGGTACAGAAGCTAGACACATACTACAAGATCAACCAGATGATCGAGACAGAGGCCATCAGTTTCATGACCTTACATTTGGAGGGTGAGGCACATGAGTGGTGATATCATGGATTGGTGACATTGGGTCACAGTCACATCACTTCCTATTGGGAGTTCACAGAGAGGCTCATGGACAGGTTTGACATGAGGGATCCCGAGATCCACTTCAGGGATCTATCCCAGTTGAGACAAACGAGCACAACAAAGGTGTTCATAACGGAGTTTCGACGAGTAGCCATGGCAGTGATAGATATATTAGAGCCCAGGTTGATCATGCTATTCACAGAGGGACTCACCGAGCCTTTGAGAGGATGGGTGAAGGCATACAAGCCTCCCACCTTGTAGGATGCCATATTAATTCGCACTCAAGATTTGGAAAACTCAGTGCCAAATACTAAAAGATTTTCCAAACCCTTCATACCCTAGAAGGATCGAGACAGGAATCCATTCCAGAGAGAATGGAAAGGAAAGGAGAAGTTGGAAGATGAGATGAGGTGAGAGATTATGAGGAAGAAGATTTTATTCAACTACAGAGACCCTTGGGTCCCAGGCCACCGATGCATGGGCAAGGGAAAGATTCATTATATTGAGGTGAAAGCAGACAATGTGGATAGTGAGGAGGAGGATTAGGATAGTGGATCCACTAGCTCAGAGGAGGAGTCAGCACAGGTTGAGGAGTAGCCTCCCCGTAGACCACCGACACTAACATGAGCGCATCCTCCAGTAGTCCCATGGCCACCTGAGCGGGATAACAGGAGGAAACCAATAAAGGAAGGAGTCATATCGACCCTTTATGGTGTTCCCAGGTATGATACCCTCCAAATCAGAGGGACTATTCAGGGGAAATGAGAAATCGCCCTGATAGATGGTGGGGCTAGCCACAACTTCAATGACACTTCAATAGTATAGAGATGGGAACTTCAAATAGAGAAGTTTGAGGGGTTTGATGTTGCAGTAGCAGATGGCCACACTGTGGAGTGTCTAGATAGAGTTCCAAAATTGAAGGTAAAGTTAAAAAACTATACAGTGAGAGACACATTTTATGTGGTTGACCTATCTAACACAGATGTAGTGTTGGGAGTCCAGTCGATGATTACCTTGGGAAAAATCACCACCAATTACCAAACCTTGGAGATGTGATTTAGATATCATGACAGGAAGAAGGTTGGTCTAAGAGGTATGTCGAAAGGATCACCTAGGATAGTTTAAACCAAGAGTATGGAAAGGATATTCATACATGGGGAGGTAGAATTTGTTGTCGAGTGTTTGATCACTACGCGAAAGGATTCAAAGGGTCGACAATAGTATCATACAAAGATAAAGAATTTATTGGGACAACATCAACAAGTTTTTGAGTCGATTCCACCAGGGAGACCACTTGACAGGGGGTTTGAGCACACCATTGAGTTGGAAGAGGGGGTCAAATCGATGATCAGCCCCCCATCATCATCCTAGGAGGTTCAAGGATGAAATAGAGAAGACAATCAAGGAATTGCTAGCGATGGGACACATCAGACCAAGAAGAAGCACAGTCGCTTCTTCAATTGTCTTAGTTCTAAAGAAGGATGGCACCATGAGGATGTGCATTGATTACTGAGCCTTGAACAATAAAACCATCAAGAACTGGTATCCGATCCCACACATTGACGAGTTGCTGGATGAATTGCATGGGGTAGTTTTCTTCTCAAAGATTGATCTACGCTTTGGGTATCACCAGATTAGTATCTGAGAGAAGGAAATAGAGAAGATGAAATTTCGATGTCACATTGGACATTTCGATTTCATGGTTATGCCATTTGGGATAACCAATGCACCCTCCACGTTCCAGTCTTGCATGAACCACATATTCAGGGATTAGTTGAGGAAATCAATCTTGGTTTTCTTCGACGACATCTTGGTCTATAGCAATACATAGTAGGAGCATATGAGGAACTTGGATGAGGTATTGAGCTCATTATATGCCAAAGAGTCCAAGTGTGAGTTCACTATGACAGAGCCTATTTACTTAGGCCATATCATAAGTGCATAGGGGGTACAGGTTCACCAAGAAAAGATCAAGGCCATTATGGACTGGCCAATGCCCAGGAACGTAACAGAGTTGAGGAGTTTCTTCAGGCTGTGCAATTATTACACATGGTTTGTTTGAGGTTTTTCTCATCTTGGAGCACTGTTGACGGATCTTACCAAGCATGGGGATTTCATATGGACCGAGGAATCATAGAAATCATTTGATCACATGAAGGAAGTCATGATCACTTGTCTAGTATTGGCATTGCCAGACTTCACCTTGCCATTTGTACTAGAGTGTGATGCATTTGGCGAGGGTATCGAGGTATTTTTGATGTAGGGAGGACACCCCATTGTATTCAAGAGAAGGAAGCTCAGTCATCTCAAGAGGCTATACTCCATTTATGACAAGGGGATTTTGGCAATCATGCATGCCTTGACGAAATTTAGACAATACTTGGTGGGCAACAAATTCATGGTGAAGACGGATCACAACAACTTGAAGTATTTCCTTGAGTAGAAGGACCTCAGTGAGCACCAACAGAAATGGGTGACAAAGGTACATGCATCCAACTTCGACATAGAGTATGTCAAGGGGAAGGAGAACATTGTGGCTGATGCACTATCGAGGAGACCTGAGACCTTTTCTTTGATGGAGATTTCAGCCGATTGGAAATCCCACTTGTTAGTGGAATATGCAAAGAACAAGTTTAGTTGTGAGGTCATGGATGGACAGATATAGGATGACAGGTATAGGGTCATTGACAATGTCATATTATACAAGGATAGAGTCTACTTGGTGCCAGATTCAAAGCTGAAGAAGAAGATCCTCACAACAATTTATGATTCACCACTAACACGCCATTAGGGGTTCTTCAAAACCTACAGACAGATCAGGGAGAGGTTCTCATGGAAGGGCCTTAAACATGACGTTATGAGACACTTCAGTGATTTTGTTACTTGTCAGCATAATAAGTTAGAGCATGCTTTTCCAACATGGCTACTTCACCCACTCCCCATTCCAGAGAAAAAATGGGAGAGTATATCGATAGATTTCCTCACAGGCCTACCCAAGGCCTAGGGTAAGGACTGTATCTATGTAGTGGTCAATAGATTGACCAAGTTTTCTCACTTCTATGCCATACCGACAGAGTACAGTGCAGTTTAGGTAGCCAAGATACTCTTCAGGGGGGTATTCAGACTTCACGGGTTGTTGAGGAACATCCTTACTAACAGGGACAGTCAGTTCATGGGGACATTTAGGAGAGATTTATTTCAGTTGGTGGGGACAGAGCTGACACCCAACACCAACTATCATCCTCAGACATATGGAAAAACCAATATTGTCAACAAATGGGTTGAAGGATATTTGAGGAACTATGTAGGTGGACAACAGAGAACATGGGTAAAGTGGCTACATCTAGGAGATAATTTCTACAACACCACTTTCCACATGTCCATTGGTATGACACCCTTCCGAGAATTATACAGATATGATGTTCCCACTTTGGTAGAATTGGTTTTTGGGGAGAGAAGAGCTCCCAAGGCAAAGGATTGGATCATAGAGACTCAGGATATTCTCAAGTTGGTAAAAGAGAACATGCAAATGACACATAACCAACAAAAGATGAGTGCGGATAGGTATAGGATAGAGCACATATTTAAGGTTGGGGATTTGGTTTTCTTGAGACTCAAGCCTTACAGACAGTCATCTCTGAAGAAGAGTGGGGCCGAGAAGCTCAAGCACATATTTTATGGCCCTTATAGGATCATGCGCCGAGTAGGTGAGGTTTCCTATGAGTTAGAGCTTCCAGAGGGGATAAATATTCATAACGTGTTCCATGTATCTTGCCTCAAAAAGGCACTGGGAAAATTCATTATCACATCAGAGGAGCTTCCCCCATTGGATGAAGAAGGACAATTGGAGCTGGTCCCAGAGGAGGTGTTGGAGTTCAAGGAGAAAAAACTATGGAGAAGGGTCATCTGAGAGTGTTTGATCATATGGAGAGGGATTCTAGTAGAGGAGGCTACTTGGGAGAGCGAGCAGGTGTTGCAACACCCTGGATTGGTATTACTTGAGGAAAATCAATTTCGGGAAGGGAGGACTGTAATGTCCCTTTCCAAATATGAGCTCTAGAGAGGAGGCTTAGTGGTCTAAACCGCTCCATTAGACTATAGCCAAGGCCAGAAAATGGGTAAATAGGGTTACTAGAGGTCACTTTAGTCACATGTGTTATATTCAGAAATTGACATTGAGATAAAAATGGTTAAAAGCGCTTTTAAGTCATTATGAGATAAAAATAGAAGTCAACAGTGAATTAGGGTTCCAACGGTGATTTAGGGCTTTGGAAGTCAATAGTGAATTAGGGTTTCAAAAGTGATTTAGAGTTTTGGAAAGCTATAAATGAAGGGTCAGCGACCTAATTCACCATTATGTAGATTACGACTTGTCATTGAGGAGAGAGGCGCATATTAGGAGAGATAGTTCAGTGGATTCCATAAGGAAGACACTAGTTGGCTGATTTCAGTGTTGAGAGACACACCCTAGTCACTAGGAAGATCATTTAGGTCTTCCATCATTCTTTAGAATCAGTTACATAGTGTTCAGCAGCAAGGGCGCATTCATCTAGAGGGAGGGCATAATTTCTGAGGGGGTTTAAAGTCGACTTACCCCATCGAGGGGAATTTCGAGATTTCCCTCCAACCCATTTGAGAGGAGGGAAGGAGCATATTTTTCCTGGTTCATCATCATATTCTGACGGAGGAATCAACTGGGACGCATTTTCCAGACTTTGATGTGCGACACTTTTGGCAGGGACATTGAGGGTTCCAGAGAGAGCATCGAACCAGATTCAGGGAAACCCTTTCGACCGATTTCCCAATAGAGCAAGGCGATCATTTAGAGACATATCTCATCTGATATCGATGGTGGAATCACTAGGATTCATTTTTCTATAAAAAGAGGGGCACATTCCCCTAGGGGTATCCATCTGGGGTCCAAACTCATCAGCAGAGTGGTTTGACATATACCAGTACTGAGGACTAGAGTAGAGTGTATCATTTGGGATAGTTTCCAGGGAATTATGAGAATTATAGCTCCCAAGGTGAACTTTCTAGACTTCTAGCAGTCACCATCAGAGCTGCCATATTCCCAACGCACCCATGTATTCTGCAACACTCACATATTCTGAGTGTTATCTTTTAGTTTCTTATTTGTATTCCGGATAAGATCCATTTGTCTTCTGATCTAGTCGAGTTTTGTTATTTTATTCAGCTGCATTCAGCCTATTATAATCTGTAGAGATATCATAATACACAATTTGCAGTCCTTTGTCACATTTATTATTTGTATGATCATTTATATGCTATAAAAAATAGATCCTACATACACATTAACAACATTTCCTAGACTAGCCAAGTCAGGAACATTACAATCTCACATTCTTCACATAACATTTTGAGTGTTTTAAAATTAGATAGATAGTCTCCAAGGAAACAAAAATTATTTGGACCTAAGGTTAGTACTTTATTTTCTAATTGTTGTGCTCAAAAAATATTGAGTTTACCAAACACAGTCAATCTTTTCCCAAGTTTCATTGGGGTCATCAATTTCTTTAAGGTGAAACCTTAAATCAGGAGAGATGGGCATTCTGATTATTCCACGTGCTTTTTCACTCCTATTATCCCATTTCGCTTTCTTAATTAGTGGGTGTTTTTTCCTTTCCCTAGGTAATCCGGTACAAGCCTTTACTTCTTAATAAATCTTCCATATGAGATTTACATTGGAAGTAGTTGGTGCTGGTAAGAAAGAGATTTCTTGTAGAATCCATATTAAATATGTAGATAATATGGATTTAAAAACTAAAAATGATGATATGGATGGAAGGATCTCGAAAATTTATGTCGTTTAAAAAAACAACGACATTGAAAATGGACTTCGGATGTGAAAGTTATGCCCTTTTTAAAAACAAATCCATAAACGGTAATTAAATGACCACCTGATAGTGTAAGTTTATTTATGAAGTGGGCCACGTTTATAAAGAGAAGTGGGGATCACTTTTACAATGAAGTTACTTTATGAAAGAAAATCTGCATGCAAAATAAATAACTCTAAAATAAAATATTAAAGCTACTTATAGTGATTCACTTTTATAGTTGAAGTGAAATACGATTTACAATTTGAGCATGAACTTTAAAAAAAAAAAGGAACAAAAGAGAGACTTGAACTCAAGACCTCTTACTTAATAAGAGAACTTTTAACCAAATGGTCTAGCAAAACATATTGTATTTTTTAGGAAGAGGATTGAGGGTGTTGTTGTTGTTGTTGTGGAAGACGACCTTGGAGAGCATGCTAAAAAAAAACTATTTTCACACAAGAAAAAAATTTCTCTTCTTGATGACAACAAGGGTTAGATATCGGTTAGCTTATCCGAAATATGCACATTTTCCTATATGTTTTTGATTTTCCAATATCACACAGGGCGCGGGGAAAGGAGCATACACAAATGCAAAAGAGTAGAAACCCAGAAATAAATAATACAAATCCAAAATAAAACCAAAATAATACTCTGCAAAAAAATTTAAAATGCATATGCAGGCTTTATCCCTCTAGATCTGACTAAAATAGTCATATCTTGGGAAAACAGAAACCTTTTCGAGTGATACAAAAAAATGTTCCTGAATTAAACAAGAGCTCCAGATGCAATGGAACAGTACTCTCAGCCCATAAATGTACGAAAATGATAGAAACTGGAGATGAGGTAACTCATCTTCACAATATCGATCTACAACATGAGCAGGTCTTCAAATAGGCTCTGATACCATGTTCGACAACACAAGTATTCCAATGGAGGATGAACACATTCAGTAACCACTCACACAACTAGATCAAATATCAACACACTGATGCTTTCATGTGGTAAAACCCCTATGGGGAAACATCTACGACCACTTGGAGCAGTTTATTAATGCAAAAGAAAAATATTATAGAGAGATTTTACAAGAGAGTTTCTCAAAATCGATCATCAGAAAATGACCCTCCATTCTCTTTAAATAGATATCATGGACCAATTGGGTGTTAAGACACAAATCAATGGTCTTTAATATCGAGTAGAGTATGAACCGTCAGATCACTCTATGTCGGGAACATATCGTGACTGTCGGATTTCCTAACTACAAATGCATACTAATGCATACTAAAGAAACACA
>SNQJ01S0004491.1:30510-83680 GCA_010110895.2 Picea sitchensis
CATTTCATTCTACCAGCTATTAATCGGTAAAACAAATTCAACAAGGAGTAAGTAGATATACATATCTGAACAAAGTGTTGGGACAACAAATCGAACAAGCAAGTTCAACCCAACCATAGAACATAACATCCAATCTACTTTCTTCGTTCACCCCCTAGCCTTACCATGAATCCATGTGGGCGAACTCCAAAACTCCTCCTTAACTATAGTCCTCTTTCAGATAAGAAAACTCTCCTTGCCTCTCACTAAGGAACAATTCTCATAACAATAAGTGATATTCTTTCCCCAACATACTAGGTAGTGTCCTACCTCCTCCCATATGATATATATGCAAAATCATCTTGTGCCTAGGTCTTTTCCCCCTTTGGGAATTTTCGCATGTTTACAAATCCCCGACTTTTAGGGGCTGCCAATGACCAAATTCCTGTTTTTTCACTTGTAAAATTCATCCCTGAGGTAGTTCAAGCCTGTTCCCGACTCATGGAGTCATGGTCAACTGATTTCAACCTGGCTTTTCCATTTGTCCCTCGACAATAAATATAAAAAATATTTGTCTCCTACAAGTTTCATAGTCAAAGAGTTGGTTGAGAAAATCAAATCTTTGCCCAATAGTCAGAATAATTAATTACAATTAACCAAATTCCAAATTCGTAATTTCCATAAATGGCAATAATTTTCCAAATTTGAATTTTCCAAAAACTGAAATAAATTACTAAGTGCATATTGACTTTAATAATAATTTATTTTTTGGGGGATATTAGATCCTTTCCCCCTTCAATACAACACTTCCTTTAGTGTTCGTTCCTTTATCGGAATAGGGTTGGATAATATTTCTACAAATATTCCTCCAATTCCCAAGTGGCCTCCTCATGACTAAAGTGCTTCCATTGCACTTTTACCTGGGTGATGACTCTGTTTCGTAGCATTGTTTATCTCCTGTCCAGAATGCGCAGAGGTCCCACTTAGAACTCACCTTCTAGTTCGACCTGCACCATGTTCCAATCGATCATGTGAGTAGGACCATGAACATATTTTTTTAACAAAGAAACATGAAATACATTATGAATTTTCAGATTTGCGGGAAGTGCAAGTTGATATGCCATGGGTCCAATTCGAGCTAAGATCTCGAAAGGGCCACAAAACCTGGGGGCTAACTTAGAACAATTTCCTATCTTTAATGAACTTCTTCTTTCTTTGAATTTTAAATACACATGGTCTCCAACTTGAAATTCCTGGTGTCTTCTTTTCAGGTCCGCATAACTTTTTTGTCCATCCCGTGCCTCTTTTAAATTTTGTTGTACTTTTCTTACCGTATTCTCCATTTCCTGGAGCATTTCTGGTCCCACCACGAGTCTGTTAATTGGGTTATCCTAGCTAATTTGAGTTTTACACTTTCTGTCGTACAATACTTTCAAGGGGCTCATCTTAGCTGATGTTTGGTAACCATTATTGTATGCAAATTCCACCAAGTGCAGGTAGTCTTCCCAGTTACTTGGTTTTGTCCTTATGTAGACTCATAACACATCTTCCATGATTTTGTTAGTTCATTTAGTCTTCCCATCTGTTTGTGGACAATAACTTGTGCTCAAATTCAAGTTAGTATTCAACCCTGCAAACAATTCTTTCCAAACGTAGATGTAAATTTTACGTCTCTATCCGAAATCACCATTTTAGGAATACCATGCAGTCTAAAAATTTCCTTCATGAATATTTCAGCGATGTTAATATCTTTATAAGTAGATTTTACAGGAATAAATATGTAGACTTGCTAATATTATCAATTACTACCATAATTGAAGCATCATGTTTTTGAGTTCTATGCAAACCTATGATAAAATCGAGTGATAGAGTCTCCCATTTCCATTCCAGTACAGGTAGAGGCTGCAACAGGTCAATTGGGTGCTGGTGTTCAACCTTCATCTGTTGACAATCTTAGCAGTTAGACAAGTATTCTGTTGTCTCACCTTTCATATTAGGCAAATAAAATAACTTCCTTACTGATGTTACCATTTTCTAGTATCCCGGATGACCAGAATATGATTTCTTGTGTACTTCGTCCAAAACTGTTCACTTTAATTCAATAGAATCTGGTATGTATAACCTATTTTTGAATCTTAGTAGACCATTTTTGTCCAAACTTAGATATCTTATGTCTAAATTTTCTGCATTATTTTGTAAATCTTCCACTGTTTTAAGGTATTTTTCATCATTATTACTTGCATACTTTATCCTTTGCTCAATTTCACTTTCTTCCCTGTTAATGTTTATCTCAAACAACCCATGAATTCTTCTACTTAAAGCATCTGCCACTTTGGTTTCCTTACCCTTGATGTGACTTACCTCGAAATCGAATTCGCTCAAGAAGGCCAGCCATCTTGCTTTCCTTGCGTTAAGCTCTCATTAACTAAACATGAATTTCACAACATTGTTATCAGTTAGCAACATAAATTTTATGCCCATTATATAGTGTCACCACATTTCTAATGCGTGTATGACAACTGCTAATTCCAATTCATGAGTGACGTAGTTTCATTCATTATCTTTTAGTTTTCAAGGCTCGTAACAAATAACATGCCCTTCTTGAGTTAGGACAGCTCCCAAACCTTCTTTGCTTGCATCCACATAGAATGTGAAGTATTTATCCGAGTATGCCACCCTTAAAATGAGTGCAGTTGTTAACAACTCTTTTAACTTATTAAAATTGTCCTGACATATGTGCGACCAATTAAACTTGGTTCCCTTTTTCTGTAGGGATTTGATAGGGTATGCAATCTTAGAGAATCTTTCTATAAATCCGCAGTAGTACCCGATGATTCCTATGAATGAATAGATATCCACTACATCCTTAGGTATAGGCCATTCCATGATGGCTCTTATCTTCTCAGGGTTGACTACAATACCTTCTTCAGATATTACATGTCCTAGGTAATGTATTTTCTTTTGATAAAAGTCAAATTTGTCAAATTTTGCATACAATTTGTGTTTTCTTAAAGTTTGCAATACTATCCTTAGATGTTCTTCGTGTTCTTCTTCTTTTTTTGAATACACATGGATATCGTCAATAAATACCAAAACAAACTTATGCAAGTACTGACTGAAAATGATATTCATCAAACATGTAAATGTTGTTGGTGCGTTAGTGAGACCAAACGGTATTAAAAAAAATTCATAATGTCCATATCTCGTCCTAAATGATGTTTTACTTATGTCTTCATCCTTTATTCTGACCTGGTGATAACCAAATCTTAAATCCAACTTAGAAAAAATCTTTGTCCCTCCCACTTGATCAAACAGATCATTGATTCTGGGTAGGGGATATTTGTTCTTCATAGTAAATTTGTTTAGTTGTCTATAATCAATGCATAACCTTAGAGTTCCATATTTCTTTTTAACAAAAAGGATTGGTGCTCCCCATTATGAGACACTTGGTATAATTTATTCCTTGTCTAATAGTTCTTGTAGTTGAATCTTTAACTCTGTTAATTCAGGTAAACTTATCCTGTAGGGTGCCTTACATATAGGGGTTGAACTAGGAAGCAGATAGATAGAGAAGTCTATCTCTCTTCTTAGGGGAAGTTCATGTATTTTGTCTACAAACAAATCTCTAAATTCATGTAAGATGGAAAAATGTTCTAGGCTAGGTTTATTTTCTTTTTCCAACATATTTGTCACTTGGATAGCATAAATATGACGACCTTTACTCATGCACTTCTTAAATTGCATTGCTAAAATATTCCTAACTAAGACTAGTTTTTGTATGTATTGTATTGTCCTAACAATGTTGTTTTCTTCTTTGTAAGTGAGTGATTTTTCATAAAAATCCAAAACTGCTTTATCCCTCTCTAACCAGTCCATTGAAATAATTATATCGTAAGACCCTAATGGTAGGATATTCAGATTTATATTTGTGTTTTGACCATCTAAACTGAACTCACAATCAGAAATGAATTATGTTGCCTTTCATTTTGTTCTTGTTGCTAGTTGTTCTAGCCAAGACTTTGTATGCCTTACCTTCTTAAGTTTATTTGAATCCACTACAGCTGGAGAAACATAACTCAAGGTAGCTCCTAGATCAATTAAAACATAAACATGATTATTGTTAACTTTACCTTCAACTTCCACTACAGCTTGGTGGTCAGCTTGTCGACCATCCATGACTACATTGATCATGTATATGCTTCTGCCCACATCTCACACTGTATAGGCCTCTTACAGGTTGTGAACTGTGGTCCTTCCTACAAAAGTTAGACATGGGAAGTTCCTTTTTAAGTGGGGTTCTCCACATTCCCATCATTTTAACGATTCCCTGGGGTTGTCCCCAAACTTCTTGATTCCTAGATTAACTAGTTTACCTCCCCCTTTGGTGGTCTGGTTATTGGAGTGAAAATATTTCCTTGGAAAACTATTTGTTGCATTCTAGAAAGGGGTTGGTTGATAGCCCTTCCTCCGTTGGTTCATTCTATCTTGTTTCTTGTCTTTCCAAGCCTTGGGAAATTCAGACCACTGTTTCTATTGATCATAGCACATTCAGGCCTTTCTGAAAACTTCTCTCAAGGTCTTGGGGTTGTCAAACTAGATTTTGTCCTTATAGGAATGTGGTAAGAAGCTTAGGAACTATTGGATTTTCACTTTGTCTTCCCGGACATAAGGCACGAACCTTAATAATTCGAGAAATTTGTTTATCAAGTCATCCATATTCATTTGACCGAGTCTTAGTTCATAAAAATCTTTGGTCTTTCTTTCATAGTAAATTTCATACAAATATTGTTTCTTAAAGTATTTCTTGAAATCCGACCACTCCATTTGTTTTTCCTTTAGGCCCTTCGAAAACTTCAGGTCTTGCCACAATATACTTTCTTTTACTTTCAAGTTATAGATGGCCATTCTGACCTTCATTTTGCTGTAATAATTGTAGATCTGGAAATACTTTTTTATGTCTAGTAACCACACTTCATCCTCCTCCCCTATCCTGGATTCCACATCAAAGGTGGACGGTTTGATTTTCTTAAACTCTCCCTCTAGGTGGTACACCTGTTTCCTCTTTCTTCCTATTATTGTTTTATGTTCTATTGATGGTGTGCCTTCATAAGAGTTGTCCCCTTTTTTTTCTTCAGGACCATAAATCTTGGAGGCTCTTTTTATGACCTCTTTTTCTTGGTTATTGTCTTTTGGTCTCCTCTTTGTTACTATGATACGCAACAATACTTCATTTATTTCATGTTATTCTTGTTGTGCCTTGTTTAGTTTCTCAATGTCTACCTTGAAAACTTGCAGTTCCAAAATGAGGTTTCTCATGGCTTCCAAAACCTGGGTGGAAGAACTTCTTTCAATTTTATGTTTAGGCTCTCTAGTAGGTATTTGCTCAAGATTCTCCTCAAGTGAGGTCTCCTCTTCATCTTGTGCTTCCATTATCACAAAATAAATAAATTGTTTTCTATTTGTAATAATAAATGTTTTATTATTTTTTCATTAAAGAGAAAGAATGTGGTAAGAAAACATTTTTGGACCTGTTTAAGGTCCAAGTGTTGTAACATTTTCTCTAATATCATATGTAATGTACCCAAAATTTACCATTTTTTTTTATTAGGGTCATTAAAGTTTTTCTTTCTCCTTCAACACTTTTCAAAAACATTCCTTAACTATAAATATAGGGTAATTCTTCTACTTCCTTTACCTTCCACAACTTACACTTATCATTTTATTAACATAGGTGCAAAGTTGTGTAGACACGACTAACTCATTCATATCCTAAAAAAGAGGGAGAAAAACAACTTAGTACTTAAATGGTTATACCCACCTTATTAACTTCATCCTACTTGCGCAATTACACCACAAGACATACTATGGAATTACTTACATATACATATAATGACCCCTAGGGTAAATGTATTGTTTAGTACACAGTTTATATGTGGAATGTCTCTATTAAAAATGGTTATTTCTAACACTTGACACCAGTACGTACCAACATTAATACTTAGAATGGTTGTGACTATATGGTTGTTAAAAGTGGTTTTGTTTCTTGTCGTTTGATGCCCCCATGATAATAATACTTGGCATAAGAGCTAATGAATCTGAACTATAAGAGTAAAACCTGAACTAGACGAGAAGGAAAGGCCAAAACTGTAACACTAAACTTATTGTCATCGCACTCGCCATAAATGATAAGAGGTCTGCAGAGGTAAGACTGTCATGAATTAAATTAACCATGTTTGAGACATGCATGATGTCCTGTAGTGTACTTCTTTGAGATATCTCTCGACCATCATGCCCATTGTGTCTCTGACACCTCACTCTATTCAGATGGCCTGATACGATTCATAACTATCACCATTAATCTTCTCAACGAAGGGTTTTTAAGACTATTGCTTTGTTCTTCTCCCTTGGCTATATGTATTTTGTAAAAATGCTACAACGCTAATTCTATGATGTTAATCTCGATAGCATGGCCATAATCGTGGAGTTGGGCTCCTTCTCGGCGGGAAGAAAACTAGGAGGCACCTACCAGTCAGATACTACCCTATGCGAGGTAAGTAACTTCTTGGTTGTTTTTATCTGAACTCTCTATGATTTTAAATGTCATAAAACACACCAGTCACCTTATAAATCCTCTTAGTTCTATTGGTCCTAACTTCCGTGGTATGAGGTAGCATCTTATTGGTTGGTAGCATACTTGACAATGCTTAGGGTTTTTTCATGGCTCCACTTTTAAATATTTTTGTCAGTTCCTAAATCCCTTGTACCATGCGATAGACATTTTCCTTACGAAAATTTCGTAGGAAGTCCCAAACTATAATAATGTCGAAGGGAGCGAGAATGTCCAATAGTGTAGAAGATAGTTTGGTAATATATAATGTTAGGCTTACTGTATATTTGGTTTCTCATACTGTGTTATTAGCGTTTATGAAACTCGATATAGGTACAAATTCTTGGCATGAGCTTTTCAGATATTTTCACAGATTTGGTATAATTCCTTGTCTGTTTTCATTATTTGGATGTATGCATTGTGGTTCTTTTTTAAATTTTATATCCTATATAGGGAAACTAGGTTTTCTTCTGTGTGATAGTAAGAGGGATATTCTTCATATCCTGTTTAGTTATTTTCAAAGGCGCACCCATTCTTTGTGATAATGAAGTGGTTTCTCTTATGTCTGTACTGCGTGAGTTACCTATGTTGTGTAAGCTTACGATTTCATTTTTTCGGGGTCTTAAAAGAGTATTTACAAATATATAGAGAGCTCTGTACCTCTGCTTAAATCCTCTGATTTTCAAATATCCTAATTCTGAGAGTATACATCTATGTAGTTGCCATGATTTAAGTCATTTTCAAAGGAGCACACCCTATATTTGCAGAATTGTACACTGGGTGTACAGAGAGGTATTTTTGCCTAAATATACGCCTTTAGCATCTAGTCTATAACTTTCCCATTTGTGTTCCACATAATTATATGTTGAAGAGTTCATATTTTAAGGCCATTCTCCGATTATACCATCAGTTCCATCTGATCTATACTTCCGGTAGTTTTTTATATCATTCGCCTCAAGTTCTCTGTGCTTGAAAAAATATGGGTAACTTGTTTGAGTTTTCAATCAAAAAATTTGTAAGTTTAAAAAATTATGGTTTCGGGTCCCATAACCATGTATGTAATTTAGATCTAGAAAAATAATGCTCCTGTGGGATATGATTTAACCTGTGCAAAATTTATGATTCTAGATTTTTGTGGTTAACTTGTCATCTTTCACTTTGTTATCGTAAAGAAAAGGATTATAAGTATTCTGATATCTGTTCTTGATTGTGTTTCCTTTATCATAATTCTGTGGTTTTAGTTAATTATGGGGACAGTATCTCGGAATCTTGTCTATAATCTGACTTGGGAAATTTTGTGCAACATGTTTATACTGTGTATTCTGTATTGTTCTCGTTATGCATTATATATATTACAATTTTAAAATGTCCTATCTTCTTGATACATTCTGAGCAAAATATTTATCTTTGTTTGGTTACAAGACTAATGATGGGACCCATGTTTCTACTGTGAGGGTACCCATCAGCCATTTCAAGATCCACTCCTCCCTTTTGGATCTTTTGTTAGTTCTCTTCAATGACACCGACGGGAAACATGCACCCCCTCCAACCTCCAGCTAAGTGTTCTTTCACATGCGAAACCTTCACTGTGTTTTTTTTTAATTTTCGTAGGTTATTTCTGAACGTTACTTTCTCCTTATTGATTAAATTTTGTGGATTTTTTCCCACACTAATTATTAAATCTTGGTTTCCTTGCAGGGTTTAAACATTCACAATCAATGGATCCAGGAGAATGCCTTGCTCATAAAAGGTATTCGAGTTCCGATTTTAATGTTTAGGTTTGAAGGTTCAGATTCGGGTTTCCAGTGGTATTGGGTTCTTACCTAGGGTACTCTGTTTGTAAATATTTGGATCCAAAGACTATGGATATATAGGTCATTTATTATTTATGTTTAAAAGGAAGTACAAATTTTTCTTCAACCCAACGAATACTATTACATATCTGAGTAGTCTCTATAATATGGACTGTATAATTTTGAAAAAAAATTCTTTTAAGGTTTTACCATGATATAACTAATGTACATTTTTATGCCTTTGGTACGGTCTTATCAATGGAAAATTACTTAAATTTCTCACGTGTCCAAGCATTGATAATCTTGTTGTGTATGCGTAATTAGATGTTTAAGTAGTTCTCAAATTCTTTACAAGAAACTAGATATATATACACATATTTATATTATTGTATTCATTCTAAATCTCATTTTGGCATTTGTACAGTTTGATGTTCTTAGATATTTAGACACTTCTGCATATTTAAACCTACAACAATATATATACATATATTTATATCTTGTGTTCACTTCCAGAATTACATTTAGCATTCTCAACTGTCCAATATTCCTTAAGTTGAATACCTATATGTATATATTCATGTGCCCTAGAAGTGTTAGAATTAACACAGTAATAATTCTATTTTATTTAGCTTAGATGCATATCCTATGTATTCACATAACTCAACTCCATCACTAGCTAACACATGCAGTAGATTTCTTAACTTTACTCAATGAATACAATCAAACTGTAAGGTTTTATTCTACAATTCATTTCATTCTACCAACTATTAATCAGTAAAAAAAAATCAACAAGGATTAAGTAGATATACATATCTGAACAAAGTGTTGAGACAACAAATAAAACAACCAAGTTCCACCCAACCATAGAATAGAACAACCAATCTACTTTCTCTGTTCACCCCCTATCCTGACCATGAATCCATGAGGGCGAACTCCAAAACTCCTCCTTCGCTATAGTTCTCTTTCATATCAGAAAATTCTCCTTGCCTCACACTAAAAAACAATGCTCATAACAACAAGTTGTATTCTGTCCCCAAAATACTAGGTAGCATCCTGCCTCCTCCCATATGCTATGTATGCAAAAAAATCTTATGCCTAGGTCTATTCCCCCTTTGGGAATTTTCACATCTTTACAAATCCCTAATTTTTAGGGGTTGCTAATGGCCAAATTCCTGATTTCCCACTTGTAAAATTCAGCCATGAGGTAGTTCAAGACTATTCCCCACTCATGGATTAATGGTTAGCTAATTTCAACCTAGTTTTTCCATTTGTTCCTCAGTGATAAATATAAAAAAAAATTGTCTCTTACAAGTGTCACAGTCAAAGAGTTGGTTGAGGAAATCAAATATTTGCCCAATAGTCACAATAATTAATTACAATTAACCAAATTCCAAATTCCAAATTACCATAAATGGAAATAATCTTCCAAATTCAAATTTTCCAAAAATGGAAATAAATTCCTAAGTGCATACATACTTTAATAATAATTTTTTCTTTTGGGGATATTACATCCTGCAATGTTGATCACTCCAAGTTGCACAAGATTATCTTCCTCCCTAATCAAAGTAGTACAAAAGAACTTGTTAGCACATAACCTTGTCAGGGTCTTGTGAGTCTGTGTTTTTACCTAGGTCCACAGTTTTGTCTATCTTCCCTCCTTTGGTGGACCCGATTTTAAAGTTTTTCCTCTTGTCTTGTAGTTTTTCCTCCTGTTGCCTTCATTCATTTAATTGATTTTTTCTCCTTGTTGG
Source organism: Picea sitchensis (assembly GCA_010110895.2). NCBI lineage: Eukaryota > Viridiplantae > Streptophyta > Pinopsida > Pinales > Pinaceae > Picea > Picea sitchensis. The sequence continues at coordinate 40,641 of SNQJ01S0004491.1, forward strand.
TTTTCCTGAGAAGTATTATCCCTGATTTTCTCTATCTCTTGCAAAGGACGATCACTTCTCCCTTTACCTATATCACTGAGCCTTTGTTTTCCCAAACCCCAGTCATGTCATCCAAGTCTTCATTGTCATAGTATGTAGCACTAAGAGCATTCAAATAGTGACACAAATCAAGCGAGTGGGAAAAGATCAGTTTTCAACGGCGAGGATCCATTAGATGGAGCAGATCAATGGTCATCAGGTAGTTGAGGTCATGAAGCTTCCCGAAGTTTAGTGTGAGGGCAGAGGCCCAAGATCAAAGGTCAAGCAAAGAATTAATCTGGGTTGGAGATATTGAGGAGATAGGTGGCAGTCATCTGAAGTTTTGCATAAATGACTATCGAGAGTTTTAAAATAAGGCAAGGGATTATCCCTGATGGTCGAGGTTCTTAAATGATCTGAGTCGTCCAGCTAGGGGAGCACATGGTAGGAGATAAGATAAATTGCGAGTTCACGTTTTGGAGTTTTGAGCATGGAGCACATCGTGAAATCACTACGCACCTAAAAGTTGGGCCCACGATTATAGTGTGCAGTCATATGAAAAGAAGGTCCACGAGGAAAGTGCCCATCATGAGGAGATTTAGTCATTAGATGCATAACATATCCAACTATTGATCTGATTACATTGATTTCACAGTATCAGGAGTTGGGGTTTCTATGGTCAAGTGATACGAGGACTCCCGAGATGTGAAATATCGATGCACCTAGGAGTGGACCCATGGTCATATCCTGAGGTCATATGGAAGTGGGTCCATAATGAGAGGTTGGCACCTATATCGTAGAGTGGTTGGCGATTGGGGTTTTTGAGAAGAAATCGTGGTCATCGACTACATAGAAAATCGAACTGTCAATCTGAGAAAGGTTGTTTCGCGAGTTCTACCATTGGGATTTTGGGAATCAAAGTGCAGAGAAGACTCCCGTCAAGTGAAGTCTTGAAATCATTCAGGGATAGAGTGTTGGGTCATGGCCCATGGTCATACGTAGGTAAAAGTGCAAGTTCCCCAGGTCTGTGACAAAGAGTGAGGTGCGTGCCTTTTTTACAAATTGAAGTCGTCATGGCTTCAAAATCATTAGGTGAGCTTAGTTGTCTACCAACAACACACAACAACCCCTAGGCATTTAGCCTTGATTCGTTCATGAGAAGGAGAAGTAAATGAAAAAGGAGTGGTAGTTGAAGTTTCAAATCACTCCATAAATGAAAAGCATGGAGGGTCTGGTTGCAGNCCCCCATCGAAGGATGAATTTTCCATCTAAGCCCATACTGTTTGAGTTTGTGTCTGACAGCGGACTACAGGTGCAGTCTGATTGAGAAGAGGTGGTGCCATGGAAGCCCAAGAATGCCTCTACTGAGGAGGGCAAGTCATTTTGAGTATATGTAGGCATTTTTTACATTTTGGAAGAGGAGGTCGGTGGTCGTGCTAGGCTCTCGTATTGTAAAGCTTTGATGAAGTACTGGTTGCTCTAGTTATGTATCTGTATTTGAGACTTCTTGTTTAATGAAAGTGATCTTCTTTCCATATCTCCATAAACACTGTGTTAAGACAATTGAAATTGGAGGATCCAGTCGAGGGCTGTGATGTTGTTGTGATGTACGTTTGATCACTGCAATATTTTCACTAGTTTTAATCAATTTCCTGTGTTATCTTTTCCCCTCTTATGCTGAGTAGCTCAGGCATGGAGGATCTAGTCAAGTTTTTACAGTAGCATTGTGATGTAGGTTTGATCATCATGTTTTTGTAACTGTGTCTTTTAGACATATCTTAGTTTCTTAAGCTTTGGGTCCAAGAGGATCTCGTTCTTGAAGCTTTTCTTCCTTCAGCTGCTGGAAGACCGGATGTCCCTAGCAAGCCCTTACATCTCCTCACCAGTTCTCCCCCCTACTCACCCTTTTACTGTGACTTATTGACTGAAGTTAGATCAAGACCTCACTTACCTATGCATTACATGGTCCAGTATTCTATGTTAAACTGATATTCTCTTAGGTCTGCACCTATTTGACCACTTTTATTTATTCATTGTGACATATAAAACTAATGGGTACTGGGCTTACCTCTACTGCAATCCAGAAGTGACTTCTAGTGCTAACATGACTTAAGAGTGGGTTTTTGATAAGATTTTCCTATAGCCTCTCTCATGGCATAAAAGGTAAATACAAACACAAAATATGAACTACCTAGCTTAGAAAGAATAATATAGATGCAACGTTCTTCCTCCATTTCTATCTCTGTAATGTCCCTTTCCAAATAGGAGCTTCAGGAAGGAGTCTTAATGGTATAAACCACCTCGTTATACTATATCCAGGGCTATAAAAGGGGTAAACTGGGTTACTAGAGGTCACTCCAGTCACAAGTGTTATATTCGGAAAGTGACATTGAGCTAAAAATAGAAGTCAATAGTGAATTAGGGTTTCACCAATGATTTAGGGTTTTGGAAGTCAACAGTGAATTAGGGTTTCAACAATGATTTAGGGTTTTGGAAAACTATAAAGGAAGGCTCAACGACCTAATTCATCATTATGTATATTACAACTTGTCATTGAGGATAGAGGCACATCTCAGGAGAGATACTTCAGTGGATTCCAGGAGGAAGACACTAGTTGTATCATTTCGGTGTTGAGAGACACACCCTGGTCACCAGGAAGATCATTCAGGTCTTCTGTCATTCTTCAACAACAATTACATAGTGTTCAACAGCAAGGGTGCATTCATCCAGAGGGAGGGCGCAACTTGTGAGGGGGATTTAGGTCGACTTTCCCCATCCAAGGGGAATTCCAAGATTTCCCTCCGATCCATTTGAGAGGAGTGCAAGGCACATCTTTTTCCTAGTTCCTCATCAGATTCCTATCGAGGAAGCAACTGGGACACATTTTCCAGACTTGGACATGCAACACTTTTGGCAGGCACATTTGGGGTTCCAAATCTAGGATCAGATCAGATTCAGGGAAACCCTTCTGACCCATTTCCCAGTAGACCAACGAAGTAGTTTTGAGACATATATCATCTGATTCAGATGGTGGAATCACTAGGACGCATTTTTCCAGAAGAAGAAGGGCACATTTCCCTAGGAGTATCCATCCGGGGTCGAGACTCTTCAGCAGAGGGGTCCGACAGATACTAGTATTGAGTACTAGAGTAGGGCGCATCATTTGGGACAATTTCTAGGCCATTCCGAGAAGTATATCTCACGGGAAAAACTTTCGAGACATCTAGCAGTTACTGTCAGAGCTTCCATATTCCCAGTGCACCCATTGATTCCGCAACACTCACATATTTGGGGTGTTATCTTTTAGCTGCTTATTTGTATTCTGGCTAAGATCCTTTTGTCTTATGATCTAGCTAAGTGTTGTTATTTTATTCATCTGCATTCATCCTATTGTAATCCGTAGAGATATCATAATACAAGCTTTGTAGTCCTTTGTCACATTTATTATTTGTATGATCATTTATATGCTGTAAACAATAGATCCGACATAGACATTAACAACATTTCCTAGATTAGCCAAGTCAGGAACATTACAGTGGTATCAGAGCTTTAGTCCTATGAGCCCGTGACTAAAGAAAATGAGTGCAGCAGAATACCCAGAGGGTTGTGAACATGTAGGTGATGAATATGTCACTTACAATAGGCATAAGGAAAGAGGGCATAGGCTTGACTTTCACCCTTTTCCTCCTAGATCATAGGAAGAGGAAGAGGAACATAGAGAAGCAGAGAGAAGGGAAGAGCGTGAGGTTGAGTGCGAGGTAGAGAGGATGCTAGGAAATTGTTATGAGTGAACAGAGGGAAGTGGCAAGGCCCCCATAGATCCAAGGATAGCTTTCATGTAGGTTATCAATGATATGTTAGCTAGTCAATGGACCATGTCTCATTCCTTGGCACATGTGGTTGATAGGCTGGCTAGAGTGGGCACCCCAGACACACAATTCATGCATGAAACACAAGGGAACTCAAGAGTGGGCAATATACCCTAGTCACCCTCTCGCACATACACCTCTGCGAGTAGGATTCCCAGACCCTTGTTTCCCAGTTTCTAGAGGGCACCTCTGGTAGCAACACTACCACCAATAGCACAGAGGCCACCCACTCATGTAGAGGACATTTCACAATATAGGAGGGAGTACGCATCATTGGGTCGTGAATTCCATCAGGACATGACCCTAGTCGAGTACTATGGACTCAGACTTAGGAACCACCCCAGAGAGATACAGAGAGGAGGCTCGCAACAACAACAGGGGCATAACATGTATTTCATCCGAAAAGTTGGTAAAATCACCATACCTTTTTTCGACAGATCGTCCAAATGCACTGCTAGATCTTGGGTACAGAAGCTAGACACATACTACAAGCTCAACTAGATGATTGAGACAGAGGCCATCAGTTTCATGACCTTACAATTGGAGGGTGAGGAACATGAGTGGTGATATCATGGATTGGCGACATTGGGTCACAGTCACATCACTTCCTATTGGGAGTTCACAAAGAGGCTCATGGACAGGTTTGACAGGAGGGATCCCGAGATCCACTTCAGGGATCTATCCCACTTGAGACAAATGGGCACAACAAAGGTGTTCATAACAGAGTTTCGATGGGTAGCCATGGTAGTGATATATATATCAGAGCCTAGGTTGATCATGGTATTCACAGAGGGACTCACCGAGCCTTTGAGAGGATGGGTGAAGGCATACAAGCCTCCCACCTTGTAGGATTCCATATTCATTCACACTCAAGATTTGGCAAACACAGTGCCAAATACTAAAAGATTTTCCAAACCCTTCATACCCTAGAAGGATCGAGACAAGAATCCATTCCAGAGAGAATGGAAGGGCAAGGAGAAGTTGGATGATGAGATGAGGTGAGATCTTATGAGGAAGAATCTTTTATTCAACTGTAGAGACCCTTGGGTCCCAGGCCACCGATGCATGGGCAAGGGAGAGATTCATTATATTGAGGTGGAAATAGACAGTGTGGATAGTGAGGAGGAAGATCAAGATATTGGATCCACTAGCTCAGAGGAGGAGTCAGCACAGGTAGAGGAGAAGCCTCCCTGTAGACCACCAAAACTGATAGGAGCCCATCCTCCAGTAGTCCCATAGCCACCTGAGCAGGCTAACAGGAGGAAACTAGTAAAGGAAGGAGTCATATCAACCCTTTCTAGTGTTCCCAGGTATGATACCCTCCAGATCAGAGGGACTATTCAGGGGAAACGAGCAATCTCCCTGATAGATGGTGGGGCTAGCCACAACTTCAACGACACTTCAATAGTATAGATATGGGAACTTCATACAAAGAAGTTTGAGGGGTTTGATGTTGCAGTAGTAGATGGCCACACTATGGAGTGTCTAGATAGATTTCCAAACTTGAAGGTAAAGTTAGGAAACTATACAGTGAGAGACACATTTTATGTGGTTGACCTATCTAACACAGATTTAGTGTTGGGAGTCTAGTGGATGATTACCTTGGGAAAAATCACCACCAATTACCAAACCTTGGAGATGGGATTTAGATATCATGACAGGAAGAAGGTTGGTCTAAGAGGTATGTCGAAAGGAGCACCCAGGATAGTTTAAACCAAGAGCATGGAAAGGATATTCATACATGGGGAGGTAGAATATGTTGTCGAGTGTTTGATCACTATGCGGAAGGATTCAAAGGGTCGACAATAGTATCATACAAAGATCAAGAATTTATTGGGACAACATCAACAAGTTTTTGAGTCGATTCCACCAGGGAGACCACTTGACAGGGGGTTTGAGCACACCATTGAGTTGGAAGAGGGGGCCAAATCGATGATCACCCCCCCTATCATCATCCTAGGAGGTTCAAGGATGAAATAGATAATGCAATCAAGGAATTGCTAGCGATGGGACACATCAGACCAAGAAGCAGCGCATTCGCTTCTTTAGTTGTCTTAGTTCTAAAGAGGGATGCAACCATGAGGATGTGCATTGATTACTGAGACTTGAACAATAAAACCATCAAGAACTGGTATCCGATCCCACACATTGATGAGTTGTTGGATGAATTGCATGGGGTAGTTTTCTTCTCAAATATTGATCTACGCTTTGGGTATCACCAGATCAGTATTTGAGAGCAAGACATAGAGAAGACGACATTTCGATGTCACATTGGACATTCCAATTTCATGGTTATTCCATTTGGGATAACCAATGCACCCTCCACGTTCCAGTCTTGCATGAACCACATATTCAGGGATCAATTGAGGAAATCAATCTTGGTTTTCTTCGACGACATCTTGGTCTATAGCAAGACATGGCAAGAGCATACGAGGAACTTGGATGAGGTATTGAGCTCATTATATGCCAAAGAGTCCAAGTGTGAGTTCTCTATCACAGAGCCACTTTAATTAGGCCATATCATTAGTGCATAGGGGGTACAGGTTCACCAAGAAAAGATCAAGGCCATTATGGACTGGCCAATGCCCAGGAACGTAACAGAGTTGAGGAGTTTCTTCGGGCTGTGCAACTATTACACATGGTTCGTTCGAGGTTTTTCTCATCTTGGAGAACTACTGACGGATCTTACCAAGCATGGGGATTTCATATGGACCGAGGAATCATAGAAATCCTTTGATCACATGAAGGAAGTCATGATCAGTTGTCTAGTATTGGCATTGCCAGACTTCACCTTGCCATTTGTACTAGAGTGTGATGCATCTGGCGAGGGTATTGGGGCAGTTTTGATGTAGGGAGGACACCCCATTGTATTCGATAGAAGGAAGCTCAGTCAACTCAAGAGTATATACTCCATTTATGAAAAGGGGATTTTGGCAATCATGCATGCCTTGACCAAATTTAGACAATACTTGGTGGGCAGCAAATTCGTGCTGAAGATGGATCACAACAACTTGAAGTATTTCCTTGAGTAGAAGGACCTCAGTGAGCACCAATAGAAATGGGTGACAAAGGTACAGGAATTCAACTTCGACATAGAGTATGTCAAGGGGAAGGAGAACATTATGGCTGATGCACTATCGAGGAGACCTGTGACCTTTTCTTTGATGGAGATTTCAGCAGATTGGAAATCCCACTTGTTAGTGGAATATGCAAAGAACAAGCTCACTTGTGAGGTCATGGATGGAAAAATATACGATGACAGGTATAGGGTCATTGACAATGTCATATTATACAAGGATAGAGTCTACTTGGTGCCAGATTCAAGGTTGAAGAAGAAGATCCTCACAACAATTTATGATTCACCACTAGCACGCCATTAGGGGTTCTTCAAAACCTATAGACAGATCAGGGAGAGGTTCTCATGGAAGGGCCTTAAACAGGATGTTATGAGACACTTCAGTGATTTTTTTACTTGTCAGCATAATAAGTTGGAGCATTCTCTTCCAACATGGCTACTTCACCCACTCCCCATTCCAGAGCAGAAATGGGAGAGTATATCAAAAGATTTCCTCACAGGCCTACCCAAGGTCCAGGGTAAGGACTGTATCTATGTAGTGGTCGACATATTGACCAATTTTTCTCACTTCTATGCCATACCGATAGAGTACAATGCAGTTTAGGTAGCCGAGCTACTCTTCAGGGTGGTATTCAGACTTCACGGGTTGTTGAGGAACATCGTTAGTGATGGGGATAGTCAGTTCATGGGGACATTCTGGAGAGATTTATTTCAGTTGGTGGGGACAGAGTTGACACCCAACACCATCTATCACCCTCAGACATATGGACAAACCAATATTGTCAACAAATGGGTTGAAGGATATTTGAGGAACTATGTAGGTGGACAACAGAGAACATGGGTAAAGTGGCTACATCTAGGAGACAATTTGTACAACACCACTTTCCACATGTCCATTGGTATGACACCCTTCCAAGCATTATACAGATATGATGTTCCCACTTTGGTAGACTTGGTTTTTGGGGAGAGAAGAGCTCCCAAAGCCAAGGATTGGATCATAGAGACTCAGGATATTCTCAAGTTGCTAAAAGAGAACATGCAAACAACACATAACCAACAGAAGATGAGTGAGGACAGGCACATGATAGAGCACATATTTAAGGTTGGGGATTTGTTTTTCTTGAGACTCAAACCTTACAAACAGTCATATTTGAAGAAGAGTGGGGCCGGGAAGCTCAAGCCCAGATTTTATGGCCCTTACAGGATCATGCACCGAGTAGGCGAGGTTGCTTATGAGTTAGAGCTTCCAGAGGGGAGAAATATTCATAACGTGTTCCATGTATCTTACCTCAAAAAGGCACTGGGACAATTCATTATCACATCAGAGGAGCTTCCTCCATTGGATGAGGAGGGACAGTTGGAGTTGGTCCCAGAGGAGGTGTTGGAGTTCAAGGAGCAAAAACTACAGAGAAGGGTCATCTGAGAGTGTTTGATCATATGGAGATGGATTCCAGTAGAGGAGGCTACTTGGGAGAGCGAGCAGGTGTTGCAACACCCTGGACTGGTATTGCTTGAGGACAAGCAATTTCAGGAAGGGAGGACTGTAATGTCCCTTTCCAAATAGGAGCTCTAGAGAGGAGGCTTAATGGTCTAAACTACTCCGTTAGACTATAGTCAAGGCCAGAAAATGGGTAAATAGGGTTACTAGAGGTCACTATAGTCACAGGTGTTATATTCGGAAATCGACATTGAGATAAAAATGGTTAAAAGCACTTTTAAGTCATTATGAGATAAAAATAGAAGTCAACAGTGAATTAGGGTTTCAACAGTGATTTAGGGTTTTGGAATTCAACAGTGAATTAGGGTTTCAAAAGTGATTTAGAGTTTTGGAAAGCTATAAATGAAGGGTCAACAACCTAATTCACAATTATGTAGATTACGACTTGTCATTGAGGAGAGAGGCGCATCTTAGGAGAGATAGTTCAGTGGATTCCATAAGGAAGACACCAGTTGGCTGATTTCAGTGTTGAGAGACACACCCTAGTCACTAGGAAGATCATTTAGGTCTTCCATCATTCTTTAGAAGCAGTTACATAGTGTTCAGCAACAAGGGTCCATTCATCCAGAGGGAGGGAACAACTTCTAAGGGGGTTTAAATTCGAATTACCCCATCCAGGGGAATTCCAAGATTTCCCTCCAACCCATTTGAGAGGAGGGAAGGAGCATATTTTTCCTGGTTCATCATCAGATTCTAATGGAGGAATCAACTGGGATGCATTTTCCAGACTTGGACGTGCGACACTTTTAGCAGGGACATTTAGGGTTCTAGAGAGAGCATCAGACCAGATTCAGGGAAACCCTTTTGACCCATTTCCCAATAGACCAAGGCGATCATTTTGAGACATATCTCATCTGATCCCAATGGTGGAATCACTAGGATGCATTTTTCTAGAAAAAGAGGGGCGCATTCCCCCACAGGTATCCATCTGGGGTCCAAACTCATTAGCAGAGTGGTCCGACATATACCAGTACTGAGGACTAGAGTAGAGCACATCATTTGGGATAGTTTCCAAGGCATTCTGAGAAGTATAGCTCCCAAGGTGAACTTTCTAGACTTCTAGCAGTTACCATCAGAGCTTCCATATTCCCAACGCACCCATGTATTCTGCAACACTCACATATTCCGAGTGTTATCTTTTAGTTTCTTATTTGTATTCCAGAGAAGATCCATTTGTCTTTTGATCTAGTCAAGTGTTGTTATTTTATTCAGCCGCATTTGGCCTATTGTAATCTACAGAGATATCATAATACAAAATTTGCAGTCCTTTGTCACATTTATTATTTGTATGATCATTTAGATGCTATAAAAAATAGATCCTACATACACATTAACAACATTTCCTAGACTAGCCAAGTCAAGAACATTACAATCTCACATTCTTCACATAACATTCTGAGTGTTTTAAAATTAGATAGATAGTCTCCAAGGAAAGAAAAATTATTTAGACCTAAGGTTAGTACTTGATTTTCTAATTGTTGTGCTCGAAAAATATTGAGTTTACCAAACACAATCAATATTTTCCCAAGTTTCATTGGGGTCATCAATTTCTTTAAGGTGAAACCTTAAATTAGGAGAGATGGGCATTCTGATTATTCCACGTGCTTTGTCACTCCTATTATCCCATTTCACATTCTTAATTAGTGGGTGTTTTTTCCTTTCCCAACGTAATCCGGTACAAGCCTTTACTTCTTAATAAATCTTCCATATGAGATTTACATTGGAAGTAGTTGGTGCTAGTAAGAAAGAGATTTCTTGTAGAATCCATATTAAATATGCAGATAATATGGATTTAAAAACTAAAAATGATGATATGGATGGAAGGATCTCAAAAATTTATGTGGTTTAAAAAAACAACGGCACTGAAAACAGACTTCGGATGTGAGAGTTATGCCCTTTTTAAAAACAAATCCATAAACAGTAATTAAATGACCACCTGATAGTGTAAGTTTCTTTATGAAGTGGGCCACATTTATAAAGAGAAGTGGGGATCACTTTTACAATGAAGTTACTTTATGAAAGAAAATCTGCATGAAAAATAAATAACTCTAAAACAAAATATTAAAGCTACTTATAGTGATTCACTTTTATACTTGAAGTGAAATACGATTTACAATTTGAGCATGAACTTTTTCAAAAAAAAGGAACAAAAGAGAGACTTGAAATCAAAACCTCTTACTTAATAAGACAACTTTTAACCAAATGGTCTAGCAAAACATATTGTATTTTTTAGGAATATGATTGAGGGTTTTGTTGTTGTTCTTGTGGAAGACAACCTTGGAGAGCATGCTAAAAAAAAACTATTTTCACACAAGAAAAAAATTTCTCTTCTTGATGACAACAAGGGTTAGATATCGGTTAGCTTATCTGAAATATGCACATTTGCCTATATGTTTTGATTTTCCAATATCACACAGGGCGCGGGGAAAGGAGCATACGCAAATCCAAAAGAGTAGAAACCCAAAAATAAATAGTACAAATCCAAAATAAAACCAAAATAATACTCTAGAATAAAATGTAAAATGTGTATGCAGGCTTTATCCCTCTGGATCTGACTGAAATAGTCATATCTTGGGAAAACGGAAACCTTTTCGAGTGATACGAAAAAATGTTCCTGAATTAAACGAGAGCTACAGATGCAATGGAACAGTACTCTCAGCCCATAAATGTACGAAAATGATAGAAACTGGAGATGAGGCAACTCATCTTCACAATATCAATCTACAGCATGAGTAGGTCTTCAAATAGGCTCTGATACCATGTTCGACAACACAAGTATTCCAACAGAGGATGAACACATTCAGTAACCACTCACACAACTAGATCAAATATCAACACACTGATGCTTTCACATGGTAAAACCCCTATGGGGAAACATCTATGGCCACTTGGAGCAGTTTATTAATGCAAAAGAAAAATATTATAGAGATATTTTACAAGAGATTTTCTCAAAATCGATCATTAGAAAATGACCCTCCATTCTCTTTAAATAGATATCATGGACCAATTGGGTGTTTAGACACAAATCAATGGTCTTTAAGATCGAGTAGAGTATGAACCGTTAGATCACTCTATGTCGGGAACATATCGTGACTGTCGGATTTCCTAACTACAAATGCATACTAATGCATACTAAAGAAACACACTAAGAAACACACTTTTACCTAATGACACATTAGACCAAGTATATATTAACTAACTCCTAAGTGTCTAAATATCCTAACAGAATGGTCGCACCTTTTTTTCTTGGGGAAAATGTCCCCTCATAGTCAATAGCTTCTTTCTATGAAAATATTTTTTCCACAAGCATGGATTTCTTCTTTTTAGGTGAGACATTTTATTTGTACACGGTTTTGAAGGCCCACTTACAACCAATTGTTTTGGTTCCAAATGGAAGTCCCACCAACTTTCACATCTCATTCTTCATGAGAGCATCATATTCTTTTTTCATGGATTCTTTCCATGCATCATGCGAAGTGTCTTATTCAAAGAAAGTTGGTTAAAAGTTAGTAGATAAATTCAAATAACAATCATATGAAACATCCATATCATCTACATCACTTGAATCTGAACTATCTACATCACATCCATCTTGCCTTGTATAAATTCTAGTTTTTGTTTTTCCAGCCTCATTAAGATGAACAATTTCAAGTGTATTTATGAGCCACTTTTGTGGAACTTTCTAAGAAGGTCTAGTTTGTTCAAATAATTGATATGGTGAGAAATTATAATCAAGTTTAATCCTTTCAATACTCTCAATCACATCATCCAAATGAACTTTAGGCTTTGATTAAGTGTCTGAAACTTCTTCATGAGTGGGAGATGGCACCTCAAAAATTTATTCTAGAGATTGATGCAAGATAGGGATACCACCTTCAATATGTGTAGTATCATCATCAAATTCATGATATCTCTTTGCATGAGGGGATATACCATATGACCAAGTTGTCACTCAATAGGTTTTTCATTCATGAAAGATTGAAGAAACATTAAATATATGGAAATAATAAATTTATTTTTTACCTCATCATAAATATCATATGCCTTGGTGGTATTTTAGTACCCTGTGAATATGCAATCTTGACTTATTGCATCATGCTTGTTTCTTTTCTCCTTAATAATTAAGGCATAACAAGTGCAAGAAAATACCCTAAAATGCCTAACCAAAGGAATTTGTTCAAACCATGTTTTGTAAGGACTCTTATTCTGAAGAGTATGATAAAGACTCTTGTTTGTCACATATAATGCACATAGAATTACATCATCCAAAAAAATAAACCTCATATTTTCGAAAAACATCATGGAATGAACCATATTTAAGAGAGTCATGTTTATTCTTTTGAATATACCATTATATTGAGGATTGTATGGAACCGTGGTTTGATGTTTGATCCCCTGTTGGTGAATATAGTTCTAAAATTCACAAGATGTATATTATCTTCCATTACCAGTATGAAGGGAGACAATATGAGATTAAGATTCATTTTCCATCCATACATGAAAATATTTAGAAGTTTGAAAATCTTGAGATTTATATTTAGACAAGTACACTAAAAACAGATTGGTGTAATCATAAATAAAATTCATGATAGATATATTTCCATTCGTATATGGAATGGGAATAGGGCCACAAAGATCAAAATATAACAATCTAATATTTCTACATTCTCTTGAAAAAGAATCATGAAGCAATTGTTTGCTATGTTTTTTAAGGATACAACCCTCATATTGCTTCAAATTCCTATTAATAGTAAGAAAACAAAAAACACCATTATTTTTCAACTAACAAAGGGTATCATAATAAATGTGTCCAAAACTAGCATGTTGTAAGAGACTAGATGGAAATGTACCTTCATTGTGGTGAGGGAGGTATGCACAATTCTATGCATGGGGAGATGTCCCTTTCATATTCAACAATATTCCATCCTTCACTCCTATCATAATGACCATGTTGTCATAATATGTCCTTATCTCAGGTTTCACATTGAAGATATGAATATAGTGACTTTTGTTTATTGAGAGTGCATAGAATAAAGCAAGTTGCTTCAAAAATAAGGAATATAGACCACATCATGGAGAAGAAAATCCAAGAGTCCGGGAAATTTAATCCTCACAATGACAATTACCAGGGGTTTGAGACTTGATTTATATACAAAATAAAGTAGGAAATCTATATTGTAATTGAAATCATCAAATACCAATCTCTAGAAGTTTGTGTGGCATGGTGTGCCTATGTTAAGAAGCCACACATCTCTCTAAGAAAAAATGAAATGTTAAAAAAATATGCAATTACTCTAATACCGCAATGGGGAAAACTATAATGAGGAAATATGTGTTTTACCTTTTTCTTCTTTCTATTCCTAATTCTCTTCGATCTTACCCCAAGGGATTATTCATGTCTTTTCTTCATGTGATCAATTATTTCTACAATGAACACGATAGAGATCATATTTCTCATGGGGAGTATGCCTACCCCCGTGCCTTTAAAATTATTCTTTCTTCATCCTCTCTTACTACCTTCTCCCCTAGAATAATCATGTGATTCGTCCTTTCCTTTTTGAGAAATGCACATGGTGTTTCTGATGGATGAGTTTTCTAATTTCTTTAAAACTCCTATACATCTTGTGAAATTCCATGAAGTTCTTTTGCAAGTTTTTTTCTCACCATCTATTTTCTCTACATGTTTACTAAACAATTTTAAGTTAGTTTACTTATTAGTTTTCTTTATAATTATATAACGATTTTATTCTTATTTTCACTCTTTTTATCCTTTATTTTCTAAGTGTATAGATTATTTTTATTGATCTGAAATTCAAACCACAAAAGAACATGCAAAAATACAAATTTGAAGCTAAACTACTTTAAGGCCTGTAAATACAGAGCCTCATAAAAATAAATTTAAATACATAAATTCTTTCTAATTTACTTCTTTATTTATTGTTCCAACATCATAATTGAAAGCTTAGCATCATAATGAACAACAAATTAATGAACAATAGTATAATAATGAACAATAGTATAATGATGAACAACCGTATAATGGTGAGCAATGGTAAGAAAATGCATAAGGTATTTACCTCAACCTGATGCTGAACCTAAAGCTGATGATGTTCTTGATGATTCTAAACCTGAAGTTGATGATGTTGTTGATGATATTGATCCTGCCCTTCCCAAACTAAGTATTAACCTCCCATCCAACTAGGAACAACCTTTGACTCTCTATCTCCAGGAATCCTTATGATTTCCTTGCGCTTGAGCCCAAAATTTCCAGCAAAAACTGTGCCCCTGTGAGAGTCCTCAAGATAAACTTTTCCATCCCAAAAATGTTCTTTCCTTCCCTCCTCCTTCTTCGTCTCCAATTTTTCTTACCTTGCCATAAACCAAAAATATCCCAAAACCTAAGATGTCTCTCCCTAAGTTCTCCCCTGTCCCTTATCTTCCTCCCTCGAATCCATTTCTCCAACCGCCTTACCCCCCATTAACTCCTCAACCACCTTATCTCTCCCATTAATTACTTAATCTACCAATGTTAATAATGTTATAATAAAGTCTCCATTAGGTTGTTTTAATAATTAGTTAAATTAATATTAATTATTCATCATAATTACATAGTTAATTAGGGTTGTTACATACACCCACCCTTCAAGAAACTTCGTCCCGAAGTTAGAGTAATTTACAATACAAGGGTTATGACACATGGTTCATACATCCACATCAAATAAGCAACATTATCAGTAAGAAAAAAAAGCTTATACATACTAGTGTACATGTGCAAGAAATACATGTGTGGCTAGCACATACAAGGCTCGCGCATGTACTAATGACAATAATTATCACAACTATAGTAATTATTGTATGCATCCAATCCAATCAACAAGAACATTCATTTCATAAAATATAGTAAACCAATTAAAATGTTCGCAAAATCCCTCAATTACAATAATCTAGCACAACAACGTTCATTTAGATAATTGTAGTTCAGTTAAGCAATTATGAATATACATATATACATATTTTATTTTCAAAAGGGGAAAACAATAAATTACACTATAAGGAAAAATCCCCACACACTCTCAACTATTTCTATTCATCCTTCCTCTCTAACTTACTACCGTCTTCCATCCCTATCCTTCCTCTTCTGGACTATCTTGGAGTATCAACTATATTGACCTAACTCGAAATAGAAACTGTAAACAGAAGTGTCACTCTCTTGACCAAGCTTTCCCAACAAGAAATTGAGATTCATCATCATATGTCTAGGGGAGCGTGAGCTAACATCGTCCTCCCATGATTCCAGGTTTCAAAGGATACACGGTGGGAAATGCCTCCACCCCTCCTAATAGGACTAGGGTCCACACCCTACCATGGAATATAAAGTGGCACTGTGTTGTTGGGAATTTTTTCATCGTATATTCAGTTTTAGGTAGTCTCACCACCTGAAAACCTACACTGGTCCATATATCATAGAAAATCATTTGAACAAACATAATTTCACATACAAGTATTCATACCATATTGTTTCTTGATCGATGTTCATGACATCAACTTTTATTATTAGTATCCTTTGACTATTTCATATCCCATTGACCTACAGATTAGTCTATAACACAAAATCATGCATATCTATGCATTATCAACATGTAAATGCATTCAACCATAATATCAATTTGGTATCCATGTACCAAGAACTTTAAAGTTGAAAATTTTCAAGTTAGAAATAGATCAAATAATATCCTCATAATTCAATCAATGTTAACCATTCATAGAATTGACATTCATATAATAGATTGCATCATATCCATCATCATTTAGATAACGTTAAACATTCATAGAATTGTCATTCACATAATCAATTGCATCATATCCATCATAATTCAAATAACGTTAAACATTCATAGAATTGTCATTCACATAATCGATTGCATCATATCCATCATTATTCAAATAACGTTAAACATTCATAGAATTTTCATTCACATAATAGATGGCATAATATCCATCATCATTCGAATAATGTTAAACATCCATGGAATTGACATTCACATAGGTTCATACGTCTCAAATTTTCAAGTGTATCATTTATAGTTTCAAAGTGAATAGAAAATAAATGTGATTAAGCCTTAGGTAATTCTATTTGTCTGAGTCAAAAGGTGGCATTACATACACCTAAACTTCGAGAAACATATTCTTGAGGTGGTAAAAAAAGTGAGGGATGGTCTCGTTGTAATGTCTTGACATCCTCCCAAGTAACATATCCTGGGCTATACTTTTCCCACTAGACCTTAACTTGGTCTACTAGACGGTTTTTGAGCTGTCAGACTCTATGGTCCAATATTCATAATGGTTCTACCGTGAGGGTTCCCGTGTCTGATATCTGCAATTAATTCCAATTCATTTTATGATATTCGTCAGCAACATAATGACGTAGAGCAGATACATGAAAAACATTATGAGTTTTATGTAAGTAGGGTGCAAGTATGAGATGATAGAAAATGGGTCCAATTTTCTCTTGGATTTTGAATGGACCTATAAATCGAGGCGACAAATTTGTCCCCTTCCTGAACCAAATGGTACTCTTATTAGGCATGATACAAATGAAAACTTGTTCTCCCTCTTTATAACTTCGGTCAGTCCTATGTGCATTAGCATAACTTTTCTGTCTATCACGTGCTTCCTTTAGTCTTTGCCTAATCTGAATCACCTATTCCTCCATCTATTGAATCAATTCTGGTCCAACTGTCACTCGGTCTTCTAACCTTTCCCAACTCAACAATGTTCTACATGGCCTTCCATATAGAGCTTGGTATGGTGGTATTCTAATGGATCTATGCAAATTGTTATTGTAGGCAAACTCTACCAAAGGTAGGTACTTATCCCAATGGATTTGATTATCCATAACATACATCCTAAGCATGTCTTCCATCACCTGATTTACTCCCTCTGTTTTCCCATCTGTTTCAGGATGATAAGCCGTGATAAAGTTCAACTAAGTCCCCAACACTGATTGCAAACTTTCCAAAACCTAGAAGTGAATCTCAAGTCCCTATATGAAATGATCTTCTTGGGTATCTTGTGCAAATAGATGATCTCACTTACAAAAATTCATGCCACATCAATGACATCGTAAGTGTCTCTAACTGGAATAAAATGAGCACTCTTGGTTAACTTATCTACTATCACAAGAATGACATTGTGTCTAGGTGATGTGAGTGGAAATGCCACAAAAAAATCCATAGAAATCACTTCACACTTGGACATAGGTACATCATGTGGTTGTAGGAGACCTGTCAGGTGGTGGTGGTTAGCTTTCACTTGTTGACACTCTAGGCACTTGGCGATGAAATGGACTACATCGTGTTTCATTGTTGCGCAGAAGAAAATATTCTTCATGTCTGTGTACATTTTCTTCACACTCGGATCCACACAATAAAGTGCTCTACGAGCTTCCTTCAGTATGATTCTTTGAATATCCCCACATTCGGGGATGTACATCCTTCCTTGATATCTTAATAGTCCTTCTGGTTCCATAATATATCCTTCATACTTTGGATATAATTGCCTCCCACTCTAGAAGGTTGAAGTAAACTTTAAATACCAACTATCTCCAAGAAGTTGCGTCAACACACGCTCCCTCAGATTAACTTTTAGGGGTACTAAAGAGAAGACACCTAGTCTCCTATTCAAGGCATCCATGACCACATTCTGCTTTCCCTTGATGTACAAAATTACAAAATTGTAATCACTCATAAACTCACTCCATCGCCTCTGCCTGGCATTCAGATCCCTTTGAGTGAAGAGATGTTTTAAAATTTCATGGTCCATTTTGAGCTCAAAATTTTTCCCCACTAGATAGTGCCTCCAAAGTTTCAGAGCTAGAATTACAAATGCCAACTCTAAATCACGAGTAACATAAAGCTCCTCGTGTTGCTTCAAAATCCTTGACGCATACACTATCACTCCTCCATATTTCATTAACACGGCCCCCAACCCTTGCTTCGAGGAATCCATGTAGACTGTGAAGTCTTTTGCCATATCCGACACTTGTAGAATTGGTGCACTGGTTAGTAACCTCTTAAGCTCGATGAATGCACTATCACATTCTTCTTTCCTTTCATACGTGACCCCCTTGCACTGCAGAGTGGTTATGGGTTTCACTATTTTAGAGAACCCTTGCACAAATCTCCATTAATAACCTGCTATCCCCATGAATATTCTTACCTCATGTGGATTTTTCGGCACTGGAAATTTCATAATGGACTTTACCTTTTCTGGGTCCACAGAGATTCCTTCATCGTAAATGATATCACCCAAATAGTGAATGTATTTATGGAATAAATAACACTTCAAAAACTTTCCAAACAATTTGTTCTCCCTAAGGCGAGACAACACCACTCACAAGTGTTCCTCATGTTCTCTTTAGTTCTTGGAATAGATGAGAATATCATCTAGAAAGACCTGTACAAAGAAGTCTAAGTAATTCTAGAATTCACCATTCAAGAGGCTCATGAATACTGCAGGTGCATTGTTCAAACTGAAAGGTACTTCAAAAAACTCATAATGTCCAAACCGAGTTCGGAATGCAGTTTTAGGAATATCGCCTTCCTTAATCCTTAATTGGTGATACCGTGATCGCAAATCAATTTTTTAGAACACCGTTGATCCTTTCATTTGATCAAAGAGGTCATATATCCGTGGAATTGGGTACCTGTTTTTCATTGTAGCACGGTTCAAGTCCTTGTAATCTATACACAATCATAAGGAACCATTCTTCTTATTCAAAAATATTACTGGTGCACTCCAAGGTGAGACACTAGGCCTTATTAGCCCTAAGTCAAGTAGTTCTTTCAACTGCATATGAAACTCACAAATTTCGGGCACTGTCATCCTATACATAGTCTTGGATATTGGATTTACACCAATTTTTAGCTCAATAGTAAAATAAAGCTCTCTCTCAGGAGGTAACCCTGGAAACTCTTTCGGAAAAACATCCTTAAACTCTGACAATACTAGGTACTGAACCAAGGACGGTCATTTCCTTTCATTGAATTCTTCCACTACATATAGTTGACACCCTTGCCTCATGCAACGTTTAACCTTCATAGTCGATATAAATCATAGAGACACTTTCCTCCATACACCGTGGATCTCTACTGGCCTTCCTTCATCGTCAACACAAAGCACCCTTTTTGCGGAACAATCTACCATAGATTGATGGGATTCTTAGCAATCCATTCCAATGGTTAGGTCTTACGTCCCCAGAGAAGTGACGTATACCTTCAACCTAGTAGTACACACTCCCAGGTCTACTAGACAATTATCAATGCTAGTTCCTACCGCTTGATTTCCCCCCGAAGCCATCTCGACTTGTTTAAATTCATCATGCTCATAGGCTGCCAACCCACACCTTATTAATGCAGATGGTGAAATGAAACTATCTGTAGCACCAAAATCAAATAAAATTTTAACATTGACATGATTTAGTGTACTTGACTACTCCATCACCATGGATTGATGTTCTTCCTGGCGATTATTAACTGCTGCATAAATTTGGTGGCTACTACTCGCTCTTCCCATTGGGGCCTTTCCTTCTCTATGCACAAATCCTTCTTGCAAATGTGGGAAGTCACTCTAGTAATGGGGTCCTCCACACCCCCAACACGTAACATGAGATGGAACCTACGCACTTCCCTATGATGGTCTCTAAAATGAGTTCCTTCCCTTGGAGCCCCTGCCCCTACTTGATGCTCCCTAAGAATGTCGTGGACCTGCCTGCGTCATTGGTGATGAGTGGGATGATGCACTTCCTGCCATTGAAATACCTGTAGAAACTATCCTAGGTGCAGCTCTATTACCCTAAGGAGGCATCCTAGAGCTCCCTCATCTAGAGAAAGTCCTAGGGGCCTTCCCCACAAATTTAGAATGATGTGGAAAGGTCTATCTCATACCTTCGTTTAAGATCATATGTTCCTCTGCATAACGTGCATTTTCAAATGCTTCAACTACTGACGGCGATTTCCACATCTGTACCATGGTCCTTATCTTAAGGATTAACCCATACACAAAATGTTTTTCCTGTCATTGATCAGTATCCATGTACGAGGCATATTTTACCAACTTCATGAACCTGATATCGTACTCTTCCACCATCCTTTTCCCCTGAACTAGAGAATGAAATTATCCCACCTATTGTTCCTCGTAGTATGTTGACAAATATTTCCTCCAGAACCTTTCCTCAAAAGGTTCCCATGAGACGACATCTCAAGTGAGGTGCAACTGCCTCTCCAGGTTACCCACCAGTTAAAGGCACTGTCCCTCAATTGAAAGATCATTATTTTCACCTTTGATGTGGAAGCATAGTCTCTTAAGGAGAAACATCATGTCATTCCTTCCAACCATGCCTCTGCATGTTCACTGGCATGACCCCCGACAAACTCTGGGAGTTTGATATTCTGTAGTTCTCTAGTGATGTCCCCGAGTGGAGGCCCTCCCTTTGAATGCCTAGACTCTTCATGGTTACCCACTCCAGATGGTGGGGGTTACACTTTGACATCTTTTGGTTGAAGCCCCTTTAAAGTTTCATTAATATCTTCTAAAGAGAGCAAAATGAGAGCTAATTCAGGCGATGGTGGTGGCAATGATGGTGGTGGTAGTGTCGTCATTGGTGGTCCTTACAACGATGCCCCTCGGCCTCGGTTTCCATGAGTCCTAACCATATGGAATAATTGAATCTGAATTAAGCCAAATGCTTCTCAGGGAAGAGTGTAAGGAAGTTCACATTCTCTCAACTTATACTAGTAAACATAGGGTTAGGCGTAATTTTCTTTTTACTTGTCTATAAAGAGACGTTACTCTCTTTAGGGTAAGCGGCTAGGTTAGGATTAAATCATATAATCTCTATGTCTTCGCCTAAGTAAACTACTGAATCTCTCACCTTGCTAGCAATGTCATCCCTATAACACACTTTCTAATGTGCATCAAATCCCCTATGTAATGCCTTCTATTATACCGTTTGTTATTCACCATAACATGCGTCAAACTCCCCCACTCTACAAGGACCTTTAATATTTATAATATTAATTATAATATACCACTATTACAATCATTAATCATATACATAATGTATGTTATTAATTAATACGATTATATAATATTAGTTATTTAATCCATCATTAGTTACAAACCCATTATTAACATTATAACTATATAATGTTAATTTAATTATTAGATTAACTAATAAATCAATTAATTACTATAATTAATTAATTAATCCATTATACTAATTAATCCATATAATTAAATTAATTGATCAACTTATCATCAAGCATTAAAATAAAACAATAAATAATCAAATTTTATTAAAAAAAATAAGAAAATAAGAAAAAAAATCAAAGAAAAAAAATAAGTTAAATAAATATTTTAAATTAAAAAAAAACCCTAAATATGAAGTGGAGGGTTGGGAAAAGTGGGTTCTCACATGAGTCCCACATGCCCCACCCCCCCTTCTCTCAGTACCTAAACCCTAAAACCTCACTTCTCCATCCTGGTTTCTGCGTTTTCCCTCTAGCGGCTCGTTTTTCTTTTCTTCATGGCTATGGATGCCCACACTCCCCCTGCGAGTTCCTCCCTTGGTGTTTTTGCACAAGAATAAAGCTAGGTATGGTGTTGTATGGTGCATTATGCACAAAGGGCATGTTGGGAAAACAATTCCCCTTGTGGGCTCCTTCCTTCGTGGTTCCTTCATTTGACCATTGTGTTTGGTCATGGTCATTGGCTTGGGACAAGCTTTGGTGTGATGCAATGGCTATGGGGTTGGCTCTCCCGTGCTTTTGATGCCTGTCGCTCTCGTTGGCAGCATCAAAATTCTTGGTAGGGTTTAAGATTGGCGTGAGGATTTTGATTTGGATGAGATCTGTGTTCAATTTTTGTGGCCAATCATCTTCCTGTAGCTTACGATTGGCTTCTCCTCCCTGTGTGAAGTGTGGTGAAAAATAAAACCGCCCCTTGTGGGCTCCTCTCAGCTTGGTGCTAGTGTTGGTGTGCAAGCTTATGCCCCCTATGGGCTCTTCCTTTGGCTTGATTCTTGGTTTCGGGCATTGGTTCTTGCATTGGGCATTGGAGGAACCACGACCCCTTGTGGTCTCTCCACCTCATGGCTAGTTTCTCCCTTCGTCGTGCCTTTGGTGCTTTAGGGACATGTAATTCATGAGAGATATGTTCCTCGTGGGATCCTCTCTTGGTCATATCTTTATCTTGGGTGCTTAGTGTTTGATTTAGAGATTGGATTGAGAAGCCCAATATTTTATATGAACTATTCTCCCTTGTGGGCTCTCCGTTAGCGCCTTGTGTACAATTCTATCCCATGACATGGCACATGATGTAACCTTGGTCCTCGCTGCCCTAGTGATAGTGTTCTAGCAATTGGTTATATGATTAGATATTGGGCTCGATGATTGATAGGCATACTAATTTTATTATTTCCCTTTATTTAACATAATATTTTCAATTATTCTTCATTTGTGAAGTTCTAGTGATAGAATTGTCAATAGTGCATGTTGGGTATTAAAATGAAGAAACATAGTATATTGAGATGCATGCTCCTAATCAAAATCCTTTTCATCCATAACATGGAAGAAGAAAATCCATTTGGATCCCTATTTGCAGAGAATTCGAGAGAAGCATGGCTTGCCAATACCACTGTTGTGGAAGAAGATCCAAACAACGTAATTCAGATGGTTCAAAGAAGAATTGACAACAACATGAGGAGGCGAGAGCTAGGATATCTGTCTTGCAAAATTGGTAACCCCGTCAATGATTGTTGGCATTGTGATCCCAACTCGGAATGCAACATAAAACTCTTGGTTGACTATGCCATTGGATTCGGAAGGGATGCCCTTGGGGGAAAGAACAAGAGGTTTTGTCTAGTCACAAATCCCAACGATTATGATGTAGAGATCCAGTACTTGGGTGATAGTGTTTGTTTACTTTGTGGAAGTTATGAAGTAAAATTTGTTAACATTAATAATAAATTTTATTATTATTATATATATATATATATATATATATATATATATATATATATTTTCTCAGTTAATTCGCGTTATCTACTAGTTGTGATTAAAGGGTTTTAGGGCTTCATATCCATGTTTTTTTTCTGGGTTGTTTATAGTACATACAGAACAATATTTCAATTATGAGGATGGGTAAGCCCTAGGTTTCATTTTTGAAAGTGGTATCTGATACCATTTGTAAGGCAGGGCCTCATAAAAATAAATTTAAATACATAAATTCTTTCTAATTTACTTCTTTATTTATTGTTCCAACATAATAATTGACAGCTTAGAGGCATAATGAGAATTATCATAGTGAACAACAGTATAATAATGAACACCATTATAATGATGAACAACAGTATAATGATGAACAATACTAAGAAAATGCATAAGGTATTTACCTCAACCTAGTGCTCAACCTGAAGCTTATGATGTTGAACCTGAAGCTAATGATGTTTTTGATGATGTTGATATTTCCCCACCCAAACTGAGTATTAACCTCCCATCCAACTAGGAATATCCTCTCTCACTCCCTACCTCCAAGAATCTTTACGATTTCCTCACCCCTGAGCCCAAAATTCCCAGCAACAACTATGCCCCTATGAGAGTCCTCAAGTAAAATTGTTCCAGCCCAAAACTGTTGTTTCCTACCCTCCTCCTTCTTCCTTTCCAAATTTTCTTACTTTTCCATAAACCAAAAATATCCCAAAACCCAATATGCTTCTCCCCGAGTTATCCCCTCTCCCTTATCTTCCTCCCTCAAATCCATTTCTCCAACCACCTTACCCCCCATTAACTCCTCAACCACCTTATCTCTCCCATTAATTACTTCATCTACAAATTTTAATAATATTATAATAAAGTCTCCATAAAGTCATTTTAATAATTAATTAAATCAATATTAATTATTCATGATAATTACATATTTAATTAGGGTTGTTACAACTACAGAGAGAAATTGAAGAGAGGAAAACAAGAGACATGAGTTTTAAAAAATGACCATCAATTCTATTCAGTGAGAGAGGAAGGAAAAGACTTATCCCACTTGATACCTGACTTGACATAGAAGTAGTATTACCTATTTTCCCCACAGGATGACCAAGGAAAAGGTTTGTTTACATGGTGACAGGTGTAAGTGACATGGTTGATTGATACCCAACCTATCAAAAATATCATGACCCGAGGGAGTTCTCCATAAAGGAAAAACTAGACTTCCAATTGGATATGATATGTCACAGACATGGATATGGGTAGTGAATCCTTCACTTTGACTAAGTTATCATGATTCCATGTTTTCTTCTTCAAAAGGCCTTGATGGTAATCTAGGATAATCTTTAGTTACAATTTCTCCTACATAATTTACTAGGACTAAAAGAGGACCAAAGGGATTATTTAATGGTGGGTTTGTAAGAGGGATAAAACCTTCCTTAACACTTGTGATAACTCCTTGAGAGCGTTCAATCAAAGGAGTAGCATCACTCCTAGTTTCAGAGTAATTTCTTCCATCGACAATATCTCCATGAGAAGTATTTTCTAGTGAATAGGGAGGTATTGGTTGATAATATTCGGGAGGAAATCTCTGAATCTTATGTGAGTGATGAAGATTGTTGTCAACTATGGTAGAAAAAGTAGAAAATTAAAATCCCACTATAGAAAATGAACAACACTCAACTAACAAACTAGGAAACAAATTGTGCAAACAAAACTTTTCATAGTGAATGAAATAGTTGGTGATGAAATCCAATGTTGTGAGATAAATGTAAAAATGGCTAGGGTAGAGTGGGTGTACTAGTTACATTGGAGACCTTCTTAACATATATATTCCCTAGTTTAAGTTCCCTGATGGAAGAACCATGGGTTACCCTCCAAGGAGCCCGACTGAGTTTGACCAATCTCTAAGCTAGGTACAACAGATACTTTCCCCTCCGTCGTAACCTTATGTAGGATCCCTAAATATCATGGCCTCTAAATTTATCACTTACAACCCCCAAGCCTGGGGAGATAGTCGACAATGGACTATACATGCAAGGGAAGGGTTGAAACCACAAATATCCTTGAGAGGTTCCTCAGACCGAGGTACAACCTCACAAGTAATCCCTAAGTGTCTAACAACACCATTTTTAATATGTGTAACCTACTCCACCAACACCAATGAAGCGAGTTTAGTTACTCCATTGATCTCAATGTGACCTCGTGATTTAACCTTGCGTGAGAAGGGCTTCCCATGACAAATATCTGGCAATTGGATTTATCTCCCTAACAAAATATCCAACGTTTGATTGACATCTTTGGAGAGTTTTCCTCACCACCTATTACAAATCCATACACCTAACATAATGTTGGTGTGCTATGAGATAAAAAAAATATTGAATGAATTTTATTAGCGCTTAAGGTAATTTTCTTTTGAAAATCAAAATGAAATTATTTTCAAGAAAGATGCCAATATTTTCACAAAACAATTAATGAATTGATCATTCTAATTTGTCCTCAAAGTCTAAATGCATAATCTTTCTCCTCTTGATTTAAAAATGCAAATGAATTTAATCCTTATTAAGTTCTTTGTTTTTCAATGAATATGAAAGTTTGCAATGAAAGAAACAAAATATTCTTCAAGGGAAAGAATGCATCCACAACTCAATACACAATAGAAAGATACAACAAAAGCTGCCACACTGATACTTTCAAAACTACAAACATATTCCAAATGCAAAGAAAAAGATAGAAGATCTTAATTCTTTCAAAAAAAAAAAAAAGCCTCAACAAAAAAGATAACATAAAATCATTCAACAAAACACTTTGACAAAAGCAATTCAAAGCCAGCTGAGAGGCACTCAATGACCACGCTAAGAACTTATACCTCTTTCAAATATAGGAAAAAAATTATTAAAGACAAAGCCAAGAAATTATGAATAAATTAAAAAAATGATCAAAAAATACTGGTAGACTGTTAAGAAGATTGTAAAGAAAACCTAAGATTCACAACAAAGGTGAGATATGAGACCTACAAAGGAAAAATTCAATAAAAACTTGAGTTTCCAAAAAGTGTCACAGGCTACTGTGGCACATAGAGTGACAATCTAGAGTGTCAAAGGGTGTGGGATATGCCTAGTGAGACAATGTCACACTGGTTATCAAAGCTAGGGTGCAACAATCAAGAAAATATTTGAAAAATAAAATAAAAATAAAGAAGACTTCCATTGAATTTCAAGTTTAACTAATTACACAGTGTCAGGTAAAGACTCGAAGATCTAAAGTAATGCAAGGTATCAAAACTAAGAGAAAAAATATGAAGGAAATGTCCCCAGTGGAGTCATCAATTTTGTTAATGGAGAAATCGGTCTGTGTAGACACATATTGATCTCCCTAGACTCATAAACCATTACTAGAAAAAAACATACATAACATAGAACTTTCTCTAGGTTGACATAATCAAATTACGAATTAGCTAAGAATTCATACCTTGTAATCGATAGCTTTCCTCTCTAGTTGCATCTTCCAATTGCTTTGTCATGATACTTGTGAATGATAACCCGCAAGAGATAAAAAACAACAAAGGTGAAAGAAACAAGTATAATTTAATGCAACTTGTGCAACTGCTAAAGGAGAGATGCAACAAATATAATGAAAATAAAGACAACATTTGTGGGAAAGAAACTATAGTAATATATTAATGAAAATGAAAAGATATTAAAACCAANACCTTGATGTTGTGAAGCTCCTTCCAACAAGCTCACTCCTCCAATACCCACAATGCATCCATGAAATCCATCACCGTCAACTGACTCCTTTAGCTAAGATTGAATTCCTCAAAGATAAAAAATTACTAACAATCGTCCAATAACAAACAAGAATCAAATCTATCAATCATTATTCTCAGTCCAATATTGACTATTTTCTATAAGCCTTTCCTCAAGAGAGAAGTCTCCTTTTATAGATTGAAAAGGACAAGGGTGAGGAGGTTAGGATGAGAGTTTAGGATCCCTCAATATCAAGAGTACATCTACCATACAAAATTATCGTAGAACAACACATCTTGAAGCCTCTCTTCCAGAATCTTCTCGAATTTCATCATTTTCTCCCCCTTTAAGCAGTGTGGTGGAGCAAGTTGAGACACTATTGAACCATACAATGGTGCAACATGCAACACTTGAGGGTGTAGCACCCAACAATGATTCAAGTTGTGACACTCTCTTAAATTAAGGATTTAAAGGCTCTAACAACATGTCTAACCCTTTTTTCATGATTTCATTCTCTCAAAGTAAGGTTCTTCCTCAAAAATAATAGGTTGTATGCTCTAGATGATACAGGATAAGTGAAAAATCATCGGTTCCAAAAAGATATTGTGTAACAAGGAGAGAGGGGAATATAGAGAGAGATATATAGAGAGAGAGAGAGGGGCATATAGAGGGAGGGAGGGAGAGGGTTAAACTGAGAAACTAGGAGACAGAAAGAGGGAGAGAGACCAAGGAGAAATAGGGTAGAGAGAGACAGAGAGGGGGGCATAGGGAGAGAAGGTAGATAGGTAAAGAGTGAGAGAGTAAGGAAAAGTAGGAGAGAGCGAGAGAGGGAAATATATATATATATATATATATATATATATACAAAGAGAGAGAGAGAGAGAGAGAGAGAGAGATGGTGAGAAGGATATATATAGTGAGAAAAGGAGAGAGGTCCATATGGAGAGAGATAGAGGAGAAACATATGAAATATACTCATATTCTAGTTGACAATACTTCTGCTATCAAGTTAGCCAAGAATCCTAGATTCTATGAGTGAACCAAGAACATTGAAACAAAGTACCATTTGATTTGATATAATGTAGAGCTTAAAACTATTCAATTGAGACATTGTTCCACAAATGACAAAATTGTATACATATTCACCAAATATCTTGGAAGAGAAAAACTTGAAAAGTTCATAATGATGCTTGGATTCACAGACGCCCCTTCAGATTAAGGGGAGAACCTTAGATATATAATCCTTATGGATTGGGGTAATTTGTAAATTATTGTAAATATTGTTTAGGAAAAATATGAAGACTTTTAGAATAATAGGAAGAGTCGTTCGAACCTCTTTCGATATGAAACCAAGGGCCACCTCACTTTGTATTTATGAATGCATCACATTAATGAAAAGCATAAAAAAAAGACGAGTTTGTAACATAATTTCATATGCAACATAATTAAAAAAGGAAGAGTTTGTAACTAGACTTTAAATTATCTCATATGTATAACTCAAAATCAATTCCATTACATCAATATCTTAACATTATTGTAATGTTTATGAGTTTTTAGAGTTGGAAAAAATAGAGTTAGTGAAAATGACAACAAAGGGTGATGTATAAGTGCATGTGTTGAAGCATGGAAGCCACATCCTCAAGAGTGAGTTGATGAAGTTACTACTACAAGATTGATGACCACTATAAGGCATGCCAAATATTGATTCATTATAACAAATCTACATACATCGTGTAATGTGGACTAGAAAATGACTTGAGTTGATGCGTGTGCCAATTTTCATCCAATTCTTTTAAGTAGATCAAATGGTCTAAATTTACTGCATTATTTTGATAGAAAGAGAGATGATAACAATGCTTTCAAAATGCTTTTACATTGAATGAAGGACAAAAGCTTTTACCATTTCATCAAAGCTGAATTGTCCAAATGCAAAATTAGAAGATGTCTAGTCAATACAATTATGAGAATTATGATGATAAAATTAATCAGAATTATGATGAAGAAATTAATGAGAATTACTTTTTTTTTCGATAGAAATTACTAGATATATATTAGGGATATATATCATTTACAATCACTGAAACCAGTCTAGCACATAACAACCATTACATATTTCGTCCCATAAACCCAGCAGGGTTTGACCTCGAGACCTCCTCCCAACACTTAAAGTAATTAATGAGAATTACTTTAAATGATCATGAGCAATGTTATGACACAGAAGTAGAGCCCACGATCGTACACCCATGAAACCATAGAATCATTTGAGTGCGCTATCGTTGCTATCAAGGGCGGGTAGGTTCCTCTCTTCCCGTGTAGGGTTGGACCAAGCCTATCTCCATTGGGCAGGCCCGGCGTTTCGTGTTGCTATGGAGTTGAATCTTAGTGAAACCAAGTGCCCTTAGCCCAGGATATATATATATGTTTCCATCGGCAGTCATAGTGGTATTGCTAAGTGTTGTGATCTCGGGAACGGAGATAGGCAAAACTAGCAGTTATTGCGGCAGCATACAGAGTGGTAAGGACTATGCATTTATGAGCAAGGTTATGACACAAGAACTTGTCCACATTTATGATGGACATGGATAAGGAAACCACTTAGTTTCACACTTAATATGAAATATAATAATAATTAAAGAGTACTTTAATCTTATAACAAAAATTCTTTATTTTCAACCATAAACTCGACAACAATACAAAAGTAATTTAATGCATTATCTAAATTGCGCCATGATTTAAATTTCATGCATGGTAAAGGAGCAATAAGAGGTGGTCAACACAATTTTAAATTGATCTTTAGAAGGCCAAAATTATGATCCACGGTAAAGTGGATAATTTAAAACAGATTTAAAACTTAATTATGAAACCCAATTTTAAATTTACCAAAGGTGGGCAAAACTTATGTTCCACATTAAAGTCAATAACTAAAATCACATTTAAAGCTTAATTACATATCTGGGAATCGAACGAAATCCCCATAAGCCAAATGTTGTTTCAAATATTTCCATGGACCTAGAACAATAGGGTCGATTGACTCACGAGTCTTTGGATCCATCCACCACCCTCCAATCGGAGAAAGAATACAAAAGCTTTAACGAGCACTCAACCACAAACAAAAACCGCACTTGGTAAACCTGTGTGCAAAACTGTGGGTTGCATTGGTTAAGGAACGAGAGGATGGGTTAAAGATCGGTTAAATACCCAGCAATTTCCTTAGAATCTGGCCATTACCCTAGAATCTGCAACGGGCTTTTCATATTATATTTTTTCCACCAGCCAGCTCGTGGATGATATCCTTCGATTGCTTGCTCATCACCATCGGGCAGACCTCGTTTCGATTCCTATTAATAACATGAATTTGTCGACCTCATTTCGAATCCTATTAATAACACTACTTTGAATTTGGGTGTGTGGAAGAGGAGAGGAGAATTGGAGCTGCGAAGCACCAGAGTTACAGTAGTAGTAAAGCACGAGTTGAATCCCAATTATTATTATTGTTATTATTATCGTAAGCTGGGTGTTTGTTGGCCATGGAGACCGCGGCCTTGATTTCATCGAACCCTCGCACCGTGGAGGAAGTGTTTAGAGACTACAGAGGCCGCAGAACTGCCATTGTCCGTGCTCTCACCACTGGTAAGAATCTCTTGACTTTTATTTTAAAATTTATCGTTTTCTCTCAAAATATTTCGTTTCTCTCAAAAGATTTTAAAATTTATAGTTTTCTCTGAAAAGATTTTCTGGTAAGAAGCTCCTGAGGTAGTTTGAGTAAATTTTGTTTCTCCGCTCATTGATCGTTCGTACATTTTGTCTGCCTTCCTTTTGATTTGCAGAGGTCGACCGCTTTTATTCACTTTGCGATCCAGGTTAGTGGACTGAATTCTTGTGTTGGTTTCCGTAGATCTAGGGTTTTCTTCGCTATAATTTTTAGACTAGGCGGAGTTTCATTTTTTTGCGAAACTTTCCRTAGATCTAGGGTTTTCTTCGCTATGTGAGACTTTTAAACGATTCGGCTGATCTTTGAGAAATTTAACCGGAGCTTACCTAAATGTAGCAGCTATTTCTAGTTTTAACCKAAGTAATTGCAGCGGCAACCATGGACTTCGATTTAACATAAAATTTATTATTTTTGTAATTCGACTTTTGCAAGGCCACAGTCTGTTGACTGCTGCTGCGAAAAATATGATAATTGACCGCATTTGAATCGTCRCAGAGGATTAGGCCGTTTTGCGTTAATCCATTATTAAATTGATATAGTTCTGTATCAGAATCCGGGCGATTCGAGAATTCATGTTGTTAGTTAAGTAGGCTAAWGTTTTACTAAATCCTTCATATTTTAGTGACTATGTTAAGTATCAGTGATTTTTCAAAGTAGGTTGGTCACATATAAAAAAAGTTTCAGAAGACCTGTTTATTTTGAAGTTATTATGATCTTGCCTTGATAGCCCGCTGTTCAGAGGCCGTTTTCAAGCATAGTGATTTTGGAAGTGTGATTCCTTTGTCAATCGAGTATATTTTAATTAAACAGTAGCTTGGAAGAGGTCCTTAATCTTATAGTGGCCAATATTTTGGCAGTCTTAGGTTTTCATCCCTGGCAGTTGTATTTTGTCCAAAGATATAAGATAAAGTTTTTTAAGACAGTATTAGGATAGTACTCAAGGTTTAAAGACTTATTGTTTTATGTTCTAATTGCAATGATACTTAAAATTATTAGACTCTTCGTTGCAAATGACTACATTGTCCTTCACCTCAGAGAATGGTAAAACTGCCTCTGATTTTGCTTATTTGTAAATACTTACAAAACCTCATTATAATAAATAAAATTATTAAGGGAGTTATAGTGCCATAGTGGTTTTGTCAACAATATGAAATAATGAATAGGTTTCATGGCTATTTAAACTGTATTGAAATAGAAGAGTAAACTTATGTTTGTATAGTATTCTGTAAAATAAGTGACGTTTAACCTATTCATGATGTCTTAAATCTTTGTTTTGTTAAGACTTGTGTAGTATTGAGATCTTTGTTAATCATCATGACTACTTGCACTTGTTTTCAGGCAAAGACAATTTATGCCTATATGGATATCCCACTGAATCATGGGAGGTTAACTTGCCTGTTCAGAAGCTCCCACCGGAGCTCCCAGAACCAGTTTTAGGTATCAATTTCACAAGAGATGGTATGAAGCGAAAAGATTGGCTTTCCATGGTTTCCGTGCATAGTGATGCTTGGTTGCTGGCCGTTGCTTTCTTTTATGGCACTAGGTTTAACCGGAATGATAGGTAATCATTTAGTTTCTATGTTTTTCTTGTTTTTTAATAATTTTTTAATAGCAACACACATCACTATTTTTAGTAGCACCACACATTACTAATTTTTTTAGTGGCACCACACATGCCACACATCTTTAATTTCTTTTAGGAGACATCATTATAAATTTTATTCTGGCTTTGTCTCTCTAAATCATAAGTTTTTGTGATTTTATCATAACCTTTCTCTGGATTCGTCTACAGATAATAGTCATCTTTATGACCACAATCGAAAGTGAACTTCCATCCATATATTAGCACCATGCAGCGCTAATTTTATTATTAAACTTTATTTTATTTTGATTTTTTCTTTATTCCATAATTCAGGCAATAAAGTTTTGTTAGTCTATCATTATTTTTGAGTCTGTACTTTAAAGTTTCATACATCCTCTTTTAACTTGAATCATTGTCTTCAGTCTAAAATAAAAATATCTAAATTTGAAGTAAAAATATTTGAAATTTATATTATGATGATTATATTTTATCTTTTTAGTTTTTAGACTCTCTTTGCATTTTGTTTAAGTGAATTTTAACTTAAATCATTGTTTTCAGTCTGAAATAAAAATATCAAAGTAAAAATATTTGAAATTTATATTATGATGCGTATATTTATTTTTGTTTTTGTTTCTTTTGACTTTTTTTTAATATTACTAGAGTGGCTGGAAAGTCTCTAGTTGAATTAATGTGTTCCATGGTTATTTATATGTATATACTATTTCTATGTATTTTAGATATTTTATTGAAAACTTTTCTTGGTACATAGTTTTACAAAGCTTCTTTTTTTTTTTTTTTTTTTTCCATGTGCTAATTCTTGTTAACCGACAGGAAACTTCTTTTTAGTATGATAAAGGATCTCCCAACAGTGTTTGAGGTGGTAATTGAGGGAGATAAAGAAAATGGGACGGAAAAACAAAAATGAGAAAAGTATTTTTCATAAGAGTGGAAGCAATTCTAACTTATCTGGGAAGGTTAGGAGTTTTTCCTTTTTTAGAATACAAAACCAATATTTTTCGTGTTAATGTTTATTCAATACAAAATTTCTATTGTCATAACATGTTTTCTATTTTTATTTTTTTTTGTGGCCAATGAGTGATGGTCAATTAAGGAATCCTAAATTAACTTCAAATGAGGAAGAAACATACACAGACGATGATGAAGAAGACTCCTATACAATTTGTGGAATTTGTGAGAAGATTTATTCTGGTGATGAATCTGAATTTTGGATTCGGTGTGATACTTGTAACAAGTGGTATCATGGCTAGTGAGTGAAAATTTGGGAGGCTAAATCCAAAAGTATCAACTTATACCAATGTCCTTTATGTAATAGTAAAGGAATTCACTAGTGAAGAGTATAAGTACTATATAGTAATTTAAGTTTTTTGGAAACTACATTAACCATAATTTGAAGTAACTCGTATTTTTCAAAATTTTAAGATCATTTTTTTAATTTGAACAACTGAAACTATTGTTTTAAAGTATCAATGTTTCTATTTCTACACAGCGTTGAACATGTATGTATAAAAGTTTAACATTGTGTTATTACAAGATAAATCTCACTTTCTCATTTCTCAATATTGTAGTTTTCATTGTTATTCCCCATTAAAGCAATGTAATGGTCATAAACTTTTTTACAAATGATTTGGTTGAAAGGGATTTTGAAAGGAAAAATTGTCATTGTGATCTTTTTGTAAATGAAAACAACTTCTTATTTTTTAGTTTAATATCTAGTTTATTTAAGTTGGTTTTATAAAGTATTTTATAAATTTTATTTGAAAATATCCTTCAACTAGATTTTATTGTGAACTTAATTATGTTGTTATAGTTTGTTTTTTCTTGTATCTAATATTTGTTGGTGTGTTGAGTGCACAATATTCTATTAGAAGTGTGATTTTGTTGCATTTTGAATCCCTAATTATTTTAGGAGAGTAGTTTACAAAGAAATGAATAAAATAGTTATTAAGATTTTAAATAAGTTGAATATGATATCTCAAGTATATTTGGGTATAAAAATACAATTACCAAAATAAAGAAGTGTTCATTTCTAATTTTTTATAGCTTGATTCCCATTTCAAAATAATAAGAGAGACAAGTGCATATTTCAAAACTATCAATAATTTTAGAGCCACCTTATTTATACATGTTTTTATTATTATGGATATATTAAAAAGCATTATTGATTTTTGAGAAGTACTAAATATATTCACAGTCAAAAGAACAAGGGATCTAAATGATATTGAAAATTGATATGATTCTCATTCCAAAATAATAAGAGAGACAAATGCATTCTTCAAATGTATCAATGACTTTAAAGACACCTTATTTATACATTTATTTTCATTATGGATATATTAAAAAGATATTATTGGTTTTTGAGAAGTATCAAATATATGTACGGTCCTTTTTTAAGGGGCTCAATGTTATTAGTTTAGATGTCGTATTAACATTAAAGTATCTAAAAGGAAAATCTATATTAATTTATAAAATAAATAAAAATGTTATTGGTAAGTAAATTAGTAAGAGTATTTAAAGAATATAACCAAGAGAATTTTTCTATTTTATACATGAGCATCTACGAAAATAAACTATTTTCCAAATGAAAGTGGTCCTTTAAGTATTTATAGATTAAATCCACTTTTAAGGCTATATGTTTAAACTTAGTTGATTTGTCAACATTAAAATAAAATTTGGGATGTTTAGAAAGAGGTTAATAAGATTTTGTTTGTTGACATTATAACTAATGTATAATATCTCATGACAAAACTATGTTTTTTTGCAAATAACATTATAACTTAGTTTTCTAGTGCTCCATTTTTATTACAACTACACCCATTTTCGCACAAATAATGCTAGTTAAAAATTGTAAAGCTCACATAGTATCTTGTTGAAGTTGCACATGAATATTTTTGGTGCAAAATTTCGCTCAAATTCCATATCCAACACACACAACCTTTGTAGATAAAGCATCAAAATATCAGAAAAACAAAACCGAACAATAGTAATGGACATTTACATAGACTTATCAAGTTGAAATATTTATAGTAGTTCAGTGGGAAGAAATGTTTACAATTCATATGGATACAATCTCTTTTTCTAATTCTTAGCTAATTTAATTTTTCTTATTTGTGTGTATATAGTTCTCTAGTTTTTTTCTTTGTAAACATTACATAAATATAAGAAAAMWAATTCTATATTTTGACTACATCATACCTCAATATGTAAAATTCAACTCTTCTATTTATTATTTCATCAATGGTTTGTTCTAATTTTCAATCATTAATTTCTTGCAACTCAATCCTACATGAAACATTATATAATTGTTGCTAAGATTTTCTCAAACTACAACTCCTTAGTACTCTTTATTTGTTTCTTTTCCACTCCTACAATCAATAACCACTTTGATTGTAGGTTCAAACCCAATTATGACTATTATATTATGAAATGTCTCTTACAAGTGTACTTAGAGTTCATATTTTCCCATCATACTTTTCACATAGACGATCAAAATTAGGGAATTCACCCCCAACTCTGTAATGTTAAAAAKMTAACCCTTATGAACTTTATCACACTTAATCCATAATATTTAATATCTACAAAAACTATTACACCTAACCACTATAGTGAGTATCACCACTAACCCCTAACCATTTATGATCATTAAAACCTAAKTAGTATAACTCGTAACTTACAACCAATAACCCAATCCAATAKCCCTATATCCCTATAATATGTATACCCCTAACGTATAACCCTTATAACTTATAATGCTTAATGACTATAGAAACTATCTCCTAGCCACTATATCCTTTAATTATTAATCACTAAAGACTAAATTCTAACCATTGACCCATAAATCTACTAATTCCTAACCAACCAACAACTAACCCATTAACTATTATTTGATAATGAACTATTTTTTTTCCCCCAAAGTGTTGAACTAGAAAAAAAATATTAGGTACACTTTAATTATAGAAAATCCTCAAGAACCATTAAACATTAAACCAATAAACACTAATACTTAACCATGAACCATTAATATTTATCCCACCAACTTAAGAACCTACTAACCACTAAACCACTATTTCATTAGCCAACAAATTCTAACTTACTAATCCATAATTTCACTAACTAACCCTAATTCCTTCGGGATAATTGCAATTGATATGTATCCCAGTAATGACTAAACCTAAATCCTTATTGACAAATATCCAATAATTCCTCAATACTCTCATTATCTCATATCCCTTGACCCATTAAACCACTAACAACTAGCCCTATCACACTAATACAAACCCCCTAACTTTTTACATATTATCCAACTAATTGCTAACCCCTAGTTGTTAACACCTAAATCCTAATCCAAAAACCCTAAACACTAACCCAATAAAATTTATTTCATAGGCACAAATAGATTAACATATAAATGTCTAACTCTTAGTGGAGAAAATAATAATCCACCAATGTTTCTAATCCCCATATATTGAAATATCAGTTCTATTTTTATATTAGTTTTGTCCTTATTGGTTGTCTAGGACCTCCAATGGTTGACTAGACCTTTTAATTATAATTGCACCCTTTGCATCCTATATACACCAAGGAGACCTAGTTTTAGAGAGATATCATCCTATGCATTTGTTATATCATAAAATAAGCCCCCCCCTTGAAGATTCTCATTCATAAAAAAAGTCTCAAAGAGTGAGTCTCAAAAAACGAATCTCAAAAAGGTGTTCTCGGTAAAATAGTCATAATTGATTCAATAAAGATTAAAATTGAGTGACAGTAGATGTATTGAATAGAGCATGGAGTAGATTTGAAAATGTTGACATGTGGCATTCCATAAAAGTTCACTCCCATGAGAAGACCAAAACCAACAACTTCTGTGAAGGTTACCATAAAAGTTTAGTGGTACATAAACATTTAGTCAAACTTATGAAATTCTAGAGAAGATATATATGGTTAGCATACAATGAATTTTTGGACTTGGAGATGTAGAAATATTAGTTATATTGGGTGAAAGGTCAAATTGCAAAACAATATTCAAATTAGGGTGTTAAAATGATATGTTAAATTGGAACTTGAATAATTTTGTATTCGAATATTTATTTGGGCTGATTCAAAATGTGTGGAAAAGAGAAAACTAGATGATAACTATAAGTAGATTTTGTTTTGGTTCACATGGAAATAGGTGGTTGATTTTTTTTAAACCCCATAGAGAACTCATCCGCGAATCCTTAATAATGTCAATACCTAGATAATGTGGTATCACAATTGACGAACCAAGTTAATGAAATGAGTGATAATATGTTTAAAAATATTCATTTGGGACACCCAGAAGAAATCCTTAAAAGGGAAATAAAAGATAAAATCAAGAAGTTGTTGCATTAAAAGACAAGAAAGTGGATGGATATCAAGACGAAAGTTTAGGGTAAAATGGTAAGGTTGATGGATCAAATGATGAAACAACTACAAAATTTTATGGAATACATGATTGGGAATATTGGGAATATTTTATTACATTTCTAGGAAATGAATAATGAATACAAAAATCATAGACATTCGTCACTCTAATATCTCAACATAAGGCGTTCAACTAGGTACCAAGGAACTACTTAATTCCAATATCAATATTAATCTTTGAAAAACATGTCTACCTACAAACCACATTGAATTTTTTCAAAAGATGAATCTTAGAGTAAAGAACAATTTAGAGGATAATTTATTAGTTCTCTTTATGGGATATTTAAAGGAGAACATTCAACACGAGGTGCATCACTTGAAACCTAAATCCATGGAGAATATTTATTGTGGAAAGGAAATTTCAAAGAAAGTATATGGTTACTAGAAATATTGTTATATACTTAACGAGAACCATCACCTCAAAATGAGAACTTTGACAGAAAAACCCATATATTTGGGTCAACAACACCAGAATCAACCTCCATTTCAAAAAGCACCCCTGTTGGTAGGACCTTTTTTGGGGGGTTGGTTAGAATTGAAACTTGTTTGAAATTGTAGCCTTGACAACCAATACCATTACAAAAAATTGACCCTCTAATCTAAAAGTGATGTTACTAGTAGCACCATTTTTTTTCAGAGTTAAAATTATGACTTATTTAAAACTTTAGTATTGAAAATCAATACATCGAAAATAAAAAACATAAAATTGGATCTTAAATTGAAAAGTGTTATTATTTGTTTTTTTATTCAAATTTAGATAAAATACATAAATTAATTAAAAATATTTTTTCTAAGCAAGTTAAAAAAATTGAAAAAGACAGTTGTTTTAGAAATATTTTTTACAACATAGTTTAAAATAATATTAAAAATTGAAATCTTAATTTTATTTTTGGTAAAAAGAAAAGAAAAAAAAAACCCTAAAACTAATAAACGACAAAAACAATTAATTTTTAAAAGAAAAAAATATTAAAAGAACGCCAAAAAACACAATGAAAAAAATTAATAATAAAGGAAAAAAATGAAATAAAAGAAAAAAACGTGAATAAAATATAAAATAAAACAAGAAAACAAATGTGATAATGTAGGTTTCCACACTTAGTCCTAATGCTAGAAAATTTTATGGATCAAAAGTGTGAATGAGGTTTTGAAACATGCAATGTTTTGAATGGACTCTCCACCGATCATGAAGGACAAATGTAGCTAATATGTTACAAAAAAGTGTTGAGGTATGTACATATAGAAGAAGCTTGGTAAGTAATCATTAAAGAGAGGAGAGAGTATACTCAATAGAAAAAAAATTATTATCATAAATAGTCGTTGATATTAGGAGAAAAGGTATTAATGAAAGTAAAAAGTATTAATATATAGTATTCAATAAAGGTGATGGGAAAGACTCATATTGATATTAATAGAATTTTGGTAAAGTAATCAAAGTAGTCATTAAGATTGCATGAAAATAAGAATCAAAATAACAATAAATTATTAAAATAGGGAATGAGAGTTAGTTGAGGAGAGAGGATAATGAATAGAAATGGATATTGTAATTCCTTCATGCTAGAAGGGTGCATGAGCTCTCACCCAAGTCCTCAAGGAGAAAGAATTTCGGGATACTTCAGAACCCAAGATTTACACTAGTTGGGAAAGAGGGAACCTTGGGCACGTGAAAACACCAAGGGGCTTACCCAAGAATGAGGCAAATAATGGGGTGGAAGAGGCCAAGATACGGGCATGTGTCGGGTGAGAAGACGAGTCTACTTGGAAAGGTGCACATAAGGCAAGGGTGCACCAAAGATGTTGGGTATTGCTGGCATGTTGAGCAAGCCCAAGGTTAGGGTACACTAGTTTGAGTTCATGAATTGAAGCAAGTTCAAGTGAGGATTGTATTGGGTTGGTTGTTTGACCCAGAGAAGGAAGCATGGATGCACTTTTCAAGGATGACTTTGCACCAAGCTGCACAAAGTTGTTGGAAAGATTAGATTACTAGTGGGAAAATACACTTCTATTGATCAAAAGGTATATCTTATGGTGTTTAAGTCAACCTCGTGAGGATAAATTCCATTGAATTTTTAAAGAGGTGGTACTCTATTTTAAATAACATACAAGAAAAAAAAAATGTTTGAGAGAGGACACAGTGTTATTCTTGAAATAAATATTCACATGCAAAGAATACCAAAGAAGGACTAGGTATATTAAAGAAAGTAAGTCACTAAACTATGTTACAATATTTGTAAAGAAAAGGAGTATAAATTATCACACGATGACATTTCCATCACATCATTCATCAAAGTAAAACATAAAATTCAACAAAGGAAGGAAAGTATAGATCACATATAGGAAACAACTCTAAATGATCATTCCATTAAATGCAATAAATATTTTGATAGGCACACATTTGAAATATCATTATTTTAAATTAAAATTATGAAATATCAATAGCGTTATGCTTCAAAATAGTCCTCTGGGAACCTAAAAACAATAGATGCCTTTATAAAATAGGCAATAATATATGGGGTTACTATAAAGGAAAACTACATTTTTCTTCAAATTGAACTGGGATGGGGCTCCTGTAGACCATAAATTCAACAGAGACCTACTAGATAAGAGAAACAAATCAGGTGTCAGCCTCAGGTTTCATGGGTTTCTTGGAATAGAAATGGAAAAATGACAATTGACTAAAGAAGAAAAATGGTTTAGGCGAGAATAAGGTGACTACTCAACTTACTACGATGGAAATTCCAAATTAACATTTTCTTGTGGATGCATATTTTATAAACTGATGTTGATCTATATCGGTTATCTTAACTAAGGGCTTTGTTAACCATTTCTATGTATACTCCCTCATCAAAGCAACCACATTATTTCATGCTTGTTCTTAGTTTCGAATAAGTCATTCTCAGATTCTCTTAAATAAATTAGTAATTAGTGTATGTGCCATCAATATTTTTTTTCTTATTTATATACTAGAAAATCCAACCTTATACTTGTTCTTTGTATAATTCAACCAAGTCACTAAATTCATTAGCCCATGTAATGTTTAATGCTTCTACTTTTTCTAATAGTTGCTCCTTTAACAAAATTATTGTATCCATTAGTAACTGTGGACCATATAATTGATTGTTAAGATGAACAAGTTTTAGGAATATGTCACCCCTATTATTGTTAATAAAATTACACTCAAACTACAATTATCATAGACATTTGATTATATTTAACCAACAATAATTAATCTATTTCATTCAAACTTCGGAGGGAAGGTTGTTTTCTCTTTGTTGTGTGTCACTTGGGCTTGAAACCTTCATTTCAAATGTTCCCACATCTTTTTTATAAAATACTTCATCATTTTCTTTGTCTTTCTTGAGATATTCCTTTAAGTGAAAAAAATTATATTGGGAAGCTATTTGATCTCTCTGCTAATTCCCAAATTTCAACGATTAATTATATTTTCTTATTGATACCATCTCCAACATATTTTATTATATCCATTAGTAAAGTAGATGAACCCTTGAATTTAGAATTACCTTCTGGAAAATATTCAATAATAAGTACTAGATGAGTGGTGGTGATAGGTTAAACAAATAATGGTTTTGGAATGTCATCTTTCTTTATTTCCTTTATTCCTTCTTTTAAAAATACATTTTATTTTTTCAATGTAAAAACTTGATTCCTTCAATGCTTCCCGAGTTGCATCATTAAATTGAATGATTTTTTTATAGTGGAACCCCATGAAAAACGATTTATGAGTTCCATTTATCAAAAACTTTCTTATTATGACTTCAATTTTTTTTTAATTCTTGTTGTAGGCCATGTGATGAAGTGTAACCAACTCTTATTCAAATATTTATATCTTTTAGGAGCTCATATCTTAAGCAATTTCCTTAGTTTTCATTAATCTCTTTCCCAATCAGTTGAGTTATTGTATTACATCATCTACTTACGTGGTTTTGGGACTTTTTTCAATTTTGGGTACATCTTGTTAGGCCTTTTGGGTTTCTTTTTTTCATTTTTATTGATGTTTGTACAATATGAGATTTTTCCATTATTTTCATGGTAGGGTATTTATCTCCACTATCATCTAAATTTTCAACAAACGTTCTTATTTTTTCCAAACAACTACTTCTAGAATTAGTTTTTCCTGAAGTACCTTTTTGAGATATATTTAGTGAGTTAGGATTCTTACTATTTCTCTCTCTACCCATTTATTTTTCCTGAAGTACCTTTTTGAGATATATTTAGTGAGTTAGGATTCTTACTATTTCTCTCTCTACCCATTTACCTGTAGAACTCATTAGTTCTTGCTAATTCTTCAATGTCATTCAAAGTTTATTCAATAAAATCCTTGGGGATATTCTAGTTATCTCTCCCTCCTTTGAATTTATTTTACTTACTAAACTATTATGAATACCTAACTAGAGACATGTGTCCAAAAACAAGTTTTTAAGGTCAAAATACTTGATGGTTTTCACTTCTTTGAGGATGATTTAATCCATTGATCAACAAATTCATCTAAATGGGAAATATTTTTTACAACTATTTTCCAAACCATCCATGGCAATCTAATAAATTGTTTCTTTCATTTATAATTGAAAAAGTGTTCCGAGTACTTATACTTTATGCACACCTCGATGGAAAAAAGTTGATCAGACACATAGAAGGGAAACAACAAGGGTTTATGTTGGAACTAGAATAATCTCAAAAGACTGAATTGCTCCAAAGTTTCCAAAAAAAAAAATCTCAATAAGAAAGGAAGCAGTTTCTAGTGACAACCTCAAAACAATATGATCATGAATCATTTCCTTAAAAGAAGACATAAAACCATTTTGGACGACATAAAAATTATATTAGGATTTATGTCTCCATAAAAATTGTTGGTTTTCTTCATATAAGATATGAGAGATATTCAATATATTATTACAATAATGAGTGTTCCATATATAGGGAACATAAGGTGACCATC
Source organism: Picea sitchensis (assembly GCA_010110895.2). Lineage (NCBI taxonomy): Eukaryota > Viridiplantae > Streptophyta > Pinopsida > Pinales > Pinaceae > Picea > Picea sitchensis. The sequence goes on from SNQJ01S0004491.1 coordinate 83,597, forward strand.
CATGAAAGGATGCATCCCTTGAATAATCAATAACTATTTATTATTATCATTTACTTATTATATATGATATTTAATAATCAATAA
>SNQJ01S0004491.1:94681-110902 GCA_010110895.2 Picea sitchensis
ATCCCCAAGTAATAGTGCATGAGACCTAGATCTTTCATATCAAATTCAAAGGCTAAATCCTTCTTGCACTGGATGATTAGAGATTCTTCACCTGTTATGAATAGATCATCAACATATAATAGTAGAATCATAGGTGCATTGTCCACAACTTTGTAATAAAGGTTTGGATCTGCATGACTCTTGGAGAAACCAAGTCTTGTTAGATAACTGTCCATTCTGGCGTACCAAGCCCTTGGAGCTTGTTTGAGTCCATATAGATCTTTCTTCAATCTTCAAACGTGAGTGTCTCTGGAATGTACCTCGAATCCTTGAGGTTGTTCAATATATACTTCTTCTTCAATAGCTTCGTTGAGAAAGGATGTCTTTACATTCATCTGGTGTAGATTCCATCCCATGGAATCGGAAAGAGATATGATAGCTCCGATGGAGGTATACCTTGCCACCAGAGAAAAGGTTTCATCATAATATTCTCCCTCCTTTTGGGAGAACCCTCTGGCCATGAATATTTCCTTATATTTATCCATGCTTCCGTCTGCTGCATGTTTGATCTTGTATACCCATTTTGAGGTTACCACTGATTTCTCATTAGGTCTGGGTACAATTTTCCATACTTCATTTTTCATAATGGACTGATGTTCTTCTGCCATAGCTTCTTTCCATTGTCCCTTTTTAACTGCTTCTTCGAATGTATTAGGTTCTTCATCTAGAAGTTTTGTCATGTATGTTGTATAACTTGAGAATATTTTTGGTCTTTTTCTCTTCTTGGATGTTCCTTTTGGAACCTTGATTCTTTCTGCATCTTGTAATGTGGCTTCAAGCCAAGCTGGTCATTTCTTATTCTTTGGTATATTATCGGGATGAATTTTCTCACATGGTTCCATAGGATGATCAGGTTGGTCCTTTTCGTTATTTTCGCTTTCTGTGTTTTCTTCATTTGGTTCTTCAATTTCTTCTTCTTCTATAGTTTCTTCAATAGAATTTTTGAAGGCAATCCTTTCATTGAATGTTACGTCTCTGATTACTTATATCATGTGTTGTTTTGGAATATACATTCTGTAGGATTTGGATGAATCACTATATCCCACAAATATCCCCTTCTTTCCCGAGGGTTCTAGCTTATTTCTTTTATCTTTGGGAATATGAGAGTAAACTTAACATCCAAATATTCTTAAGTTTTCTACATTAGGTTTCTTACCTGAGAATGCTTCTTCTGGTGTCATGTCCTTCAATATGCGATGAGGGATTCTATTCTATATGTATATTTTCATCATTGCTACTTCTCCCCATAGGAACATGGATAGATCTTGATCGTTCAATAGGGATTTTATTGTTTCTTCGATAGATCTGTTCTTTCTTTCTGCTACACCGTTTTGTTGAGGATTATGAGGAACAGTCAGCTCCCTCCTAATCTCTGTCGATTTGCAGAATGCAACGAACTCCTTCGAGGTGTATTCTCCTCCATTATCTATTCTTAATGTCTTGATCTTCTTGTTTGTAAGGTTTTCTTTTTCTGCCTTGAATTCTTGGAACTTGTTGAATACTTCATGTTTTGATTTCAGTAGGTACAACAACGTCTTTCTTGAATATTCATCTATGAAGGTTACGTAGTAAAGAGATCCTCCTAGAGATCTTACTGGCATCGGTCCGCAAACATCTGAGTGTATTAGATCTAGGGTTTCCTTAGATCTATTGTTGCTGCTTGAGAATGGTTTCTTGATATTCTTCCCAAGGGCACATCCCTTGCAAATTCCTTCGTGTGTAGATTTCAATTCTGGTATTCTTTCAAGCATATTTCTGAGGAAAGGTAATGCTTTATAATTGATATGAGTGTACCTTCTATGCCAAATCTCATTAGGGTTGACTTTGTCATGTACTAGAGCTTATTCATTTCGTTCTAGTAATCTATACATATTTCCTTCACGTCTTCCAATAACCCTAGCATCTTCTGTGCTGGAATCTTTATGCCATGATAACACTTTTTCATCTATGAAGGCTATTATGTTTCCTTTGTCTTCTAAACATGATATTGATACAATATTATTTTCTAACCCAGGTACATATAAAACATTGCTTAAGTGAACATGATTACCTGATTCCAACTTGACAGAGGCTTGTCCAAATCCTTCGACGGGGTAAGTGCTTTTGTCTCCAAGCTCCACTTTGTATGATGTCTTTCTCTCATTGAGATTTGAGAGTCTAGATTGATCTCCCATAATGTGCCTATAATATCCACTGTCGATTATCCACATATTGTCTTCAATTGTCCTGGTAAGTGTTGAGTAGTGTAAGAGAATGATTGTTTCACACATGTCCTCAGTTGATAGGTATCTGGTCATGCCTTGATCCAAAACTTCAATTTCATCATTTCTATCTTCTGAGAGAGTCAATAGGTTCACTGAGTTAAGCCGCATCTGAATATCTTCTCCTTGAGCGAGATGCTCCATCACAAGGTGTCGGATCTGAGAATTACGGTTTCTACAACTGCATCTCCTAGTAACCCTAGCTTCAGTGCTTTGGAAGTTGCTCATGCTAGTAACCCTAGCGACAGTTCCTCAATGAGCTCAACATCTAGCGGCTATGTTTCCTTCCAGCGTTTTAGGCTGACTGAAGGGGTGTGTGCCCATAACGTGTTAGAATATAGAAGATTGTGCTCGTTTTATCATTGACAATACCCTCGTCACCCAACCACTAGCCAAAGCCACCCTCTGAGCACCTTGACCTTGACTGAGAAGAGAATCCTGGTAGAAATCCAATAGCCAAGACAGGCTAATACACCAAGTAAGAAATAGAAACTAAGCTGAATAGATGATCCCACCCAAAAGGTAGCGCACCACTTTCCAGCTCTCCCAGAAACTTGCGCACCAAACTATTGTTGCCTACAATTGCCTATGTAGATTTATCTCTCACTGCAACTACTAAGATGATAAATAATGAAAATTGGTGCCCTATATTTATAGTAATCTGAGCAGTTTAACTGGGGCCGACTTCTCCTTCTGGGCATCAATAAATTCATATTAAATGTATTTGTCCAGCCGACAACTTGTCTAGGGTTTCCTTCAATTATTTGTTTCCTTCCGGAGGATTCTAGTCTCGTCATAAGTCATAATAGAGGTTCATACCTCCTGAAGCTACCATAATATTAAAAACTCTCTCTAGAAGACTCTTGTTCATGCATTCAACAACTCCATTTTGCTGAGGAGTATATGCAACAGTTTTATTCCTATCTATGCCAAACTCCTTGCAATAGTTCTCAAATTTTGTTGACGTAAATTCACCACCATTATCATTTCTTAAACATTTAATGGATCTACCAGTGCTCTTTTCCACTAAATCTCTAAACTGCTTGAAAATAGTAAACACATAAGCCTTTCTTTTCAACATATAGATCCACACATTCCTACATAAATCATCTATAAAATTTACAAAATATGATGATCCTCCATATGAAATAGTAGGGGAAGGTCCCCAAACATCATAATGGATATAGTCAAGGATTCCTTCACTTGTGTGTCTTCCGGTTTTAAATTTCTTCTTATTCTGTTTTCCATAAATACAATGCTTGCATAAATCTAACTTTAAAGACTTTAGACTAGGAAGTAACTTGCAATCAAGTAATACCTTCAATCCTCTTTCTCTCATATGGACCAAACATTGATGCCACAGTTAAACAATATCACTGTCATTATTGGATATAGTTATTGCATGATCTGACTTAGTTCTTCCTTCTAACAGAAATAGGTTTCCAACCTTCTTTGACTTCATGACCAGTAGAATTCCTTTGTAGACCTTCAAAAATCCACCTTGAACAATACTTTTATATCCTCCAGTATCTAATACTCCCAAAGAATATAGGTTATTCCTAAGCTTAGGTGCATGTCTCACATCAGTTAGTATTTTAACAGATCCATCAAACATCTTAATTTGAATGTTGCCAATTCCCACAACTTTACATGATATTTCATTTCCCTTGTAAACAATTCCATCATCTATAGACTGGTAAGTAATGAACCAGTGTCTATGAATACACATGTGATTTGAAGAACTAGAATCTAATAACCATTGTTGATCATGACATGAACCAATACTAATTGATAAAACTTCATCAATCATACCTGAACCTGTTGTTGAACTTGTTTTAGTTGCATTTTCTTCCTTTGTCTCTTTTGGAGGGTCTTATTTGGAGGTCTGTTGTCTCTTCCAACAATCCTTCTTTAGGTGCCTGGATTTTATACAAAACCAACACTTAAGATTTATCTTATTTCCCTTGGACTTTGACCGAGAGAAATCCCTCTAAACATGTCCTCTTTCCTTAGGTCTTCCTATGACAATCATCGCCTCAGATGTAGAGGTTTCTGAATTGGATTTCTTCCTTGTTTCCTCAGATAGTAAAGCTCCAACAATAACATCAAACTCAATACTTTTTGTTGTGATGAAACTAATAGAGGTAACAAAGTGATCCCATCACTCGAGAAAAGAACACAATAATGTAATTTCCTTATCTTAAGAATCAAATTTTACTCCCATGCTAGTCAACTAAACGAAAAGAGTATTACAAGTATTTAAATGATCAGCTATTTTCGTACCTTCCTTCATGAACAANGAATGTTGCCAATTCCCACAACTTTACATGATATTTCATTTCCCTTGTAAACAATTCCATCATCTATAGACTGGTAAGTAATGAACCAGTGTCTATGAATACACATGTGATTTGAAGAACTAGAATCTAATAACCATTGTTGATCATGACATGAACCAATACTAATTGATAAAACTTCATCAATCATACCTGAACCTGTTGTTGAACTTGTTTTAGTTGCATTTTCTTCCTTTGTCTCTTTTGGAGGGTCTTATTTGGAGGTCTGTTGTCTCTTCCAACAATCCTTCTTTAGGTGCCTGGATTTTATACAAAACCAACACTTAAGATTTATCTTATTTCCCTTGGACTTTGACCGAGAGAAATCCCTCTAAACATGTCCTCTTTCCTTAGGTCTTCCTATGACAATCATCGCCTCAGATGTAGAGGTTTCTGAATTGGATTTCTTCCTTGTTTCCTCAGATAGTAAAGCTCCAACAATAACATCAAACTCAATACTTTTTGTTGTGATGAAACTAATAGAGGTAACAAAGTGATCCCATCACTCGAGAAAAGAACACAATAATGTAATTTCCTTATCTTAAGAATCAAATTTTACTCCCATGCTAGTCAACTAAACGAAAAGAGTATTACAAGTATTTAAATGATCAGCTATTTTCGTACCTTCCTTCATGAACAAACTATATAATTTCCTTTTCAGGAAGATCATGTTCATCAAGGATTTCGTCATATACAATCTTTCGAGCCTCTTCCACAAACTCAGTGCTCTTGCATCGATCTCATCCCGGTCTTCATCTGTTATGTTCGCGGTTTTCTTTTCTTTTCCTAAAAGTTCCTTCACCACGCCTTGTTGCTCGAGTAGATAGTGCATCTTACCCTTCCAAATCTCAAAATTGTTCTTGCCATTGAACTCTGAGTTTTCTCCATTAGAATAAGAAAATTTTCCAAAACCAGTGCTTATAAAAACCAATCCCTTTAAAAATATGTGGAGGAATAATGGTATAATGATGCAAGAGCATCTCTCCACCTCAGCAGCGTGCCAACATTGCAACACATCATTGCATGTTTAAAAAAAAAAGAGAGGCATGGAACCTCTCATATTTTTAAATTTGAAATCATATGCCATGGGGATTTTCATTGTAATTCTTTTAATGTCGAACCATGCCTATGTACAAGTAGTGGTTGAATTGAATTAAAAAGGGTTGGTTGTAGCAGGCCCATAACAAGCCCAAATCATAGTTAGGTCTAGGTAAACATTTATGAAAACTTCAATGTAAGTTAATGAAGTTAGGTGAGAGAGGATGAGCTCGCAAACCCCTTGTTTTGTGATGAGATCTAGGTTCAGATTTCATTAGGGAGATAGATAGGGAAGATAGGTGGTATTTCTAAGAGAGAGAGTCTGAGAGAGATTAGACTTGTTACAGTCCAACCTTTGTAAATCATATGTATAGATACACAGAGATTAATAGAAAAACATTTTTTCCTACATATTATTGTTCATGTGTTTATATGTGCATGAATGAATGTTGTAGATGTATGATAGATTTCATTTACAGTATGAAGATAGATTTATCTATCTTTGATTGAGTTGTGTAATATTAGTCTAGGTTCTTTGGGCTATGCAAGGAATGCACAACAAAACATCGAAGGTTCTATAGCCAGCGCAAGGAGTGCGCATATGAACTCTGTGGGGTTAGAAAAGAATGTGTCAAGAGGGCACACCAGAGTGATCACAAGCTCAAAAGGAACCTCAAGGTTACTGAATACCTTGGAGGAAATAGTGTGCAGAGGAAGCACATAACAGAACTACTAAAGATTTTGTAGAGCTCTGTCGGGTGCCATAGAGAGACTGCAAGGACTGTACCAGGGGACTCTATTTCGAGTTATGTGACAAGAGAAGTGTCTAAGGAAAGACACTTACAGAGTTTTTGAACACTCTGTAGGATCCATAATGTGTTCTTGAGAAAGAAGTTGCCAGGAAGCACTTATATCCTTTCAAGGAGAGAAATGGACAAAGTTTTTGAATACTCTGAAGGAAGACCTATGAAAGGATTTCACCAGGCCAACACTCGAACGAAGTGTTGAGGAACAACCATATGCAGGCTAGTCAAGCGCAAGGAGGGCTTGTAGAGAAAGTGAACTATTTTAAGTTCAAAAGACCAGGAGGAGTAGTGCATAAACTACACGTAGAGCGCAAGTACATGCTAGGGCCGAGGTTAATTTTCATTCCCAAATCGTAGGAGGGATCGTGTTTCCAAAGAAAAGTTGAAACCCAAAGTTATAGGGCTCACAGAAGGAAGATCGAAGGATGAGAACTTCGAACAATTGGAAATATTTCAAGTCTGGAAGAACACGCAAAGATTAGGAGGAGGAGTAACAACTGTCATTAGATCAGCTGGAGTTATGAGATCTAGACCATTGAATCGACGTCCAGACACATGAGAAATGTGCACAGGGAAGATCAGATCTGGGCCATCAGATCTAAGCATAGAGGACTGATAGATGTCAGATCCATAGGAAGGTGCACGAGAGAAGTTCTGAAATGATCAGAATCATCCATCGTCAAGAGGACAGGTGGCAACATATCCTGGGTGTTCGTGGAACCGAACACCAGGATATTTGTGAGGAGATGAACGAACCACGAGAAACTTTGAGGGAGAAGTGTCGATTGACCAGGAGCCATCAGATTAGATAGAGTTGCGAGGAGGATAAGTTTGAGATCAATTTATCTCTTGAAGCTCAGGAGAGATAGGGTTCATCGATCCAGAATAGATATGGAACATTGGTTCATTTTAGAATATTGAGGATAAAAATTTGGGAGAACAAGGTTCAACCTTGGTTTCCAAATCCCCGATACGTGAAAGCCAGATTGAATCAAGACCATTAGTTGAGCTGACATCATCGTGACCATCCATTTTTAGAGGACACGTGGGATAGGTCCACATAAGTCAAAGGTTTGAAAGGGGAAGAGCCAACATTATCGTAGTCGTCCATCAAGAAGGACCTGTGGAAAGCTGGTATCATTTTGTTGACTCATTTTTGAAGGAAGTCGATGGGAAGAGTTTTAAAAGCTCGCGAGTCACAAAATCGCGATGTGATATGAGCCATTAGATCAAGAGGAGCATAAGTCGTTGATTTGGGAGACTCCAAAACTTTGGATTTCAAAATTTCAAGGATCAAGAGGTCCGAGGATAGAAGAATCTTGACTTTGTGAGTCGGGAAGTCTTGAAGTACCTCAAGGCTTGGCCCAAGGTCATAGGAGAGGGATCATATGGTAAGAGGTGAAGGAAGGCGCTAGTAGCCAACTAGGCGCTTAACTCGGGGATCGACATTTTGGGATTTTGGAATTCAAGGGAAGGAGCAGTCGTGAGACGTGAAGTAATGACTCATGAAACTGCAAAATGATCATTGCCATTGATCAAGGAGGGTGCAATACCGTCCGATCTGGCCCTAGAGAAGAATCAGGATTTGGGGTTCTGGAGGTTGGAGCATTGGGTTTTCATTACACCCATACCCTCGAAATCGCGAAATGTGAAATAACCTTTGGTTGTGAACTGAGTCATAGCACAGTGGACACAAGGAGGAAGGACATGAGGGGAGCTAATTCAATACTTATCCTCATTGTAAATCGTCTTTCGAGAGTTGGAGAGCCAAGGATTGGCTCATACGTTGAAGTTAGGAATCGCAAACCGTGATTCCCCAAAAGATATCGACCGTTGATTGTTGACGAGTGTGGGTCATGGATCTCCAAGAAAGGATTTCAGATATTTAGACACCAGGAGCAATTGGGGGACGGTTTTCCCACTTTGAAACTCATGAAGTCTCGATATACGATTTGGAGCTAGACCTAGGTTTTCAACATGTGGTCATGTGGAGCTAGTAAGAGCTAGACCTTATCAGGATTTGGTGATTGGGGAATTGAGAGGTGACTCACACCAGAGACACTCGATTCAAGAAATAGTGAAGCTCTATTTTGGGGGAGCATACGGTTACAACCTCTGACCGTGTGGAGGGGAGTAGAGCCCAGTGCCTGTGTGCATAGTTGCTAACTTCAGAGGGCATGTGGATTGTATCTTCAAGGTTCCAGTGTGAACCCAATGATTTGTTCTAGATAGAGAATGATCCTATGACCAAGAGGTCGGAAGAACCCTGGTGAGGTTGGGGTGCTACATCAGGTGGTATCAGAGCCTGAATTTGTTTTAAATTTTGTAGCAGAGGATAGATGAAGAGACTACTCTGATACACACCATCAAGTGGTATTAGAGACACTTTCTATCTATAGAAAGTAGGTAGAGGGAGACACAGTAAGTAATGAGAATACTCTGATACACACCATCAAGTGGTATCAGAGCATAGATTTGGGTTCTGTAGGCAACGTAGGTAATCAGAAGATTGAGCCTTTCTTATAGACAACAGACAAAGGAGAGATGGTGAAAGGTGATGACCCAATAACATAAGGTGGTATCACAAGCAGGATTTCACCTGTAGACAACAGGTGAAATGAAGGTAGAGTATCGATGGTCTGTGAGAAGGTTGTTGCACGTCCATAGAAATAATAAAAATTTTAAACAACCGGGTAAGTTGTGAGAGAATATGGATATTCTCGGGGATGAAGAGTGATCCATAGACTTGTCAGGATGTAGGTATAAGGTGGAAATAGATACTAAAGGCCATGGACGTGGTCGAATATAAGGCCACCAGCAGAAGAAGAACAATCAAGATATGGATCTGGAGCTCAATCAGGTAAGAGCATAGATGGAGAAGCTTGCATTTGAAATGCAGCAGAATGCGAAAGCACATTGGGTGTATGAATGGTCCATGAAGATGAAAGTGAAATGCCATGTTCATAGATTATTGTCCAAAGGACAACAAAGGATGTTGAGAATGTGGATGAGGTATGTTAAAAACCTCAGAGGTGAGGAGGAAGTGGTTCACATCTATGAGAGAGTAGGTGGGAGAAATCTAAGTGATGATGAGGAGAAGAGATCAGATGAAGGTCTGATAAAATGCCAGGTGGGAAATGCAAAGAGATCGATGGAAGGTCTCATATAATACCAGGGGAGTAGTGTCAAAATTTCAAATTGCCAAGTGGGCAACGAGATGGGATCGGGTGATCTCATAGACTAGTTGGGCAGCAGAAAATTCCCAAATTTCCAGGTGGGCAGGGGAAAGGAGATGAGATTGTATGAAAGTATCGAGAGCTCATAAGTGAGTTCATGTCTCTGAGGAGAGCCTATAGGTGGATATTCATGTGGACTTGCAGACCATGTGAATGAAGACGATGATAATTTGAATACTTCTATCACAGAGGAGGTGGATCAGAGAAGCATCTTGATGATTGGAGGGATAAAATTATTCCTACCAAATAGCTAAGTGAAGGCCACCGCACATGATGAGAGTGCATAAGAGGAAGAAAGACAACCAGCAAGGACTTTCAAAGAAGAGGAAAAATAAATGGGACAGACATCAGAATATGAACCAATAGAAGAGGAACACACTATCGAGATGCTCACTCAACAGGAGATAGGAAGAGAAGATAATTCAGAAGAATGGCTCAAATATTTTAGTCAGAAGATGAAACAGATATGGCTGCATCACTGGAGCACCTATACCAGAGGAATAAGAAGACAACATGGAATTTGTTGATCTGTATGGAGAACTGGAAGCCCTAGAGAGAAGAGTGATGGTGCAAATATTTCACATCCAACAGGTCAAGTTGGAGACAAATGGAGGAGTATACTAGTTTGGGGAGCAGTTGGAAGAAGTTGGACTTGAGCCAACAAAAGGAGGGATGGAAGAAGCTAATCTATTAGAGGGGGTGACTAAGCAGCAAGTCAGTCAAGTAGAGACTGCAGAGATGAACTTTACAACAGAGTGGAAACTCAATGCCACAAGGGGACATAAAGACAACATGGAAGATCAAGTAGATCTTCCCACTGAGAAGAAGGAAGTGCAACAACGAATACTATAGAAGGAGAGCCATCCATTGGAGCAGTTTGACAAAGTGATAGATAAAAGAATGTGTCAAGAGGGCACACCAGAGTGATCACAAGGGAGCTGAACAGTGGAGAACCTGTCATAGTGGTATTTAAGAAGAAAAAGAAGAAGCAACAACATAGTTGGAGAGGAGAAAAAGGACTCTAGAAGATAATTTGAGATCCAGGTGGATTTCAACACTGGGGAAGAGGAACTCATTTTTTTCCTAGCAGGGGAGTATGATGCAGGAGCATCACTCCACCTCAGCAGTGCGCTAGCATTGCAACACATCAGTGCACGTTTCAAAAAGAAAGAGAGGCATGGAACCTCTCATATTTTTAAATTTGAAATAAGATCCTATGGGGATTTGTGTTGTAAGGATTTTAATGCCGAACCATGCCTATGTACAGGTAGTGGTTTAATTGAATTAAAAAGGGTTTCTTGTAGCAAGCCCGTAATAGACCCAAATCGTAGTCAGGTCCGGGTAAACATTTATGAAAACTTCAATGTAAGTTAATGAAGTTAGGTGAGAGAGGATGAGCTCGCAGAGCCCCTCTTTTTTGATGAGATATAGGTTCAGATTTCATTAGGGAGATAGACAGGGAAGATAGGTGGAAGTTCTGAGAGAGAGAGCTTGAGAGAGCTGAGAATTATTATAGCAAATCCTTTGTAAATCATCTATATAGATACACAGAGATTAATAGAAAACCAGTTTGTCCTGCATATTGTTGTTCATGTGTTTGTATGTGCACAAATGAATGTTGAAGATGTATGATAGATTTCATTTACAGTAGGAAGATATATTTCTCCACCTTTGATTGAGTTGTGTAATATCAGTATGGGTTCTTTAGGCTGTGTAAGGAATGCATAATAGAATATCAAAGGTTATGTAGCCAGCGGAAGGAGTGTGGATCTGAACTCTGTGGAGTCAGAAAAGAATGTGTCAATAGGGCACACCAGAGTGATCACAAGCTCAAAAGGAACCTCAAGGTTACTTAATACCTTGGAGAAAATATTGTGCAGAGGAAGCACATAACAAAACTATTGAAGGTTCTGTAGAGCTCTGTCAGGTGGCATCGAGCGAGTGCAAGGAGTGCACCAAGGGACTCTATTTCGAGTTCTGTGACAAGAGAAGTGTCCAAGGAAAGACACTTACAGATTTTCTGAACACTATGTAGGCTCAGCAAGGTGTGCTTGAGAAAGAAGTTGCTAGGAAGAACTTAAATCCTTTCAAGGAGAGAAAGGGACAGAGTTTTTGAATAGAGGAAGACCTGTGAAAGTATTTCACTAGGCCAATACTTAGACAAAGTGTTGAGGAAAAACCATATGAAGGCTAGTCAAGCACAAGGAGAACGTGTAGAGAAGAGAACTTTTTTAAGTTCAAAATTCCAAGAGGAGTAGTGCATAAACTGCATGCAAAGAACAAGTATGTGCTAGGGCCGAGGTCAATTTTCATTCCCAAAGCTCAGGAGGGATAGTGTTTCCATAACACAATTGAAACCCAAAGTTACAGGGCTCACAGAAGGAATATCGAAGGTCGAGACCTTCAAACGATTGGAAATATTCCAAGTCTGGAAGAATGCGTAAAAATCAGGAAGAGGAGTAACAACCATTGTTAGATTAGCTGGAGTTACGAGATCTAGACCTTTGAATCCATGTTCAAACATAGGAGAAATGTGCAGAAGGAAGATTAGATCTGGGCCATCAGATTTGAGCACAGAGGACCGATAACCATCAAATCTAGAGGAAGGTGCATGAGGGAAGTTCCATAATGATCAAAATCGTCCATCATCAGAAGGATAGGTGGCAGCAGATATGGGGTGTTCATGGAACTCGACACCGGAAGATTTGTGACGAGTTGAACGAACGACACGAAACTTCAAGGGAGAAGTGTCGATTTACTAGGAGCCGTTAGGTCAGATAGAGTTATGAAAAGGATAATGTTGAGATCCATTTATCTCTTGAACTTCAGGAGAGATAGGATTTTTCGATCCATAATAGATCTGGAACATTGGTTCATTTTGGAATATCAATGATTGCAATTTGGGAGAACAAGGTTCAAACTTGGTTTCCAAATCCCCGATACACGAAATCCATATTGAATCCAAACAATTAGTTAAGCTGACATCATCGTGACCATCCATTTTCAGAGGACACGTGGCATAGGTCCACATAAGTTAGAGGTTTGAAAGGGGAAGAGCTGACATCATCGTAGTAGTCCATCAAGAAGGATGCATGGAAAGCAGGTAGCATTTCATTGAATCGTTGTTGAAGGAATTCAATGGGCATAGTTTTAAGAACTCGCGACTCATGAAATCGTGATGTGATCTCAGCCATTAGATGAGGAGGAGTGTGAGTTGTTGATTTGGACGGCTCCAAAATTTTAGATTTCGGAGTTTTGGGGATCGGGAGGTCCGAGGATAGAATACTCTCAACTTCATGAGTCACAAAGTCCCGAAGTACCTCGAGGCTTGGTCCTAGGTCACTGGAGAGGGGTTATATGGTAAGAGGTGAAGGAAGGCACTAGAAGCCAGCTAGGCGCTTAACTCGGGGATCGAAATTTTGGGATTTGGGAGTTTGAGGGAAGGAGGAGTCATGATAAGTGAAGTCTTAACTCACGAAATCATGAAACGATCATCGTCGTCGATCGAGGAGGTCATAATATGATTAGATATGACCCTGGAGAAGAATTAAGATTCAGAGTTACAGAGGTTGGAGCGTTGGGTTTACATTACACGCATACCCCTGAAATCGTGAAACACGAAATAACCTTTGGTTTTGGACCAAGTCATGGCACAGTGGACACATGGAGGAAGGACACGAGGGGAGATAGTTCAATACTTAGCCTCGTTGTAAATGGGCTTTCGGGAGTTGGACAACCAAGGATTGGCTCAGACATTGAAGTCAGGAATCGTGAATCGTGATTCCCTGAAAGATCTCGACCGTTGATTATTGATTAGTGTGGGCTGTGGATCTCCAAGAAAGGATTTTAGAGATTCAGACACTGGGATCAAGTGAGGGATGGTTCTCCCACTTTGAAACTCACAAAGTCTCAATATACAATTTGGATATAGACCCAGGTTTTCAACCTGTGGTCATGTGGAGCTAGTAAGAGCTTGTCCTTACCGGGGTTCAGTGGTCGAGGAATCGAGAGGCGACTCACACCAGAGACACTTGATTCATGAAATAACGAAGCTCTCTTTTGGGGGAGCATACGATTACAGCCTATGACTGTGTGGAGGGGAGTAGTGCCCAGTTCCTGTGCGCATAGGTGCTAACTTTAGAGGGCTTGTGGATTGTATCGTTAGGGTTCCAGCACAAACCCAATGAGTTGTTCTAGTTCAAGAAAAGAGAGAATGATCCAGTGACCGAGAGGTTGGCATAAACCTACTGAGGTAGGGGTTTTGTATCATATAAACTCCAAAAGGTTTAATAAAAGACTTAATAAAAAAATCTTTTTACTAACCTCACCTCTTAAAAAATAAAAATAAAATTCACCTTTACGTTTTTCACTTCATAAAAAACATGCGAATGTTTCTTGAAGGGAGATCGATGCTCCTTGAAAGATTGAAAGGGAGTTCTATTTTGAACTATCATTGCTTCTTGAGTGTGGATGGGGGAGTGATAGCACTGCTTGAGTATGGATGGGGGAGCGTCGATGCTCTGTGGTGCATGATACAGGTGCGCATAGTTCATGAAAAATTCAATTTCATAAGTGTGAGGGAGTCAGTGCACCTCTAACACTTCCTAGGGAGCGCCAATGACTTTCTACTCAATTCATGATCTTGCACCATAGATCTGGTCCTCACGAATCTCCAACACAGCTCTGATACCAATTGTTATAATTGGAAATGTGAAAAACAAAATTCAGGTATTATAATCAACAATCACACAGATAAGAAACAAAGAGATTTCACGTGGTTCACCCAAATGTTGGGATATGTCCACCAAGCATAGGTATTACTTGTCTTATTATTCATATCATGGAGATTACAACAAACTTGCAATCTCTCTCATATCCTCCTCACATCCTCTCTGTCTTCTCATTTTGCTCTACAGGCTTACATAAATTTATATACATTTACACAGGAAACTGATTATTAAATGCAATCTCATCCATATTTTAACTTGGTCTATTTAGTTGCAACCAATGCAGAATAATAGGATCTAAATCTATTCTTGGGAATTCGTTGTCACCAAATTCAGCAACACCTACTGCCCTTATGTTCTAATGAAATATATTTAGACTATATCATGTATTTATACATCTTGTGATAGATTTAAAAAAAATAATAACTTGAATAAATATTTGGTTATGGTTAGTTTAAAGCACCAACGCTCATTTTCCCTGATAATAATTTACAATATGCTTTTTTGGGTACACAACTCCCTTATGTTAGGCTATATCAAATTCCTTTTAAAGAAAAAAGGAACATTTAAACTGAATAACAATATTAATTTAACCTTATAACAAATTTTCCCAGATTAATATAATTTTGAACATAATTCAACTTTAGATAAATTTAAAATATTTATCCTATTTTTATAAATTCGTAATAAAACATTTTGCCACAAAATTAATGTTTCCTATTAGTAACTATAAATTTAAATATTAGTAATATATTAAAATAATATCATTATAATTTAATCAATGAATGTAAATAATCTTTAAAGTTTGGTTTTTTATTAAAAAAAAAATTAAATGAATATGACAAAATATTATATGTAAAAAAATAGTTTCATATTTAAAAAGAAGGGTGGGGGAGAGAGAAGGAAATATGGGGATATGGATAGAGGTGGAGAGAGAAGGAGAGATTGAGGTGGGTAGACAGGGGGGGGGTAGGGAGAGAGAGGTAAATAGAGAGGGCGAATAGTGGGGGAGAGAGATGTTGATATTATGGTAGTTGAGAGAGGTATTAACCTATGCATGTAACCTGTGATGAGAATAGAATATTATGGGAAGAAAGAGAAACACTAAAATGCTAGATAATAACCCTAGAACACAAGTCAGCTCAAGAGAATAATTAATATTGATTTATTAGCCTCCATGAAGAGAACTTGATTCAAGATAATCATCGTCATCAATTAATGAGGCAGGTGGAAGACGACTCAGCATCTAGCATAACGCACTAAACTGGTTTGGATTCCAAGGAGGGAGCGTCACTTTAAATTTTTTAAAAGAATTGTAATTAAAGTTATCATAAGGTCTTGAAGCATGAGGCATTATATGTGCTCCAGGGGAATGTATTAGCCTTTAATGTTTGTACGATGTACATCTTTTGAGCACCGACTCATATCTCGATTGCAATACTCATTTATTTCAATACTCCTTAGTGGTAGGATGCTTTAATTATGATATAAAATCACTAGGATAGTTCGGAGGGAAGGCTCGAGAAGCCCCCTTATGTATAAATCAATGAAATCTAGGACAAAATGAGTTTGTTTTTGTTTTTGTTGTTGAGAGTTGTTGTTATTGTTGTTAGTAGTTCTATTAGGAAGTAGTTGAAAGATGCAAAGAGATGTTGAAGTCCTTGTAAATGTTTGCTAAAGAAATATTAAAGAGAGAATTGATTTCAAGTTCTAATTTTTCTTATCTCTGAGTAACTAGGTAAATGTTGTGTTATTAGTCTTTGTGCTTTATGTGTGTG
>SNQJ01S0004491.1:137608-148181 GCA_010110895.2 Picea sitchensis
TTGTGGATTTTTCTCGAGCCTAGATTAGTTAATGCTTGCCGGTATTTTCAATTTTTAGGAGTCTGGAAAACTTAAAGAAAACTCCTTATACTATCTTGTGGATTTTTCTCGAGCCCAGTTCAGTTAGTGCTCGTCGGTGTTTTAAATTTTTAGGAGTCTAAAAAACTTAAAGAAAACTCCTTATATTGTCCTGTTGATTTTTCTTGAGCCCAGGTTAGTTAGTGCTCGTTGGTGTTTTCAATTTTTAGAAGTCTGAAAAACTTAAAGAAAAATCCTTTTGGATCCTTTCCCATGAGTAATCTACCATGGTTGGGTAAATGAATAAACTCACCTCTGGAAAATGTTCTCTTTATTTCTTATCTACATGAGAACATAATCAACTTATTCCTTTGTTAATAACACCACAAAATAATCACTATCTAACACACACCTATATATACATGTATGTACAAAATTAAACCAAATCACACAACGAAAAATTACAGTGGTGGTTCAACATGAGGGGAACCCCTCTTGCTTACCAATTTCATTTCAAAATTATGAATATCTTGTTTGATAAAATCCTCTTTAGATAGAGGCTTATGATACACTTTCAATCGATGTCCATTCACAACAAAGGAGGTCTGATCTTCATCAATAATCTTTATCTTTACTGAACCATTGTCATAAACTGTTTCTACTTCATAAGGTCCCAACCATCGAGTGGAAAATTTACCTTTAAAACTCTTGAACCTACTTTCATATAGAAGGGCCCAATCACCAGATTGAAAATATTTCTTCTTGATATACTTGTCATGCCATTTGGTCCTTTGTTCTTGAATAAGTGTAGTCCTCTTTAGAGCATCTTGTCTGATTTCATCAAGTTCATTTAGTTGCAGTATCCTTTGTTTTTGGGCTTCATCCAAATCCGTTCCCAATTGCATAGAAGTCCTAATTTTTTTTACTTGAAATTCTATGGGAAGAAACACCTACTTCCCATACACTAGTTCATAAGGTGTATGGCATGTGGTGTTTCTCCAATTTTCTCTGTAGGCCCATAAGTCTTCAAGAAACCAATCCACCCAATCTTTATGGTGTAACTAAACTATCTTGGTAAGTATAGCCTCTATCACTCTGTTGGTTGATTCCACTTATCTGTTTGCTTGGGGGTGATAAGGTGAGGATTTCCTATGTTTAATTTGATATTGTTCAGTAATAGCTTTGACCAGATTGGAGGTAAATTGGGTTCCTTGGTCTGTCACTATTTCTCAAGGCACACCAAAACGAGTAAAGATGTCTTCGAGTAGAAAATCAACAACAGATTGTTCATTTGCAGAGTACAAAAATTTATCCTCTACCCATTTAGTCACATAATCTGTACAGACCAATATATACCTTCTTCTTCTAGACATGGGGTTGACAGGGCCTACAAATTCCAAAGCCCATTTATCAAATGGTTCAATTACTACCTAATATTGGAGAGGCATCTCATTAGTTGCAGTTGGTTTTCCCATCCTCTGACAATCATCACAACTAGCCACATATTTATTTTCATCCCTGAAAATGGTTGGCCAATAGTAGTCTGTCTGTAGTATTTTGTATGTTGTCCTCTTATCAACAAAATGGCCTCCACATGGGCCATCATGGAAGTTTTGAAGATATCATACATCTCATCCTCCCATACACATCTTCTAATCACCAAATCAGGTCCTGTACGGTATAGAAAATCATCATGCCACATATACTTTGTGCTCAGCTGAATAATCCTATGTTTTTATCGAAGGGACAAATTATGAGGTAATTTCCCTGTTACAAGATAGTTTTCCACATCTACATACCAAGGAATGTAAGTAGAAATAACAAACAAACTTTCATTTGCAAAATTGTCATCCATCGGGGCATTATCACCTGTATGAATGAGTCTATATAGGAAATCAACAACAAGGTTATCTTTGCCAGGTTTGTCAATGATAGTAATATTGAATTCTTGCAATAGTAGCAACCATCTAGTAACTCTAGCATTTGTCACAAGATTATTCATTAAAAATATAATAGCTGAATGGTCTGTGTGTAAAAAAGCGTCATACCTTGTTATGTAGCGTTTGAATTTATCAATTGCATGAACCATTGATAAGAATTCCTTTTCAGTGATGGTGTAATTCACTTCATTAGAGGAGAGATTTTTGCTAACAAAGTAGATAACATAGGGGATTTGGTTTTCTCTTTGTCCTAGAATGACTCCCAAAGTGATATCTGAGGCATCAATGTAGATATGAAATGGAAGAGACCAATTTGGTCCTCTTAACACAGGGGCACTGGAAAAAAATATATTTAAAATTTCAAAAGAAATCTGACATTGCTCATCCCAATGGAATTCATCCTCGTTTGTTAATAATTTGAACAGTGGAGAAACCAAAATTTTGAAATTTTGAAAATATATCCTGTAATATCCAGCATGCCCCAAGAATATTCTAACTTATTTTTGTGAGCTAGGGATTCTTATTTGAGAAATAATGTCAATTTTAGCAGGATCTACCTGTATTCCAGTATCGAAAAAATGATGACCCAAGACAATCCCGTCAGTGAGCATCATTCTATATTTTTCATGGCTGAGGGAGAGATTATTCTCTTTACACCTGATCAATACTTTCTCCAAATTGCCCACTGCTTGTTGAAAAGCATCCCCATATACTGCGAAGTCATCCATATAGACTTCTACATAGTCATGGGTTAAATTAGAAAAAATGGCTAGGACAACCCTATGAAAGGTGGCAGGGGCATTACGCAACCCAAAGGAAAGAACCATATAAGCATAAGAACCCCATGGGAAAGTGAATGTGGTTTTCTCCTGATCTTCAGGGGCAATTTGGATATGATTTTACCCACTAAACCCATATAGGAAAGAAAAGTACCTCTTCCCAGACAAGGTGTTCAAGATGTGGTCTATGAAAGGTAAGGGAAAATAATCTCTATAGGTAGCCTTGTTCAGCTCCCTGAAGTCCACACAAATTCTCTACTTGCCATTTTTTTTGGGGACAATGACTAATGAAGACACCCATTTGCTATCTAAAATAGGGTAAATGAAATTGACATGCAAGAGTTTTTGGAGCTCTTATTTCACTATGTATTTTAAGGCTGGGTTCATTCTTCTTTGGGGCTTCCTAACGGGTCTGATTTGATCATTGGTGTAAATATGGTGTATACATGTATCAGGGTGAATTCCTTTCATATCGGAGTAATACCATGAAAAATCTCCGAAATGTCCTTCGATCATTCAAATCAATTTTTGTTGTTGATATGATTATAGGCCATAATTTATACACAGGGATTTCCCAGAACTGATTACAACAGTCTGGACATTTGGCTTCTCTTATTCACTTATTTCTAATATATTAAGTAATGTAGAAGTGGAGGGATTCCAAACCTCCTGGAACTCAGGGTTGAAAATATGTGTGAATTTTGGGAAAGATTGAGGGTACTCAATGCATTCTACATTGGTTAAAAATAGGCTTAAAATCTGTTCTTCAATTTGTTCTTGAAATCCCTTTTCTTGCTCAAGTGTTAACATGAGCTAAGAATAGTTCTCTTCCCCATAAGGATTCTCCATCCATACTCTAACTTCAGTGGTTGGTTGGGCAGGAGGAAAGAGAACAAGTTTCTGACTGTGGGTTCCATTAGAAATTGTTATCTCCCCATACTAGCAACCAATAAATGCATCAACAGTGGCCAACCAAGGTCAACCAAGCACAACTTGATTCCTAGGTTTTAAGGATTTTGAATGAATTACAAAGAAGTCCATAGTATACTCCCAGGATGCTAAGGTAATCGTTACATCATATAGGCTTCCTCCTGGGATGATGACTGATTTGTCTGCCAATTCCAACAAGGTCTGTGTTGGCCTTAAATGATTTAGTTGCAGCGTACGCATAGTGTCAAAAATCATAAAATTTATTTTTGCTCCTATATCTATAAGGGTATTTGACAAAGAAATACCATTAATTTCTATAGTCACCACTAAGTTTCCTAGATCATTATATTTGGATGGCATTTTTTATATAAATTCTGATAATTTTCCAACCACTTTTATGACAGGAGGTTCCTTTCTCTTCCTTCCAGGATTTTTGATGCAAACATCCCTTGTAATTTTAGCATATATTAGAATATCTTTAATGGCTTGGAGTAGGGGAATATTTACACATACACTCCTTAGTTCAACCTCTAATTCATGTCCTAGAGGTACCTCAGGTTTCTTTAGAAGTAGCCTTTCTGGATAGGGTGGAGGATTAGCTTCCTAAGGTATTTATGATGGTTTAGGAGTGTGAGGGGGAATTTCATCTTGTACAGGGATTTCTTCTTCTGCATTGGGTTGGTCATCTATATGTTCTTCTTCTCTAATAACCACTGTAGAATTCAGTTTATTCAAGACTTTACCAGATCTCAATTGAATTTCATTTAGTGAGTAGGAGTTATAACATAAGTTGGGAAAGTTTTCACTTCAAGGTTATGTACAGGTTGAGTAGGTATATTGTTTGGATTAGGGATGGGTTGTACAAGAATAGGAGTAGGACGAGGGGGATTTGGATTAGATGCATCTTGCATTTGTTGTTGCTGATTTGGGTTCAAAGAAAAGGTGAGTTGTGGTTGTAGTTGGGAATGTGGAAGTAAAGAAGGTGGATTAAATCTTGGTAACAACTGAGATATATTTGAAGGATATTGTTGGTAAGTAAGAAGAATTGGTGGTTGAAAAGGAACATTCCCATATGCATGGCTTCTCCATCCTTTTTTCCAAGGTTGGACTTGTGGTTTCTGATGTGTCCGTTGAGAATAAGGCATTGGAGGAATCCATTATTGTTGTGGGTATTGTGTGGTAGGGTCATAAAACATGTTAGGATTTTGTTGTCTCCATGCTCTTTTGGGGGGATATGATGTTTCCTGAGGTTCTCCCCCTCCCTTGAAAATGGATTTTAGTCCAAGTAAAGAAGGGCACTCATTGGTAGGGTGATATTCTGCACAAAGGACTCACATTTCGATAACGTTAATAGGACATTCTTTTTCAGGGTGCTTCTTCCTTCACCGAGGACATAAAATTTCTAAAGTAGAATTTTATTCAATTTTATTCTTCTTGTTTCTTTTTTATTTTCATGGTGTTTAACTGGATACTGATTGTATTTAGGATGTTTGTTTTGAAATTTTCAAGTAGATTCCCTAATTGTATCCTTGTAACACCTCCTGGAGTAGGTTTGGTAGGTTTTCCTATAAGATCACACTTTTTCCCGTTTTGGCTTGGCTACGAGAGTACCTTTTACAGTACTCCGCAATGTCTGTAAATGACTTATGATATAAATCTCCAAAACTCATGAGATTTAGTACCTCGATACAGTCATCCCTTATACCCTTTAGGAACATGGTCCTAACTGTGGCTGTGTTTAAGGAAAATTGTTTCGTCTTTTGATAGTTATATAGGAACCTTTATAGGTAATCTTCCAAACTTTCCTCCTCAGACTGTTGCATTTTAAATATGTCATTCCTAGCATCCCTAGGTCTGCAGTAGTCCTAATATTTCTGGAAGAAGGTCTCCTTCATGCCATCCCAAGATAAGATAATGTGTTCTCCTAGTCTCATAAACCACCTTAATGTTGAGTCTTTGAGTGTGGTTGGAAAGAGTTTTAGTTTTTTTGCACTATCAATGTTATTATAACTCCTACATAGTATATCAAATTCAAACAAAAATGAATTGGGATATTCTGTTGACATACCATGGAATTGAGGTAGTGATGACAACGAAATATTCTTCATAGCAACATCTCTAATAATGTATAATATTGGGAATCCAAATGTCTCTGTTGTCGGACATATGGCTTAGGTTGATGGAGAGTTGGTATGGTTTGTTAGTTTTCATTGATGTCAACCATTGGAGAGTGATATTATATATTTATGTCAACCCTCAGTGATTGATGTCAACCCTTGGAGAAAGTTTGGTAATGAATTCTGATAGCACAATGGTTTGGGTAATGGACCCAAGTTTGTTTGATGGATAATGGTATGAGTTTTGATATATTTTTATGTAAGAATATTCCATATGGATGGTACATTTCATTCCATTTCTTCTGGTATGTGGAACGCCACATAACTCCTCACGGTTAGAGAGTTATGGCCATGTGAAGTTGGAGAAAGGTTTGGGTAATGGACCCAAGTTTGTTTGATGGATAATGGTATGCGTTATGATATATTTTTAGGTAATAATATTCTATATGGATAGTACATTTCATGCCATTTCTAGTGGTATGTGGAACATCACATAACTCCTCACGGTTAGAGAGTTATCGCCATGTGAAGTTGGAGAACCCTCATGAGCCATCTAGAAGTCACAAAAGGTCAAAGTAGTCAAAAGAGATTTTAGAAGGTAAATAATAAAGTGAAGTGATGAGTGTACTATAAGTCAAAGTGAGAGATTTTAGAAGGTAAATAATAAAGCGGAAGTGATGAGGTACTATAAGTCAAAAAGTGGAACAAAAAAAAAATGTAAAATTCTCTATTTTAAAATATGTAGTGCTTTTTCAATGGATGTACAAATTACTATGCTGACAAGGAGTTAGAAGCTTAGTTAACCCTAAAATAAGGAGTGGGTTAAGATGGTTAAAATGTAACCCTTTCAAGAAGCTACATATGAAAGTATATATAAATAAGAGGCAAGGTTCTCTCTCATTTTAATCATTAACTTAAGAATATTGAATATCTAAAAGTGACCGAGGTAACCAAAGGATATTAAATCCAAATTTCGTAGGGAAGGTGAAGTAAAGAAGGCCTAAATTCAAGGGAGGATAAATTCTTTGATGATGTTTTCTATTAGTATGTTAATTATAGGTCATCTCACCATTTCGAAACAACTTTTTCCTAGAATGATTCAGACCATTATTAATTGGGAGGACTTGAAGAAACATCTCCAAGTAGCTGTGGTACACCCCCATCTGTGGGTCAAAGTTGTAGTTTTGGAGTTGTCTGGGTGGAAAATAGGGTTTGTATTAGTCCAAACTAGTTTAAACAAGTGTTTCTGTAAAACGCCATAACTTTATTCATAACAGATCCAATTTCAATAATACCAAATTTATTAGTTATAGCATATTCTATAGCATTCTTGTGGCCAATTTTTAGATCCATACAATGAATATTCCGTGCGAGGCACGCTCTACAAGGTCTCTCTTCAGAATAAGCCAAAATTCAAATAAGTATACTGCTATAAATCATTTTATGAGAGGTTCCAAGAAGTGAAACCGAGGAATTACATAAACCACACTTTAATAACATTGTGTACTATTTTCAGATCTTCATTCATTATATTTGTGCACATAGTTATGATTATTTCAAGTTAGGTTGTTGACTAATCCAAAACTAGTCATGTGAGACTAAAGCAAAGCTTTTTGATCAAAATGTTAGTCTTTTGTTGTTAATGTTAAGGAAGGTTTGGTAGGTATGTGATCATATAAACCATGTCTATTACAGAAGCTGGTAAATCATATTTGGATGATGAAATTGATGAGGGATTTTGGTTGAGGCTGGGTACACACATGGTTGAGACAGCAGCTGATGAGTTGGCACAAAGATGAGGTGTATAGTTGATTTACGTTGGTACATCTTGATGAGTCATAGTTGATGAGTAGCTGATATATGATTATACATACTTGGTACATGGTTGACAAGTAATTTGTTAGTAGTATTGACACATGGTTTATGGATGATGTAGAATACTTGTATTGGTGGTT
Organism: Picea sitchensis; assembly: GCA_010110895.2. Lineage (NCBI taxonomy): Eukaryota > Viridiplantae > Streptophyta > Pinopsida > Pinales > Pinaceae > Picea > Picea sitchensis. The sequence goes on from SNQJ01S0004491.1 coordinate 145,348, forward strand.
AATATTAGAAGCACATATTGATCTTATGACGATTTTCTTGGAGTTGCTTCGTAAGCTTATGCTTGGTTGATGTAACATATTTGGACGTATTGTCCTGTGATTGATCTTTATGAGTATATCTGATTTGGTTGATAAGATTGATGAGATAGGTTGTTGTGATATGTTGTTTGGAAGATACAGATACGTTATCTGCACAGTTTGGTACATGGGCATGCAATTTGTTCATGGTACAAAGTTGAGGTACATGTTGGTGCAATGGTTGATGCAATTCTTTTATGGTACAAAGGATTACAAGCTGAGGTACACGCGATGCATGGTTCGTGCTATTGATACATGTTGTTTGGTGTAAAGTTGATTGGTACACGTTGTTGTAGGAAAATCTCCCATGGATAGGTAGATTCCTTGAGAGCTAGAATCTTAACTCTAAGAAACAAAAATGCTTATCATGGACAATTCACCTTCCCTTTTAGATCTAGATAATCCAATGTGTGAGGAGGAAGGGAGAAAAGAAGTACCTTTTACCCTGTTTTGTCCCTCAAGACAGTCGAAGTTGAGCTCCAATCTTAAACTCTCAATAAGTCTCTATGACAAACAAAAGTACAAACAACTCTACTCTACTAAGATTAGCCTAAATAGATCTATCTATTAGAGACAAATTCATGAGATCAAACACGACTTGAAATAAATAGGCTAATCATATTATATTAATGAGGAACAAATAATGAAGAAAAAACTTTACAACCATAGATGTGAGTGCAACAACTTCACCAAGCTACCTTTGTCCATACCCCTTAAACAATCCACAAACATAATGCCGATGCTCCAAATGACATACCATTCATGAGATCATAAGTTTGGTATAATTCTAAATATCCATCCCCCATGGAAACTCCATCATTATATAGGATTTGGAAATTTAACCACCATGGAGAGGATATCTCATCAGATCCACTAAGAAAGGGATCTCTAAGATATTTAGGAGAAAATATCTCTATAATTTTGGGAGGAAATATCTCTCAAGGATTTTAAGGGAGAAACATTTCAACCATCCATGAGATCTCCACCTTCCTGCCAAAAAATAAAATAGGAAACCAAATGTGAGGTGGGATTCTCACACTTAATTATTTCTTTTCAAGCGAATATTAATAATAATTCATGTGTGCTTGATTCTCTCACTTAATCAATTTCTTCCATGAATATTACACACTCATGTGTACTTAGTATTTTTCCTTCATGTAATATATCACTCCCTCCGACTAGGATTGTGACATAGGTTATTCCATGGTGTCAATGTGTATGCAACACTTATATGACACCCTCTTACTTACACTTAGCTAGAAAATTCCTAGGTGTGCAAATTTCATGTGTAACAGAATGCCCCCTAAAGTGTGAGGTTAGAAGAGAGAATAATGGCTGAAACACTTTACAAATATTTAAAGCAAGGGTATAGACGCAGAGAACCTGGTAGAAGCTGCAAACAAACATCCAACAAATATTATGACATGTTTCAAAACCAAGGTAGGCATACCTATGCTTGGGTGATAAAGACTTGCAAGATATGGCCGCGATAAAATACACTGCGGATCCATAATTATATTGATAAAACGTATAGCCACCGAGGATTTATTGTGGATCTATACTCCTATGAACTGAACTAATCATAGCCACGAAGAATACACAGTGGATCTATGAGATGACAAGACATAGCCACGACCAATACAAAGTGGATCTATGTGGCAGTATATGTGTCATAGTTCAAAAGAACTCCTTCGCAACTTGGGCAAAGTATACATAAGAGAGTGATCACTCAACCCAGGGTATTCTTACTGATCCCGATGTAGTACGAATCTAACCATGTGAATAGATGTCCTGATGTTGAACATGGCAGAAACCACTTGATTACCGGTCAATGATGTAAACCGTTAACAAGCGTGAAGGAGATCACCATTGATGTCAATGATTTCCAAGGTACTCTAGTACATTCCAACGAATGTGAATGGATGAGTTAAAGTCGAACATCCATGGAATCATCTGATCAGAGGTCAATGATGTAAAATCACTGTTGAACATGAGGAGGCCTTCCATTGAGGCATGCAGGTCCCAAAGTACTAACTGGTTTCTAAGTCTAGTTCCTGGATAATGTGTTGAAGTTGACAGGAATAGACTCGTCGAAGGAGGGCCTTGATGTATCCCCCATCAATGACACAAAAAAGACACAGAGATGTAACTGGTAGATCAAATGAACATAGACTGACATGGGTATTGAAACAAGATATTTGGGATGGCTGACTCTTGAGGTGGATACTTCCCTTGAACACTGAGGCACAATAGTAGAAACATGACATGGACCAAAACATGATGATGCAATGGATGCAGTGACTTTCGTCGGGTGACCCAAAGGAGTAAAATAAACTCAAAGGATTGGCTCAGTGCATAGGTTTAGTGGATTAAGATGTGCGCAAAGACAAAGTGTCGTATTCAAGGGTGACTCTAAGATTTACTTGGTAATGTTCTCAAAAACTGCTTGGCTTGTTTCTTTCAATTTTTTCCCCCATCCAGATAAACGAGTACCTCTTTTTAATTTAAAGAGCTCGAGGAGGGTAACACATACTTGATATAACTCACCTTTGGTAAGTTCTCTTCCTTTGTTTAATGAACTGGAAGAAGTAAGGGTTTGGTCCCGTATGGGCGTGTTGATGTTTGTTTAACAAGTCCAAAGATAGAAAACTCGAAGGTTTTTCATGATTATAGAGTCTGGAAAAACACTTAAAAGAGAACTCTCTCAGTTCCTTTTTCATAAAGTAGTCTGATGAGACCGAAAAAGAGATAAACTA
>SNQJ01S0004491.1:160815-185495 GCA_010110895.2 Picea sitchensis
TTCCAAATATCTTCACGACCCTTCCTCAGAGGTTATTATGGCCAAATTGGAAGCCAAACTTAGAAGTTGGACTCATCGCTCTCTTTCCATACCAGTTTGTATCCTCTTGATCAATTTTGTTCTCTCGGCCCTTCCCCTGTACCTCTTCTCGATTCTAGCTTCTTCAATGAAGTTTGTAAAAAACAATTGGACCCTTCATCACAAGTTCCTGTGGGGTGGCCCTTCAAAAGAAAATAAATGGCTTTTGGTAGTGTTATCCCCGATATCTAGGGATAACTAGGAGATCATGTCTCGAGGCCCACATGGTCCTAGAAATGGAGTACGAGAGAAGATTGACTTGAGCATGGCCCTTGAGGGCCCATCTTTTCTTAAGATTGATCTTGAGTTGAGCTTGGCCCTTGGAGGGCCCATCTTTCTTCTCTCGGCCAGCTTTGTCCCCGCCGCCAGCATCACCTCCATCACTACCTACCGGGCTTGCACGAAAAGGCTTTTGCCCATGAGGTAATTGGTCCGAGGTATCATGGTATGTGCCTCTTGGATCATTATGATCTTCTTATATATGTATTAGGTTCCTTACATTTTATAACCTTTGGATTCCACTAATCCACTTAATCCACCAAGTGGGGGTAATTGATAGTTGCTTTAGCAAGTTGATATTCATGGTTTTTGGTTAGCCACCAAGGGGGCTTGAAGAACCATCGCCCACTCCCCATATTCTCACTTTTTCATCTTAAAACCCGCTTATCCATCCCATTCCCCTAGTCTCCGGCCATTAGGGATGACCGCCAGGTACACCCCGTTCAGGGGAAGAAGGCCAAAGGCCCGTGGAGGTAAAAAGCGTACCGTAAAAGATAAAAGCCATAGGAAAATTAAACCTAGAAATGCTTCGCCCATGGGATCCCCCAGAAGGCAATAAAAGCCTCTCATAAGAAACCGAGGGACCCCAAGAAAAATGATAAATAATTATGCAAGACCTTAACCAAGAGGATGGGAGGTCTCATCACGAAATGCTACCATTATGTTCATAGGTATTTAGCTGTGCATGACATTGCCAAATTATCCGGTCACCAAACCAAAGGCAGACCTTGTATTGCAATAATGGCCAAAGGAAGGGGTCCCATCACCAGCCGCCTCTCATTTCTACCAAGAGGTAATTGCCACCGCCACCTAGCCAAGGCGGTGTCCTTTTTGTCAAGGCTTGCAGCAAAAAATGCAAATAAAGAAAGATAAGGCAATAAGGGCTTGAAAAGTGCATCTCATGACGAAGTACAACTCGGCCTCCCACAAAGGCACCTACGCATTTACACAAGCCCTGGTCCGATTGATGACTAGACATCCCTAAAACTACATCACATCACTATACACGTGGCTTGAATAACCCCTTGGCGGAACCTCCATTGTGGGTATTGACCCTATAGGTTGCTCTTTGGTTGCTTTGGCTTTGTATAGTGGGTTTGTGTAGGGTCTTTGAGCTCCTAGAAGATTTTAGGGATGTTATGCATACATTGATAATTTTAATGATGAAACGTGATTTACATTTCCATGATGTATAGGACTGATGGAGCCCTTGGAGGGTGTAGTCTTTGATGTGCGTGACCATGCCGGACAAAAGTACCGAGGATTGGTACACATGGGAGATGATTAGCTTGACCTCCATGGCCCGAGCCCACCGGATGATCGCTGGGATGGCAGGCGTGACGTGAAGCTAAGGACGAGCCCTGCACACGAAGAAGCCAGTGACGCCCTCATGACGCTTTGGCATAGATCATGGCTTAATGGGGATCAGCCCCTGACAGACATGGGAATTGACTTGTTGACCGTGGACTACCAGGTAAGGTGATGGACGAATTTCTAGGCAACGGGCGTTCATTTGTCGGCACGGTGGCATACAAGGTCGGAGCCCCGTGAGGGGCAAACGCTTGCTCATTAGGTGGTTATTATGCCCCAAAGGGGCCAACGCCTCAAAGAGGCTTTCTTGACGTTTCCATATTTCTGCTTATTTTGGAATTTAGCATGTAAAAAGTGACAAATAGTTGAATAATGAACTGTTAGCCTTGTCGGGCTATTTTATTGACCTATTTTTGTAACTTAAAGGTCAAAGTATTGTGGTATAAATAGAGGATGTTTTTCCTCTTTTGGAATATAAACATTACTTGCTCTCATTGGAGAGACTTTTCTTTTTAGCTCTTGGTCTTGTGTTCTTGTCTCTTTGGAAGTGTGGACTTCTTGGAGGAGTTATTTTTGGCAAAGTGGTGCTATATGCTATTGGAAGGTTTACAACCAGGGTGTGGATTGGCTTCTTCATGATCTTGTAAGTGTTTGCATCAAAGCTTCTTGAGTGAATTAGGTTGTTGTCCAACATTTGCATTCATTGTTATCTTGTTGTTTTGCTTTGATCCTTGAAAACCCTAGGGAGCCTACACAAAAGTAGGTTGAGGGGCTTTATGTCCTCATAGCATAAGCTTATAACCATTGGATGTTAGAGGGTTTAGCCTGGGGCCATAGCTACACTAACCTTCTTTATCTTGAGCCAGTTTTGTGCATAAATTGAAGAAAGAAGGCCCAGGCCCAATTGGATTTTGGCCAATCTGTGGTTCTCCTTCTAGGGTTTTGAAAAGCCCTGCCTTTAGCAACACTTTTCAGCCATAGGTTCATGATTTTGAGCTAGCCGCTTTGCCAAGAAAGTCTTTAAGGAGAGGATTGAAGCCCCAGGCCTAGCTTTAGCTGCTACACCTAGGTAAGTCTTTCTCCTTAGGGGGTTGGGGTTAGTGGCCTTGCTTTTAGCAACACCATTAAACTCTAGGTCTCTTGTCCTTAGTTTGAATTCCTTCTAAACCATTAGTCATAATTCCATTTGACTCCATTAACCCAAGGCACTAGTCTAGAATTGATTGCTTTGAGCTTGTTATGCCTTTAAAAAATTTTTAAACTACCTTCAAATTTGCAAAACTACTAACCTAGCATCTAACCCTAGCTATTCTTGAACTAACTTTTTGGTGGACAACGCTATTCTAAATTCATCACTTTTTTGCTTTGATAGAAAGTTGCGTCCTTGTCTTCTCATTATAGTCGTGGATTCGTTTCTCCTTTTGCTGGTTGAACTTGTCAAAACGCCCATCCTTGGCTAGCTAACCTCAGAACAACACCAAATTTTATATATAGGAACACGCCATAATTTTGATCTTATTTATACCCGCAAACGTTGTGACATTTGCCTCCTTTTGCTTGACATTGAGTTATTGATTACATTTGTGAGTTATTTTTCTAAAACGCCCACCTTTGTCATAAATTTGACTCATTAATTGCCGACGCCATACCTGCACGAAATAATATAGGTGACGCGAACATTCCTTTGCTATATATGAGCTGATTTGACATTGCATTAATGATATGATACAAAGTTTAATTGTGAATATTGAATGCCCTCATATACTTATTGAAGAAGTGATCTTGTCTTTGTTTAATAATCATTGACTTCTGGCCAATACTATATTCTTATTCATTGCTCATGGCAAGACCAAGATAATACGATTTCTACGCGAAGTACTAACCTAACGGCACATCTTAGTTTTCTTTGTTTTGTCTCGCAAACGTGTTCACCCATCGCGGGTCTTATTCCTTTGACTATCTCTCTTGGGCAACAATCAGGAAAGGGGTTTCCCCTGACTTGGCCTTTACCCTTTAGCCTTTCTTTAAACCAGATACCAGTATCTCCCTTGGACTCTGCCCTCCTAAATAGAAAGAGCCCCATCGAGGTGACAATGCTGGTGGGAAGTTCTGTTACGCCGGTTTAGGCCTTGACTCATGGTATCTAAACCCTTCCTACAAAACCGGCGTAACAGGAGCACATATTTAAGTAATCATGGTCGGGAACACCTGAAGCTCACATTCCTCAACGACATATCTTTCGGTGAGCCTTGCTTTACCGGGCGAATCTAATTAGCCTTTCCCCTATTTCCTTTGGTAGTTTCGTGAAAACTATCCGGGCGAATTCCATTGAATTCTTTCTTAGCGCCACATTACTCCTCAGGATATACTCAAAATTATGGGATCATGGCATAATCGGGAACAAATGTATCCAAGTATTGATTTCGTAGTTTTCAAGGATGTACCCAAATTATTTTGATGATAGATGGTTAGACAACTCCAACGCTAGTCTCCCACCTCCCTTACATAGTGAATTTTTGAATATTTGAGCGAGATAGGTTGGGAGGAGAGGATGCTCTATAAAGTTGTTTTTGCTCACCCCGCCAATCTACTTCTAAGGTACAAAAAACGTTTTTAAGAGTTGTTGCAATAACAGGGGTATATCATCGTTCATACAACCCATAAATAAGTTTATCGAATTTACTAAATCAGACTTTGTGACGTATGAAGATGTCCTCAAAACCTCATGGTAACTTTGCACCACAAAGGGTTCACCACCGAGATTGTAGATGATCTAAGAGTTTATCATGATCAATATCAGGGACCTTCTGTTGTAGAAGACGAGGTTTGTGAAGACCATCATCAACCCCTTTGAAGAGGAGCAAGATATCTCCCCATGTAATCCGGAAGAATGCAATGAAGATGTAAACTGGAAACGGGAATTATGAGATGAACAACCCAAGAATCACCTCCTCTACCTCCTAATGAGGCTCTCCCGTGATCCCTACACTGCACAAGATGAAGAAATGAGGTGTTATTTTGATTCTTTGATGATGCCTTGTTTTATGACTCCGAAAATGAAGAAGGAATGGAACCTTTGGACGAAATGTATCCCCTATGTTCCAAGACTAAAGATGTAGAGGGGAGATATTCCATCCGGACATGATGTCCAAACACTTAGCTCTTTGCTCGAAGGATTGCCGGTAGTACGTTGTTCTCCCTTCCAAGTTTTAAATGGTTATTTGTCTTATGACACAAAGAGTGAAGTAGTATTGGATGTTTTTAACTCCCCCATGTTATGATAATTGGAGCACTATTATAGCTGATTTTGATGAATTCATACATGTTGGGAGACGTATGTGGGATATAATTGGTTATGACACAAATCCCATCTATGACACGAAGAAACATCCCCAAATTGTTTCCCTTGTACTTGTCGCAGCCAGACATCTATGACCAAAGGGCAACAAAGAGATGAAGTTTTACTTGTAGCTTTCAAAACACCAAAGGATTGACCTAGTGCCTAATCTTCTCGACAATTTTTTCTACCGCATCTTGAGATGTTTTACGAGTACCCTGCTGGAGCATTTGGACCTTGCTTTAAGGAAATGATTGCCAACCAATCATATGCTTCACTTTTTGATAATAAGTAAAGACATCAAGCTTTCCTCAAGGAGGTTACTCATGATCTTTTCATCCCAACTTCAATCGTTATTACTTTGCCTTGATTTTGCCATTCGTGGGTGTAGTTGGGAAACACCTTTTTGTGTTGAGCTTCCTCTGGCAAAACCCTAGATTTCAAGGTTGGTTGAGAATGCTATTTCCAAATACTAACCTTTTTCTTGATGATCGCCACCGCCTACTCATTTCTTTATCAATTCTTTTCCTAATTTTGGAATGAGGACATTCAGGTACCCGCCCATGTGCCGCTTTAGTCCGCTTTCTCGAACCTTGTATTTTTTATGACCATGTCTTGGATAGGATTGAGTGCTTTTCTCTCAGAGATGGACGTGGTAAGATTTTATCCCTCCCACCCACCCACAGTTAGATTTTGACTTCTCCGATGATATGATGTATATTCTAACTTCATGACATGTTTGTTCTTGATGTATCACTATTTTGGCTTATGATTAAGCACAAAGGCAGGTATCGTGAGCGCTATCGGATTGGCTACATTGGTTGCTTCTGATTACACCTCAACCCCGCAACCAACAAGCATGTGGGCAACTACTATGCATCGTGTTTCTGTTTTATCAGCCATATGCACATTTACTTATTGCCTATATGCACATTTATATGTCAAAAGAGCTTTCACGGGTGGCAATACACCCTCGCCTTTGTCACTGGATGTTCTTTGTCATGTGCTGTGTCACAGTTCACGAGGATTGGTCGAGGGTTCCCTATAAGCTCAGCTAGCGATGTCCCCCAGGTGCAGGAGCCGCATGTTTTCCCACATTCATAGGGATAACTAGGAGATCAAGGGGTCTCGAGTTCACATGGTCTTAGACATGGAGTAACGAGAGCAGCATTGATTCTGAGCATGGCCTTGAGGGCCCATGCATCTTTTCTTTCTTCTACTGCATTTGTCCCGGCTACAAAGCATTCACTCTCCATCACTACCTACCGGGCTTGCATCTAAAAGGATCTGCCCATGAGGTAATTGGTCCGAGGTATCATGGTATGTGTCATATTTGATCATTATGACCTTTAAATATATGCATTAGATTCCTTACATTTCAGATAACTCGCTGATCTTACACTAATCCACTTGACCACCGCTAGTAATTGATGGGTTGCTTAGCAAGTTGATATTCATGGGTTTTGGTTAGCTTTCACCAAAGGCTTGAAGAACTATCAACCGCCTCTCCCCTCATTCTCTCACTTTTTCATCTTAAAAACCCGCCCATCCATCCCATCCCCTAGTCCAACCATTAGGATGACCGCCGTGGTACATCTTTGTTCAGGGGAAGAAGGGGCTAAAGGCCCGGAGGTAAAAGTACCGCTAAAAGATAAAATCCATAGGAAAAATTAAAACCTAGAGATGAAGTTTCGCCTGTGGGATCCCCCGAAGGCAATAAAAAAGCCCCCATAAGAAACTCCAGGGACCCTAAGAAACGATAAGTAAATACTCAAGTGCAAGACTCCAACCAAGAGGGATGGGAGGTCCACTACCAGTCAGCCCATTATGTTCATAGGTATTTAGCGCAGATGATGATTGCCAAATTCATATGGTCAAATACCAAACTGTGGCAAAGGACCTTTGGTTGTATACTAAAGGATATGGGGTCTCATCGTGAGCCAGCCCTATCATTTCTGCCAAGATACTAGTGGGTAATGCTGTCACTGGGCCACCTAGCCGCCAAGGCAGTTGTCCTCTTCGGCCAAGGATGTGTAGCAAAAAATGCAAATAAAGAAAGATAAGGCACAAGGGCTTTGGAAAGTGCATCCATGACGGGTACAACTCAGCCCCTACAAAGGCACCCATGCATCTACACAAGCTCCTAGAATCGATTTCATGACTAGATCCCTAAAACCACATCACGCCACTATACATGGTTTGAAATAACCCTCTTTATGTAAAAACTCCCCATTTCTTGTGGGTATTAGCCCCTACCGGGTTGCCCTTTTGGTTTTGTTTGGCTTTGTATAGTGGGTTTTGTGTAGGGTCTTTGAGCTCCTAGAAGATTTGTTAGGGATGTGTTATGCATATATTTGATAATTTTAATGATGAAACGTGATTTTACATTGCCATGATGTTTAGGGCATGAGCCCTCGAGGGTGTAGTCTTTGATGTGCGTGACCATGCCTACGACAAAATCTCCTGGAGGACCCAAGTGGCACATGGGGAGATGATTAGCTCGACCTCCATAATGTAAGAGCCCATCGATGGACGCTGGGATGGTGAGGCAGGACAGAAGTTAAGGACGCAGAAAGCCCTTGCACACGAAGAAGAAGGACGCCTCATCAGACGCTTTGGCATAGATCATGGCTCATGGGGATCAGCCTCACGCATGGGACGCTGACTTGGTTGATCAGGACACCACCAAGACAGGATGGACGACTTCTAGGGCACGGGCGCCCATGTTGGGCTTGTTTACATCGTGGCATATGCTACTGGAGTCTCGTGAGGGGCAACATTTTGCCTATTAGGTGGTTATTATGCTCCTAAAGGCCACTTCACAAAGGGGCTTGACTTCGATTTTCTCGTCATTTTGGCATTTTAGCATGTAAAAAGTGACAAACAGTTGAATAATGAACCTGCTAACCTTGTCGGCTATTTTGCATTGACCTATTTTGTAAAATTGAAGGTCAAAGTATTGTATAAATAGAGGGATGTTTTTTCCTCTTTTGGATCATAACATAACTTGCTCTCATTGGAGAGACTTCTCTTTAGCTCTTGTTCTGGTGTTCTTGTCTCTTTGGAAGTGTGGAGCAAACCTCTTGGAGGAGTTATTTTTGGCAAAGTGGTGCTATATGCTACTGGAAGGTTTACAACTAGGGGTGTGGATTGGCTTCTTCATGATCTTGTGCGTTTTGCATCAAAGCTTCTTTGGAGTGAATAGTTGCTTGCCCAACATTTCCATTCATTGTTATCTTGTTGTTTTGCTTGATCCTTGAAACCCTTAGGGAGCCTACACACAAAGTAGGTTGAGGCTTCATGTCCCCATACATAAGCTTACAACCATTGGATGTTAGAGGGTTTAGCCTAGCCATAGCTACAATTAACCTCTTCTTTTATCTTGAGTCAGTTCTTAGCATAAATTGAAGAAAGAAGGCCCCTAGGGCCTAATTGATTTTACACCTAGGGTTTTCTCTTAGGGTTTTGTGCCTTGTATTTAGGCAACACTTTTCAGCCATAGGTTCATGCTTTGAGCTAGCCGCTTTGCCAAGAAAGTCTTAACGAGAGGATTGAAGCTCTAGGCCCAGCTTTAGCTACACCTAGGTAAGTCTTTTTCCTTAGGGTTAGGTTAGTGGCCTTGCTTTTAGCAACAACTATTAAACTCAGGGTTCTCTTGTCCTTAGGTTTGAGCTTTTCCTAAACCATTAGTCATACTTCCATTTGACTCCATTAACCCAAGGCACTAGTCTAGAATTGATTGCTTGTTTGTTATGCCTTAAAACTTTTCAAACTACTCCTTCAAATTTGCAAAAACCTACTAACCTAGCATCTAAACCTAGCTTATTCTTGAACTAACTTTAAGTGTGGACAACGCTGGGTCTTTAAATTCAATTTCTTTTCTCTTGATACAGAAAGGCGTCCTTGTTATCTCTTCATAGCCTTGGATTTGTTTTACCTTTTGGCCGGTTGAATTTGTCAAAACGCCCATCCTTGGCTGAAGGCTAACCTGCATAACACCAAATTTTATATAGGGCTGACGTCAAACTCTTTGATCTTGTTTATACCGAACGTTGTGATTTGGCAGCTCTTTTGCTTGACATTGAGTTATTATTGATTACATTTGTGAGTTATTTGCTAAAACGTCTACTCTTTGCAACAATAATTTTGACCTATTAATTCAAACACGCCATATCGTGACCAGAAATAATATAGGTGACGCTAAAGCATTCTCATATATATGAGTTGATTTGACATTGCATCAATGATATGATACAAAGTTTAATTGTGAATATTGAATGCTCCTCATATACTCTATTGAAGAAGTGGATCTTATGTTTTGTTAATATCAATCATTGACTTCGCCAATAATTTCATATTCATTCATTGCTCATATGCATACATCCGAAGATAGTCATTGATTTCATGAAGTACTTAACCCACTGCAAGCACATTCTAGTTTTCTTTGTTTTGTCTCGCAAACAGGTGCATCGTCAGTGGTCTTATCTCCTTGACTATCTCTTCTTGGGCAGCAATCTGTGAAAGGGGTTTCCTTGACTTGGCCTTTACCCTTTAGCATTTCTTTAAACCAGATTGCCTTAGGGACGTCTCCCTTGGACTTGCCCTCCTAAATAGAAAGAGCCCCCCATCGAGGTGACAGTGGGTGGGGAAGCTCCTGTTACGCCGGTTTAGGCCTTGACTCATACTATCTAAACCCTTTCCTACAAACCGTGCGATAACAGGTAGCATGGGAGACTCTTTGTAAACAAAAATACTATGGAGGACTAGGCATCAGGGACCCCCAGGTTTCCAACACCACCTTAGCAGTGAAACTTTGGTGGAGATGGATCAAGTATCCTTCAACCCTATGTGCCATGCCATAGAGGAATACGTACATCCCCAAAATATCGCTTCAAATATTAATTAGAGCTGACAGAAATAGACCTAGTTCTCTTATTTGGAATAATTCCTGGCGAAACCATGATTTGGTTCAATCTCAGTGCTTCTGGGAAGGTCATAATGGGAATTCATCCCTCTTATGGGATGACACATGGGAACAACATCCAATCTTAGGGGATGAATTCAAGTATCAAGGCCTCTGCGTTACCATGAAATGCACTGACTGGGTGAAATTGCACCATTATTGGAAAACCAACCAACCAAGTTGTAACCCTCTCATAAAATCTTGGAAGCCATTATAAGAGTGGCTAATTTAGTGGAATGAGTAGAATAAAGACATGGCCTCAATAATCTTGCAAGAGTGTTGGGTCAAGGTCAGATATGGGGAGGACATCATCAGATGGGGTTGGTGAGAAGATGGATATTTCAGAGTAAAAGAGGCCTACTTATCCTTGTAGGACCCAAGGGTCATCCAAAACTGCCCTATATGGGGGGAAATTTGGCCGAATTCCCACTGGTCTAAAATTTCTACTTTCCTATGGTTGGTAGTGAAAAAAAGGATTCTAACTTGGGATCATCTCATATGAAAAGGATTTGTAGGCCCTTCAATATGTTCCCTATGTCTCAAAACAAAAGAGACTCTCACCCACCTTCTGGGAAACTACAAATTTATGATGCAACTTTGGTATCAAGGGGCAACTAGTTTTCAAAGAACATATGTGAAAAAACACAATGTGATAGAAACTATAGAATTTTGGAGTGATAACCCATTAAACAATCCCATCATTAATAGAGCCTAGGATATATTTCCAGGATTTCTCATGTGGACTATGTGGAAAGAAAGGAACCAAATAATTTTCAAAGATAAATTCCTTACCAGGAACCAAATATGGGAAATCATTTGCATTAGTGTGAAATAATCCATCAATGTAACTCCATGGTTGGCCCAAGATCTCCAACTGGAAGTTTCTGAGGAAACCATATTCAAAAAATGGAATCTAGGATACCATATAAACTAGAATTCTTTGGCTCTGAAAGTGGGGAAAGCTCATATTCGTGACCATTGGATTCCTTCCCAGGTTGGTTTTATAAAACTAAAGTGTGATGGCATGGCTAAGGGGAATCCTAGTTCAGCAGGAGCATGAGGATTCTTTAGGGACCGCAATAAATAATTAATCCTAGTCTATGTGTATAACCTAGGGATCTCAATGAACAATGAAAAATAATTGGTAGGGTTCCTTCGAGGAATATCTCTAGCCAAGGATCATGGCTTCTAGCCCTATCAGTAGAAAGTGACTCCCAGCTGATTATCAGAGGCCTCCAAAAAATCTTCAATGGGGTGAAGCACGATAAGGTTTCTCATAATTATAGGTTGAGCCATGGTCTCTCTGAGCTTGGGGGCATGGTTACTGCTCTAGTGACCATCGTCCTAGGGAAGATCAAAAGAAAGGAAAATTTGGTGGCCGACTGTATGGCCAACCTTGGTGTCATGCTACAGGAGTCGCATCGGATTTGACAACTAGAGGACCCATTTCTAGAAGGAACAAAAGATAATTTCCATATATGTTTCCACGCCGACTTGACCATGTGGAGGGTAGAGGCTGAGTTGGCTAGGAAGAAATCACGACATATAGGTATAAATCATGAAAAAAGACATGATGATAGGTGGCCTAGAACAATGATCATAGGTATAATGGAAGGGAGGATGGTCACCCATGTAAGTGGCCTGTATCTCAATATGAACCTGGAGGAAAAAAACAATTTGCACCCTTGCTTGAAAATGAGGACCCACCCCCTATTGAAGATGATGGAAACATCTAGAGTAAGTTCAAGGCTCAGTCATTCCAGATCTATTACAGTTATGAAGCAACATGACGTCGATGACATATCTCTTGGTACCGGTATGAAAGGCCAAGCTAGTAATACATGGATGGAGCGGCCACACACTACAAGAGATATTGATGGTTCAAGATCGATGGTAAAGCATCTAATAATCTACTTATCTATTATGGAAACTTGGAATATGTACCTCAGGCCCAGGATCCCTAAGTCTGAGTACTGCCCCAATAACTTTAATGCTTTGGTGTTTAGGGATGAATGTGCAAAATACTTGTATTAAGCTTCTATTGTATTCTCATTATGCCAATCCTTCTCTCGATTCTAAGTCTGAAAAGTAGGATCAGGTCGCGGCGGGGGATGGATCGCAGTTGGAAAAATAAGAACAAGAGGTGTTCGATAGGCCACCGGGATAAGGAATCTTCCTCATCAAGGGGTTAAGGATGCCTCTCTAGAGCAGATAAGGAAGACTGAGCCACACATGAACGATTTTGGGTCCACTACTAGATGGACAAAATTTGGTCGGTGGATGCCATCGATGATCGAATTTTAGCCCAACGTAGGATGATCAGGGAAGAAGAGATAATAAAGGAAGCGACCAAGTGGGTGGTGGACCCAGTAAAACCTTGAACCATAGATACCTGATACTTTAGGATGGTCGAATATTATTAGATGGTCAACGCGTTGGTATCCTAGGTTGTCATCGAAACCAGGCGAGAGAATGCCGAAATCCTCCAAACTATTCACATTTTGGAGGGAAAATTCAAGTTTTATTGCAGGGATCAACACGATATCATGTTCAGAGTTAATTAACCAGATCAACACCCAGATTAACATGGGAAAGGTCAAGATCCATCCAATGTCTAATTATGGTCAACAATGAGGATGAATAGTTGGTAGAGGAATTTCAACCCTGGGAAGAGGTTGTTTTCCATGCTAAGAAAGAAATAGGGAGCCACATCCAGACCTCTAGGATTGAGTGGGAGCTAGCTCCCAAATAGGTTTTAAAAGTCTTTTATTTTTTGGTCTAATATGTTTTTCCTTTGGTTATCTTGTCAACGGCCCTAAGTTCTTGGTCAAACCTTGAGAAGGTTATTGTAATATTATTGTATAAATTGGCTCAAAATAAATTATTATTGTATTTTTATCCTTATTGTAAAATTCAAAACAACCCCTCTTAGGATTGTGTCTTTTCAAGAGTCATTTATGTGTATAAATAGAGGTCACGTTCCTCTCATTTGTACACACACATAACTCGTCTTCTCTTGTGCATTTGGAGCATAGAAANTTATCCTTATTGTAAAATTCAAAACAACCCCTCTTAGGATTGTGTCTTTTCAAGAGTCATTTATGTGTATAAATAGAGGTCACGTTCCTCTCATTTGTACACACACATAACTCGTCTTCTCTTGTGCATTTGGAGCATAGAAAAGGAGGTCTAGCGCAAGAGGTATTGGTTTATTGGTCTGTGGTATCTTGGTCTTGGTATATTTGTGGAGAGTTATAACGTGACATTGTACTGGTTGAAGGAATCTATATTGAATAATTGGTTGTTGGGTTTTCTCCCCCACGAGGGTTTCCTAGGATATATCTTGTGTTTAGTGATTGTTTATCTTTCATTGATCCTATTACCTGCAATTTTTAATGAATTTTAAAGAAGATAACTGTAAATTCTAAAATAACAACATGGTATCAGAGCAATCCTAAATAGAAGACAATTCACATATCCATAAGACAAAAGGAGTCATTTTTCTTGATAGGAGTGGTTTTCAGACAAGAAAATACCACCAACAAGTGCGCCCTATTGGAGTGCATCTTTTACCTAGATCATATCTTCAGAATCCATAATTTGTTATTTAGGGGAAGGATGATTACTAGAACTAGGATTGATGAGATGATGGAGGGAGATAAAAACTTCATATCCTGGAGGTACAGAGTATCCCTCCTCCTAGAATAACATGATCTAGAGAATTTCACTAAAGAAGAGGTTTTATAACTAGAGGGAGATGAGGCTAAATCAAATTACAAGAAGGATATGGTCAAAGCAAAGAGAATTATTGCAGACTCCATTAAGGACCATCTTATTCATCACATATCTTCACTATCCACTCCAAAATAAATTATGGATGCCTTAACCTGACTTTTTGAAGGAAACAATATCAACCGAACCATGAGAACTCAATTAAAGAACGCGAGGATGTAGAATTCAAAAACCATCCACTCTTACTTCTCAAGAGTGAACCATATCAAGGAGAAGATAGAAGCCATTGCTGATACAGTGAATGAATAATAAATTGTGATGACCACCTTGAATTTACATCCAAGGTCATGGGTTGCATTTATTCAAGGGATATGCTCAAGAAGGAAAATACTCAAGTTCAGTAGGATATGGGAAGAATGAAACCAAGAAGAAGCAAGGACAGAAGCAAGAGAAGAGAACATGACAGGTGATGATCAAGCCCTAGCTTCCTACACTAGGAAAGGCAAGAGTAAGAAAGAACCCTCCTCACTGAAGAAGTTTCATAAGGGATGCATAAATAACCAAAATATTAGATGTTTCTATTGTCAGAAAATGGGACACATTGCTAGTAATTGTTCCCTCATTCAAATACCAAGAGAAAAGAAAGGAGGTAAAATACATCATGTTCACACAACTAAAGATGATGAGCCATCCAAAAAGGTTGCAAAGGAATATGAATCAACTGATGAGGAGTATGTTCTTATCTCAGCCCTTACAAGAACTGTCACTCATGGAAGTGACATTTGGCTAGTGGATAGTGGTGCTTGCAAGCACATGATGGGTTATAAAGACTCATTGTATAACCTTACTCATAAGGATTCACCACACAAGGTGAAATTCAGAGATGACTATTAGTATCTGATCAGAGGAGTAGGAGAAGCCTCCTACAAGTTAGACTCAGGAAATCCAATGAAGATGAAGAAAGTTCTATATGTTCATGGATTGAATAAGAGCCTTCTCTTGATTTCAGCATTGGATGAGAAGGGTTATAGAGTTTCATTTGTTGATGGAAAATTTCTCATGTGGACTAGAAGGAAAACTTTTGAGGATATTTTGGTGATTGGAGTTCAAGAGGGAGGACTCTACAAATTGAAAGGGCGATCATATTCAACATTAATTCATGACACTGTGAATCCAAGTGAATTATGGCATAGGATATTTTCTCACCTACATTACAAGTCCCTACCGAGTGTGAGAAAGATGGTGACGAGACTACCAGAGATCTAGGAAAAACCATACGACGTGTGAAAAGGTTGCACATAAATCAAGAACGTGAAGCACTCATTTCCCAATAGTGATAGCAGAGCCAAAAGAGTATTGGACATCGTGCACTTGGATGTGTGTGGACCAATTTCAATAACTTCACTAAGAGGGTATGTATATTATGTGTATTTTTATTGATGATTACTCATGTAAAACTTGGATCTATTTGTTGAAGGAAAATAATGAAGTGTTTGGAAAATTCAAAGAATTCAAGGCACTGGTAGAAAACCTGACATAGGAGAAGATAGAGAACTTGTGAACAAATAATGGAGGAGAATTCACTTCATAGGAATTCAAATAATATTTCAAGGAAGTTGGCATTAAGAGGGATATTTCTACTCCCTACAATCCTCAGCAGAATGGAGTAGGAGAAAGGAATATTCAAACGATATTGGAAGTAGTGAAGGCTATGATCCATGATCCATGATCAAGATCTACCTATGCATATGTGGGAAGAAGAAAAAAAAAATGCAGTTTACGTGTAGAACATAAGTCCCCACAATGTACTTGAAAACAAGACACCAGAGGAGATGTTTTCAGGAGCTAAGTCGAAAGTCAACCATCTAAGGATATTTGGATGCCCCACATTTTTGCATGTCCACAAGGAAAAGAGGACAAAATTGAATCCATCTAGAAAGAATGGCATATTTTTTGGTTACAGTGACACATCGAAGGCATACATGATATATATTCCCGATCACCAGAAATTTGAGATCAGTCGAGATGTCACCTTCGATGAGACTACAACTTTAAACAAATCAAAACAAGACTATGAAAAAGAGGTTCATGAGGAGGATAATGAAGTTACTAGAGTTCCAGAGGAAGAAGCAGTTGAAATAGAGGAAGAATTCATGAGGATAATGAAATGGCATAACCTCAGAGGCCATCAAATATTCCTTCTCGCAAGAGAAGACTATCTTGGGTAGAAGAGCTCATCAGAGATGTAGAAAGATATGGTGCCCCAAAAAAATATCTCAAGGAAAGTATGAAGCCAAAATCTTATTACAAATATGTGGCATGTTTGTGTGATATGATGGATGGAGAACTGTCCAGTTATGAAGAGGTTGTAGAAAAGAGGGTATGGAAGGATGCCATGGGGGATGAATATCAGTCCATAGTAAAGAATTATGTCTGGGATGTGGTCCCTAGACCGAAGGAGAAATCAATAGTAAGTTCAAAATGGATCTACAAGACAAAACATGCAACTGATGGAAATATTGAAAAGTATAAGGATATATTTGTGGCTCAAGGATTCTCTCAAATGGAGGGAATTTACTATGAGGAGAAATTTTCTCTCGTGACGAGATATACCTTGATCGGGACTATAATGTTTTTGGCTGTAGTAATGAAATATAAGGTGCATCAGATAGATGTGAAGACAACCTTCTTAAATGGTGAAATAAAAGAGGAATTATATGTGGAGAAACCATAAGGGTTCGAGGTACATAACAGGGAGACGCATGTGTGCAGATTCAAGAAGGATTTATATGTATTAAAGGAGACACCCATAGCATGGTATGGCAGGATCGAAAATTTTCTAATGACCTTAGGATTTACAAAGAGTAGTGTAGATCCTAACATTTACTTTAAGGTTGTGTATGATGGTCTTATAATACTACTCTTGTATGTGGATGACCTATTTCTAAAAGGTGTGAAAAATATCATCTCAGAGTGTTAGAGAAAATTGGTTGATGATTTTGAGATGAAAGATCTCAGGATGATGCATTACTTTTTGGGTCTCGAGGTATGGAAGAAACATGATGATATATTTATGAATCAAGGGAATTATGCTGTGGAAATCCTGAAGATGTTTGGGATCTTAGATTGCAAGGAAATGGCTACACCTATGGTATCAAATATGAAGTTGTTGCAAGATATATGTTTTGTTGTGAACACCCTGAGTAAGTATATGGAGTAGCCTATGCAGGTTCATTTGGTAGCAACAAAACATGTGATGAGGTACCTTAAGGGTACATTGGATTATGGTCTCAGATATGTGACATACCATGAGTTCAGGTTATATGGATATTCAGATTCAGATTCGGTCGACAATATTCCTGATTGGAAGAGTACTACAACATATTGCTTCAACCTAGGCTCCAGTATGATTTTTTGGAGCAACAGGAAAAAATCATGTGTAGCACTCACTAAAGCTAAGGCTAAATATGTAGCAGCATGTGCAACATGTAGAGAAGCAATGTGGCTTCATAATATATTATCTGGGTTATTTGGTCACAAACTGGAGGCGACCTGCATTTGGTGTGAAATCCAGAGTTGCATGAAGATGTCAGAGAATCTAGTGTTCCACGATAGGTTGAAGAATATCGAGATAAAATATCACTATATCAGGGATATGGTGTAGAGGGGAGTAGTGAGGCTCCAATTTGTGACTATCGAGGAGTAGGTTGTGGATGTGTTGACCAAGACACTATCGAGGATGAAGTTCGAGCACTTCAGGGAAAAGCTTGGCATGGTCCCTCTTCATAGGAAGTGGTGAGGTACATATGCATTGTAGGGTAGTGGGTGTCCTAGGGACATGTTGTAGATATTTGAGAGCTACCCATAGGCCTTGGATGCATTATTTGTGAAGTCAGAGGGGTGCACATGATGAGGTATAAATGCATTGTGGGGTAGCGTATGTCATGGTGACATGTTGAAGCTAGTTGAGAGCTACCCATAGACATTGGATGCATTGGCTATGAAGTCATGTTGTACTATGGATATTCAATGATGTATAGATCCATATGTTCAACATTCAATGGTCATGAGCTCATGTGGAAACACAGAATACCTTCCTATTTAAGAGGGAGTGTTGATATTTTGATGTAACTACAGAAGATATTATTTTGTATTTGTATTGGTCAAACCTCGAGAAGTTTATTGTAATATTATTGTATAAATCGGCTCAAAAGAAATTATCATTTTATTATTATCCTTATTGTAAAAGTCAAAACAACCACTCTTAGGGTTGCATCTTTTCAGGAGTTAGTTATGTGTATAAATAGAGGTCAAGTTCCTCTCATTTGTATACACACACAACTCACCTTATCTTGTGTATTTGGAGCATAGAAAAGGAGGTCCAACGCAGGAGTTCTTGGTTCCTTGGTATTTGGTATCTTGGTCTTGTTCTATTTTTGGAGAGATATAAGATGACATTGTTCTGGTTGAAGGAATCTATACTGAATAATTGGTTGTTGGGTTTTCTCCCACATGAGGGTTTCCTAGGATATATCTTGTGTTTTGTGATTGTTTAATGTCTTTCAGTGATCCTATTACATGCAATTGTTAATGAATGTTAAAGAACATAACTATAACTTCTAAAATAATAACAAAAATATTCCCTTGGAAGAGATTTTGTAAAGATGTCTGCAATTTGTTCTTTGGTCCCAACATACTCAACTCGAATGTTCTTCTCTGCAACCTGTTCCCATAGAAAATGAAACTTGATTGGGATGTGCTTCGTCTTGGAGTGCATTATTGGATTCTTTGAGATACTGATGGAACTTGTGTTATCACAATATATAAGAATAAGCTCATCATACTCAACCTGTATATTTGTCAATGTTTGTTTCATCCATAGGACCTGTGTACAACATGCTTCTTCTACTATATACTATGCTTTAGCTATAGACAATGATACTAGTGATTGTTTCTTGCTTACCCAAGATACAAAAAATTCACCCAAATAGAACGCTGCTCCACTTGTACTTCTCCGGTCATCAATGCAACCTTCCCAATATGCATCTGTGTAGGCAATAAGAGATAGATCCTTTCCTTTTGGATACCATAATCCAAAATCTTACGTACCCTTGAGATATATGCATATTCTCTTTACTTCTAGAACATGTGATTCCTTTGGTGCAACTTGAAATCGTACCACCTGTCCAAATGTCTACATTACATCTGGTATGGATATTGTCACATAAAGTAATATTCCAATCATTGAACTGTACTGCCTCTGATCTGTAGCCTTTGAATCATCATCTTTACTAAACTTGTAATTGGTTTTCATAGGAATGTTGACTGGTTTGTAATATTCCATTCTGAATCTCTTTAGCATTTATCTAATTTACTTCGTCTGAGAGATAAAAATTTCTTGGTTTCCTTGACATATATGAATACCTAAGAAGAAATATAACTCTCCAAGAAATGACATATCGAACTCATTCTTCATATCATTTGCAAATTTATGGCTCATCCTGTCATCATCACTACCAAAGATAATATCGTGAACATAAACTTGAATTAACAAAATACTATCTTGATTTACCTTGATTTAGAGGTTGTTGTTTACATTTCCTTTTCTAAACCCTTGCCATTGTAAGAATTTGTCCAGTCTAGAATACCATGCTCTAGGTGTCTGTTTGAGACCATACAAGGCCTTCTTCAACCTGCAAACATAATTTTCATTCTCTGACAATTGAAAGGCAGTCATCCTCTCCCCTGCAGAAGTGATCCTTGTTAGGGATCTTCTGGGTTTTTATAGGTCTCTGATTGAATAGTCCATAGTCAGGTAAAACCCCCAGGATTAGCTTTGTTTCACTATATTTTTCTTGCCTCTTTGCGTCAAAGTAAGTTTTTATTTACCTTTAAGGGGTGCTGGTGTTCAATACCAATATCCTCTGCTAAAGATTAGCTGCTTATTTTCTTTTTTTTTGAAGGATTTTAGAGGCACACACAGCCTACAGTGGGCTTGTCCATGTGCACACGCGCCCTGCTCTTCTACAACCCACGTATGCACGCTAGTTGTTGAAGAGACAGTTGCATACCTTTCTAGAAAAGTTTTTGGAGGCATTCATCCTCCTCCCTGTCAAGTTTTTACTTCCCAGGGTATTTATTGTCTGAATGTGGTCTCTTTCATAGCATCTTAGCCTAGGTTTGGACTCTATTATGGCTTGATTTTTCATTCAAAGTCTTCTTTTGTTTCTTTGTTAGGTTTTTTGATGAGATATTTAGTTAGTCTGATCTGCCTTCTTGGTTGTCAGTATCTCCCCACAGTTAGTGGTTGGCTAGAAAATTTTCTTGGCCTTGTCTTGTCTTGGCTTTTTTACTGTTTTTGCTTCAGAAAAGGAGAAAGCTTCCAACTTTAGCTTTTCTTGTTTTTTGAGGCGTAATAAAAAAAAAGTAGATATTTTCTTTGTTTGGTTAAGTAGTCAAGTGTTTGCACAGATTATCGGGAAAAAGTTCAATTTCATAAGTTCTTGGCTGATTGACTTAGGACAATAAGTAGCTCGTAGTCGAGTGAAAGCATGTTTTCTGTTTTCTGTCAAAAGATCTTAGAAAGAAATTTTGAAAAGTTGGTTAAAGTAAATTCTTTTTGAAGAAGTAGTCTTGTTTTAAGCACTTTGCATGTTCTTATTTTCGTCTCTATAAAACATCATTGGTTTCATTATCATCTCCTATGACTTTAAGAACAACCACTAAAATAAATGTTTAAATAAAATATTTTAGACTTTATGTTTTGTAGGGTACACCAACAAGTCTAGGACTAGAGTCTTGATTTAGGTTGGAGAGGAAACTCTTCAAGGCTACCAAACTCAAACATAAGAGTGTGAGCTAGGGAGTGTTCAAAGTCTAGTTACCTTGAAAGTTGTCCAGGACCCCCCTCTAACATAGGGGATAAACACGAGGGAACGTGCAGAAAGGTAGCAGAGATAACCCCTCCAAAACTGGACCTAGCATAGTGGGGAACACATATACAGGGCTTGTCCTGGGATTCCATCGTTAGCACTTGCCACAGAGATTTGTGGGTCTCAAATCCATTTGAGGTCCTCAGTTGTCTTCCAAAACACTTGCTGTCGATACCCTGGATAGGTTTCGGGATTGATACCCTACTCATTGCGGTCCACCCGACTATCGACTGTACCCGCCTGACAACTATTCGCGAGCTGACAACCTAGTTGCCTATCATTCTAGTGACTTACACATGTGACTGCGGGGGTATACCACAATACCTAGGACAAACATCAGGCCACACTTTGCAGAGTATACCCAGAGGGTTCTTCCGTATTCAAGTTTCACTTGCACCAGTAAGTTTCTCTAGTGTTGGTTGTTGTAACTGTTCTTCCAACTAGCTAGTGACTGCCTGTTTTATCTCATAGGAATTTTTTGATAGAATGTGTTTGTTTCTCAATCGGTTAGAAATGCCTTAGTGTGTCTCTAATATTATCACACAGTGGAGGATCAGGAGCTCCACCAGTCGTGAAGGCTTCTTGGCCTACCACCGGTCGATCTGGAGCCACCCCCACCGTCGCTAAGGTGGAAGCTAGACCAACAAGGGTCGTTTGAAGAAACTGGGAGACAAGTAATTGTGTCCAACCCACCTTCGAGAGAAGAACATCTCATATCGAAGGAACCAACCATTACTGACCTTGGAGTGCAAGCTCTTGGTCCTAACAACCCTCCGATTATGGATCTTTCAGCGCCCATTGTCATATAGGTCTATCCTTACGAGCGTTTGGAATTATCCCAAGCAGAGATGGAACCAAATCTCGCAACTTCTTCAGAGAATTCTCATACTCCTTCTACGACTGTCACAACTGGGGGTGTTCCACCTCCTAACCAACCATCTCCATTCTGGGCCACTATTGTCTCGACTGCCTCTACTTCAGGCAATGGTCCACTCCCATATTTGGCGATGATCACTGCTTCGTTGTCTCAGAGTGCGACAGGCCCTCCGTTCACATACGAAATGCCTGGCTTCGATCCAAATGATGTCCTTTTTCACTCCACTCAACCAAATCTAAATCTAGGGGTAGGGAGTTCAAACACTCCTCTGCAAGGATCCACGGGGGGAATTCTAGCTCCTTATAACGCTTTCCCTTATGGAGGGGGTCACATACCTCCTTCATTCCCTTCACTCGACAGTTCTCACTAGAAATTTGTCGGGCCAAGCACAAACTATGGTTCGTATGGAGTGAGTAGTCAAGGAATGCGTTCTAATAGTCAGCCGATAGGTTCGAAACCATTCTCTTTGTTCGGTGCATTTGCTAACAATGCTTTCTCATCTGATGCTTTCCCCACCGGGGGAAACCCCAGTTATGGACAACTGAATCCTATGCAGGGTACTATTCCTGCACAGGGAGAAAACTTAGGAATCCTTTCCCCCCAAGGACCTTGGAATCCTTGGCAATGATCAACTTCCTCATCATGGATGTCAACAGGGGGCAACCCCTTCCAAAGTCATTGGAACCCCAGACAAGGTTCAACACCTATGCCCGTCGGGTCGGCAGGGGGAATCCCCTCTCAAAATCCTTGGAATGTAATGCAAGCCCAACCTCCTTTATCCTTATATGGAAGTCAGCCGATGATGCCTCAATAAGAACAAAATCCATACGCTAGTCCTGGACAAGGTTTTTACCATAATCCTAGCCACCAGCCAAACTTTTCCTTGCAACCTGGTGCGAGTCAAAATCCAGGTCCCTTTTTCCATGGTCATAATCAGCAGCCCAAACTATCGTTCCTGGCAACTTTGCATTTGCCTGACTTGACAAGGCTGTTGAATGACCCCATCTATCACGATCCGCGTTGGCCTCCTATGCCGACCAAGTTTCCTTCGGACATTCCAAAGCTCGAAGCCAAACCTAATGAATATCTAGGAGATCATGTGACAAATTTTCATCTTTGGTGCTCGTCCAAATCATTGAAAGATGACTCCGTCTAGTTGCACTTGTTTCAATGCACTCTCATTGGGAGTGTTGCGAAATGGTACATTGAGCTTGACCACTCAAGATACTCCTCCTTCGACGAATTGGAAATGAATTTCTGAAACCATTTCCAATTACCTGTGAGATATGATGTTGGCACCGAATTGCTGGCCAACATTGAGCAAACAAAGGCAGTCCATATCTCCAATCACATCCGAGAATGGAGATGCCGGAAGAGTTTGATAAAAGTACTAGTCCCACTAGCATTTTTGCTTGAGTGGTTCCTTAAGTCTTTGGTACCCCAGTTATCCAAAGATGTAGTGACGTCGAGAGTCTTTTATGAAGAAGATGCGATAATGAGAGCTCAACAACTTCAACTGATTTACTCGCAATCTGGCCTACTTTATGAAATCTTGCCAGATGCACCTAGGTCAATTCTTGACAAAAACGGACAGAGAGCTGGACCACATGCTGATGGTATTATCGGTTCAACACAAGCTAAGTCTATTGATCTACTATCAAAACAATTGCAACAATTTTTGATACAACAGACAGTGGCCAGCCAAACCATAGGTTTGGCTACTCCCCCTTCCCAAATGTCGGATGTACACAACGTACAATCGACAAACCCAAAGGCCAACCAGCAGCCCGACGGGAAGAAGAAACAACGAAAGAAGGGTAAGGGGGATAAGAAACCTACCAATAATGCTGGCGGGGGAAACATTGAAAAGAAGAAGTCAAAGTATCCATGTGATCTGTACATGGAAGATCACCCAACTTATTAGTGCCCTCGGCTCATGGAGGCCCAAATGTTATTGGCACAACATCAGCCTGTTGTGTTAACGAACCCATTCCAACATGGGAAAAATTTATCTCAAGCCTCAGTGAGCGTGGAAGGGGGAAGTCAAGGACCTCCTTTGTCTTCGAGTAATCCTTCATCCGTGAATGTGTATATGATGAAAAGTGATGCATACATATCAACCCGAGTGCATGATTACAGAATGCCTAGCTCCTCTAAGAAGAGTAAAGAAGCTAAGATTCCCCTCTTCCTCTCTATATTGAGAAGATGTTGGGAGAAAAAATGACATGCATCCCAAAAGGTGTGTTCAAGAAATATTCTCACAACCCGAACTCAAGGTCCGCCCAGACCTACTTTGTGGTGGAGGATTTGTGACAAACCCCTTGTGCGATGTCTGCTTTGGAAGTCCTCTAGAGTTTCCTTTCCTAGAGAAAGGCTCTGTTAGCTTCTTTAGGATCTGCTGAGACTTGTAATCCGAGCATGATCATGATTGATACGACTGACTTAAAACCTCGTCTCCCTTACCATGTTGCGTTTCATATATTAGTGGCTTATACCATGAAAATTTTTACACAAAACATTTTCCACACAGTGGTTGATGAGGGTACCTTGACATGCGTAATGTATTTGGCATGTTGGAAGGCCATAGGCCATCCCATTTTGTCTCTGTTGTAGTGGCCATATTAATTTAACATCAAATAATTAATCAAACAAAATAGTAACTTCTACTTGATTTATGAAACTCGGTAATTTCTTATAAATTCAACACATACACATATAAATTGATCAACGAATAATAAAATTCATAACAGAATAAACAAATACGAAATGTAAAATACCATGGTCTGATGCTAACCCTCCTCTTTCCACTTGCCTTGTTGACCTTCCTGCTGTTTCCTTGCCTGGCTTGAAGCCACGGACCAACTCTGCCCAAAACCAAGTTTCCACCCTACCAACTAGGACAACTACCTAGCTCCAGGATACCATATGGATATCCTAGCCCCCATTCCCAAAACCCCCAGCAAACCGGTGCCCCCTCTACTAATCCTTCCCGACTACAGAACTGAACTCCTGTGCAAATCCAAGAGAACCCTCCCAAAACCCCCGTAGAATGATAATCCTGCCTTTGTAAGCCTCCTCCCCTCATATCCCTCCTTCACCGCCCTTTCACCTCATTTACTTCCTTACCTACACATTTATTACCTTATCCACCTAGTTAATGCCCCTTATCCA
>SNQJ01S0004492.1:63065-86702 GCA_010110895.2 Picea sitchensis
CTAAATTGGAAGGAATTGCAGGTATCGGACGTGGGAAACCTCACGGTAGAACCATTACGCATATTGGACCGTAGAGTCCGACAACTCAGGAACCGTCCAGTAGACCAAGTTAAGGTCCAGTGGGACAAGTATAGTCCAGGATATGCTACTTGGGAGGACTCCGAGACACTACGGCGAGACTATCCCCCACTATTTTGACCACTTCGAGAACATGTTTCTCGAAGGTGGGGTGTATGTAACACCACCTTTTGACTTAGACAACCAGGATTACCTGAGGCCTATACACTTTATTTCTTAGTCACAGTGAAACTATTAAGTGATACATTTAAACTTTAAACTTATGAACTTTTATTAATTTTTTAATGATTATCAATGATGAGGCACGTAATGCGATTTGTTATATGAATGTGAAATTTATGAATGTTTAAATGTTATTGATGATGATGTATATGATACGACATATTGTGAGAAAGTGAAATTGTTGAATATTTAAATACTATTAGAATGATGTTGGATGCGATGAAATCTATTTTGAGCAAATGATAATCTCATGAATGAATGATGAGTTTGAATTATGGGATATTATGAAATCTAATTCTATGAGGAAAACTTTGATGTTGATCAATTGGTACAGGGATACCAAAGTGAAGTGATGATAGTATGCAATTATATGATGATAATGCATAGAAATGTATGAGTTGTGTTGCAGACTAACCTGCAGGTTATGGGCTATGAAATAGCCAAGTGATAATGATGATGAAAGTGGATATCAGGACCACTAACCGAGAAACATTATGGTATGAAAAATGTATGGGAAATTTATATTGATTTGGATACATCGCTATGATATGTGGACTAGTGCATGATTTTGGTACTAACACTGCCCAAAACCGAATAAACGATGACAAAACCTCCAGCAACACGGTTCCCCTGTATGTTCCATTGTAGGGTGTTGACCCTAGTTCTATTGGGAGGGGTGGAGGCATTTCCCACCGTGTATCCTCCATTGTAGGGTGTTGACCCTAGTTCTATTAGGAGGGGTGGAGGCATTTCCCATCGTGTATCCTCCGAAACCTGAAGTCATGGGAGAACGGTGCTAGTTCACGCTCCCCAAGACGTGTGATGATGACTGTCAGTTGCCTGCTAGGGAAGTTTGGTCGAGATAGCGACACTTCCAGTTACGGGTTCTATTTGGAGTTAGTTCAGTATAGTTGACGCTCCAAGATAGTCTAGCAGAGGATGGATAGGAATGGATTTGGAAGTAGGTTGGGGAGGAAGGATGAGTAGTAATAGTTGAGACTATATGGAGATCTGTCATGTGGTGGAATTTGATGAAGAAAAATGTGTATATATGAATATTCATTATTATGTAACTAAACCATAGTTGTTTAAAATAAATTATTGAACCGGACAATTGTAATTAAACAATTTCTCACACAATTGATTGATTGTTGTCTTTTATAAAAGACTAGTCTTGCTGACTGGATTGAATGCATACCTAAATTATTAAAGGATGACAGTTTGATTATTAGTACGTGCATGAGATTTGAATGTACTAGCTACACATGCATTTCTTGTACATATACACTAGTATGTATAAACTTTCTTGACTTACTGATAATGTCAGTCACTTGTTGTGAATGGGTGAACCATGCTCTTTCCCTTTGTACCATCATATACCTTAACTTCGGGACGAAGTTTCTTGAAGGGTGGGTGTATGTAACGACCCTAATTAAATAAATATTTAAAGACTATAAAGTAAAATTAATTAGAGAAAATAATTGTGATTAATTAAGTAATACTCTAACTACAGATCACATTTAATGACCTGAGAAGTAAATTTAAAAGATCAATGAAAAATGTTAAAAAATGGTTGCGTATGCAGAGAGGGAGCGTATGAATCTCAAGAAGATAAAACATTTAAGGAGGGAGAAGGGACAGGCACGGAGGGTGGTTGGAGGAGTAACTGCATGAGTCGGCGAAGGAGGAAAAAGGGAAAGGGGAAGGTTGACGGGAGAGCAGGGGGATGGAGGAGAGATTTTTCTAAGGACTTTTGGGACTTCCTGTGAGCACAGAGTTTCGAACGGTGGCTTTTGATCAGTTGAGGCACYGAGTTGCTGGAGGTTTTGGGCACGGGGTCCAGGATATCTGTAGATATCCTGGAGCTAGGTAGTTTTCCTAGTTGGCAGGGAGGACAGTAGTTTTGGGCAGTTATTTTCCTGTTTGTAGCAGGGTTGATCTAGTAGCAGGAAGCAGGAAGGCAACAACAAGGCACAGAGGCAACATAAATTAGCATCAGAACCAGGTACTTTGTTAAGTTATGTATTTATTTCTTTCTACCATGAAATCAATATTTATTGATAAATCTAAGTTACTGAAGTTGTTGTTACAAAATCCATATTATGCTAGGAAGTTATTGTTTCAGTTTACTAAATAAAATGTTTATGAAATTTAATTATGTTTAGAATATTAGGTTACACTTTACATGAGAGAAATTTGACAAAATATTACATCCTTGGAAAACACATTGAAGATGAGAGATAACTACATCTTCAAACATAATGACATTTCTATCTCTCCAAATTCCTCAAGAAATTATTAATGAGAGAGACTTGTACTGCTTTGTATTCATATTTTCACACCATCATTTAAAACCATATTCAATAGAAACACCATACCAAGAATTGAGTATCCTAGTTAAAACCTATAATTCCTTCCAAACTTGTATCAAGAAAGAAAAAGCCATACCAAGATCATATTTTTTTTTTTCACTTTCTCGATAGAAAGGACATTTCTCAGCCTACTTTTACATCTCTTATGGATATTTTCCTAGGTGAGGGCCTTGTTATTGAGAAATTCATTGATAAATATGTGTGTTGTTGAAGAACATCTAAACTTCCACACTTCTCTCAACCACCACTTTTTCTATCTCTTTTTTTGTTTGTAGCTTAAAACCTTCTAACCCATCTTGGGAGATAAAGAATTAACAAATACTTTGACTATATAGTCTCATCTTCCATTTACTTAATTATCACATGAATATATTTAAGAAGAACAATAAAATTGTCACAAGAGCCTACATCCTCTCCTTCAAAACCTATAACTTAGTAGAACTCCATTCCTGTCCCCACTTAGTATAATCAACTAATTTAGATACTTTATTCAAAGAAAAAATATCCCTCCCTCACCATTGTTGTAACATATCTAGTAAATTATATCCTTGGACCTAACCTATCCATGGGTATTCTCGCACCTTCACTACATTCTCATTAATGACATTCCATAGTAACAAACCCCCATAATAAGAAAGGATAAAACCATCGATTTCCACATAATGGTGACATTCTTGACCTTTTTTATAGGCCTTCTTAACACATCCTCAATACAATCAGGGATGATAGATTTATGGACTATATTGTTACACTAAATTCACTTTCCCTAAATTATTCTGCAAACTCTTTGAGCTACTAACACTTTGGAGAAGAGAAATTTATTATTTAAACCCCACCCACAAAACTTCTTTTGGAGTGTCTCTTATGTAAAATTCCTAGCCACCCAGGTTGGGCCATGCCACACAAAATTATCCCAATTACAGCTATGATAACACTTTGTAACATCCCCAACCAACCAGGCGGGCCACACCACACAAACAAATTCTGAACTCTATACAATTTAAGTAGTTGATATACTTCTGCAATTGCTCATATTAATACATATAACACCATCTATAAACAATTACAACATATACAAAAAAACACATAATAATAATTGAAAAAATGTTAACATAACACATAAATTAACACATAGTAAACACTTGTCTTTAGTAAAAAGAAAACCAACTGCATGCTGACCTTCCACGTTCCTCCCAGCCTTAGACCACACCACTCATAAAATCTCAGTAATGGTTCACCCCCAATATGGGGCTAAATTCCACTTGGGTTAAGGTTTCTAACTAGGATATGGTCTCTTTAACAACATGCAAACTCAGACATAGGTGTTAAATCAAATGAAAAACCTACAGTCCCCATTCCCCACATGCATGTCCCACCCCAAGAAGTGTCCCCCTTCTCTTCTCAACAGTCCTTCGACTTCCCCGCTTCCCTTCTGAGGCTTTAACAATAGGCCAGAGAGAAAGTCTCAGATCCTTGTAGCTGCAATTTGGCACCTTGGGAAATCAATTCCCAACAATTCTCTCACTTGGAGAGAATGCTCACAATCCTGAAAAACCACTTCTTTAGTGTTCTACGAGAATGRCAACCTACTKATTCAATGTCGTATGGGCCTAACAACCTGCCTCTTTAGTCTAGCTCCAAAATATTACCAAGGTCTTGGTACAGGTACAGTTACGGTACTAGCATCATGAAGGTACAAATGACAATAGCATGGAAGTAGTGAGGTGCACTAAATTTCCTTGATTATATTTTCATGTTCCCAACTTGACACTTGTCATTTTAGGAGTTATCCTAGTTCCACATGGACTCCCTCACAAGGTAACATGTTCCTCAGTATAAGGACTTAGGATATATTTAAATATATATATATATATACTCTATACTTTATACATTTTTGGGAATATTGATAAAATATTCATTTCTGATTAATCCCCCTATATTATCCCCCTCTTTCCCATTCAGGTGGATTTTATCCCCCCATACTTTGTTACATGGATGGTCTGCAATAGTGATTTGTTTTCATTAAAATTGAGTGTCATTGCATTTTACAAAAATAGGCTCACTGGACTTTTAGCTTTAGGATCATCATCCTAATAACCATACAAGTACTCTGGGCTCAAAATACATTCATACAAAGGAACTATGCCCCCAAAGTATCATATTTCATCATCCTATATGTAAAATTACATTTATATTTATAATTGGGTTTGACCTAGGGGTATTACATTCCCCTCCCCCTTATTTATGCATTATCCTCGGTGCACTAGATACACATATACAATCAAAAAATTCAAAAGCCTTGAAATAGATGTTGATATTTTCTCTGCATAACATCTTCATGCTCCCAAGTTGCATACTAAAGAACGTACTAGTTCCATTGGACCTTTATCACTCCTATTGCTCGATTCTGAAGAAAATTTCCTTTCCGATCCAATATGCATATTGCTTGAACTCGAAAGTTTCCTTCTTTCCCCGCCCGAATAAAATTCCAATCAATGACATGATTAGAATCAAGTACACACTTTTTAATAAATGATACATGGAATAAATTAAAAATACACATTGATGTACATAAGGAAAGAATGTATTCTACAGGACCAATCCTCTACAAGATTTCAAACGACCCACAATAATGAGCTGCCAGTTTTGAACAATTTCCAAACTTTAGGAAACTTCTCTTGGCCTTTACTTTTAAAAACACATGGTCACCCACTTTGAACTCTCTATGAGTTCTTCCCTTATCAACATAATTTTTCTTCATGTCCTCGATAGMTTTTAAATTAAGTTTTATTCTCACCATCTATTGTATTTCCCTCATTAATTTTGGTCCAACCATTGCTCTATCTATCGGGTTGTCTCATCTCACCGGCATCTTGAATTTTATACCATAAAGTGCCTCAAATGGGATCATCTTTAGAGATTCTTGATACCCATTGTTATAAGAAAACTCGACCAAATGAAAATAATCCTCCCATTTGGATGGTTTATCCATCACATACATCCTCAATATATCTTTAATCACTTGGTTCACCCTCTTTGTTTTCCCATCTGACTGTAGATGATAGGTTGTGCTAAAGTTCATATTGGTCCCAAATCATTTGAATAATCCTTTCCAACAATTTGATGTAAATTTTGGATCTTTTTCAGACACAATTGTCTTGTGTATACCATGTAGCTGAGTAATTTATGTCATATAAATATCAAC
Organism: Picea sitchensis; assembly: GCA_010110895.2. NCBI lineage: Eukaryota > Viridiplantae > Streptophyta > Pinopsida > Pinales > Pinaceae > Picea > Picea sitchensis. The sequence continues at coordinate 68,943 of SNQJ01S0004492.1, forward strand.
AATGTTGGTTGCCTTGTGAGTGATATTTACTGCAATAAAATGGGCAGATTTAGTAAGATTGTCCACCACCACCATGATGGAATCATGCTGCTTGGTTGTGTTGGGAATCTTTGTGATGAAATCCATTGTTACAAATTTTCATTTCCACTCACAAATGGGTAATGGTTGTAGCATACCAACTGGGTGTCTGTTCTTAGCCTTGACTTTTTGACATTCCAAACACTTGGAAATAAATTAAGAAACCTCTTTCTTCATACCTGGCCAATAATATTGGTTCTTGACAACTTTAATAGTCTTCTGGTAACTCGAGTGTCCAACATAAGGAACATTATGCATCTCTTTGAGTATTAGAATTTTCAATTCCTAATAATTCGGCACATAAATTCCTCCTCTATACAAAATAATTTCATCCTCTTTTAACTCAAAATTCTCAATTTTCTACTACAAAATACCTTGCTGTAATTTTGTCTTTATTTCCATGTACCGTAGATATGATTTTGCAACCTCTAAGATTTTTTTCTTTTAAATATGATGTGTACATGCTAATGGTTGTAGCATACATCTCATGCACTCTCTTACTGAGTGCAACATCCACATTTTTCCCTTTACCCTTAATATGTTTTATATCAAAGTCATGTTCACTGAGGAATTCTAACCACCTTGTTTGCTTGACATTTAGAGTTGGTTGTCGAAATAAATATTTCATACCACTATTGTCTATCCTCAACTTGAATATTTTCCGCATGAGATAGTGCCTCCAAATATTCAAGGCATGCACTATGGCTTCCAAATTAGCAGAACTCCATTCTTGTCCCCACATAGTAGAATTAACTAAGTTAGCTACTTGATTCAAAGAAAAAATATGACTCACTCGCCATTGTTGTAACATATTATCTAGTAAATTATATCCTAGGACAAAACCTATCCATGGGTATTCCCCCACCTTCACTCCATTCTCATTCATGAAATTCCATAGTAAAAAATCCCCATAATAGGAGAGGATAAAACCACCACTTTCCACATAATGGTGACATTATTGACCTTATTTATAGGCCTTCTTAACACGTCCTCAATGGAATCGGGAACAATATGTTTATGGACTATATTTTTAAAATAATTTTTCTTTCCCTAAATTAGTCTCCAAGCTCTCTTAGCTACTAGCACTTTGTAAAAGAGAAATTCATTATTTAAACCCAACCCCTACAACTCCTTTTGGAGTGCTAGTCTCTACCACTTAAACCAAGGAATACTTTTCTTCTCATTACACCCATACGAAAGAAACCTAAATATTGGTCTTCTAATAAGTTCCATGAATCCCCTAGTCATACAAGCAAGTGACATCCAATATATAGGGATTTACTCAAGGATATATTTTAAGAGAACAAGGTGTACCTCTCTAGATAACCATCTATGGCACTAGAGAACAATCGTTTTCTCAAATTTTGAAATCAACTACTGGAAATAATTTTTCATATAATCATTTGGCTTTAGAAAAAAGCCAAGGTATTTCAATCTCTCATCAAAGTTTAAATGTTTGAAAGGGGAAAAGGTTAAATATAGTCATTTAACTTTAGAAAAAAACCAAGATATTTCAATCTCTCATCAAAATGTAAATGTTTGAAAGTAAAAAAGTTGAAAAATAGCCCTATTCTTCCTCCTCTATTGCCATAAAATAAAAAAATAAATTTGTTAAAATTTATCACAATACTTGTACTTGTACATAATAGATATGATAATGTCCTTAAGCTTCAATATATCTTTCCTTGACCCAACACAAAATGTTAGGAATCCATCTACAGATAGAAGAATGTAGATGAACATATAATTTCCAATTTGTATTCCCTTGTATGAACCAATTCTATTAGCGTCCTTTATTTACCCACTTAGAAGAATGTAGACGAACATATCATTTCCAATTTTTTTTCCCTTGTGTGAACCAATTCTATTAGCATCCTTTATTTACCCACTTAGTCCTTTATTTACCCACTTAGTCCTAGAAATATTTGAGGTATATCCATTAACAAGAAGAAAGAATGACATTGAGGATACTTAGTTCATCATCCTATTTAGAAAAGGAACACAAAAATATAAATATATAAGCATTAATATCACATATAGCCAACAAAATCTATCATAGGCCTTGGATATATATACTTTTAATAACATTGACTTTATATTTAAGGTCTTTATAGAATGTATACCCTCCTAGGCCACCCTTATGGATTTAGGAATCTACCTACCTTCAAGACATCTAAACTAATCATTGAATATAGACTTTGAAAGAAAACCTTTGTGTTATAGAGTTATTAACCCCCTAACCCTTGGGACATCATCCCCTTGAGGTTATACACTCAAAAAAAACCATTTTTATCCCTTTCTCCCTTATTTTTTGGCTCAATTTCCCTTTGGTATCCCTTAACCTTACTTAAGGAGGTGGCTGAAGGGGTTGGTCACCCTCCCTAGTCTTCCTTGGGGAGACTGGTTGCTCTGTCTATGTGTATTGGTCACGACCGCACCTATAATCTCCATTTTTGTACTTAGTTGCAATTGGATTGTAATGAACCCAAAATTTACCAATTACTTTTTTTTTTTATTAGGGTCATCAAATTTCTTTCTCCCTCAATACTTGTTTCAAAACATTCCTTAATTATAAATGCAGAGTAGTTATGCTATTTCTTTTATCTTCTGGAACTTACACTTATCATTTTCTTGACACAGGTGCAATGTTATGTACACTAAAAATTAACTTCGGAGTTGCATCGAATGATACCATAATCATATTTTTTAACCACTACAAGGAATATGGCTATCCTAGAGCCTATCCATGAACCTACCTTAGTGCTTATCCATTATTGTACAAGTATACTTATTCACTATGCACTATCCTATGCATTTTTTCAAAGTTGATAACATTCATATTCACGTAAATAGGAAAGAAAATAGTTTAGTGCCTAAACTATTGCACCCCACCTTAGTAACTCCATCATACTCATGCTAGTATACTACAAGACCTACTATAAGGATTACATATACATAAATGATCCCTAGTATAAGTGTATCATTAGTATATAGGTCACATGTAAACTGCCTCCACTATTACATAGTTATTGCTAACATAACTCTTGTATGAACATGTGTCAATACTTAGAGTTGTTGTTACTACATGGTTGATAAAAGAGGTTTCATCTGTTGTCGTTAGAAGTCCCCCCATGGTAACAATCATTTTCACAACTGTTAACGAATCAAAACTATAAGAACAATTCCTAAACCAGAAGCGAAGGAAGTGACTAAAAGGCACAGTTGTAACCCTAACTAACTGGCATCACACCCCGCCATAAATTTGATAAGAGGTCTGTTGAAGGTATGACAGTCATGACTTAAATAAAACCCTTCTTAAGACATTTATGGTGTCCTGTAAATGTACCTCTCTAAGCTATCACTCGACCACCGTTCCCAACGTATCCCTACCACCGTGACATGGCAAGGTACATTTTCTTAACTACCACTATTACTCTGCTCAACAAAGGGCTTCTAGGGATATTGCTTAGTTCTTCTCCTTTGGTTCTACATATTTTGTGAAAATGCTCCTGTACTAACCCTGCAATTTTCAACTCAGTAAGCATGGCCATAATCTTGGAGTTGGGATCGGCTTGGGCAAGGCCGAGAAAGAAAATAGGAGGCATATACCAGGTTGGATCGCCAAAGAAAAATAGGAGGCATATACCAGTTGGATACTGCCCTGCGCAAGGTAAGAAAAATCTCGGTTATTTTACTTTGAACTCTCTGTGATTCTAGAATATTGTAGTATGCACGAGTCACCATCTATTCCTATTGGCTCTACTGGTTCTGACTTTATTGAGTCTCAGTTAGACTCTTATCGATTTTTTGATTACCCTTCAATGTTTAGTGTTCGTCGTAACTTCACTTTATTTATTTTTATTAGGTCCCAAAGTTTTTATACCCTCCGATAAGTATTTTAACCTCTGCTAAAACCCCGTAGGAGGTCCTATACTATATTAATACTCAAAGAGAGCAAGAATTCCCAACAACGCATGAGTTATTTTTTCTAAAAAAAAATAGTCGAACTTACTGTATCTTCAGTTTCTCGTACTGTGTGATTTAATTTCTATGCAAACTTGAAAGAAGTTAAATTCCTTGCTTCCGTCTTTCAGGGATTTTAAAGATTTGATATATTTCCTTGTCCATTTTGTTACCTGTCTATATGTAATCGTGGATTTCTTAAATCTCTATTCTAAAGGGTGAATCTGGATTTATTTCGTGTGATATAAATAGTAAACGAGATATCCTCCATATCCTATCTAGATATTTCTATTTGTAATACCATCCCCTCTGGTAAGCAAGTGGTTTCACGTTTTTCATGTTGTGTATTTTACTTAGGATGCAGATGATTATGATTTCATTCCTTTTGAGTTTTCATATAGCAATTTCATCGATAAACACAGTTTTGAATCTCTGTCTGAATTTCCGAACTATCGACTCTTAATTTAGAAGAGTATATATCTTGGGTCTTACTATGATTTAATTCGTTGCCAGGATGCATGGCGTATATTTAATATTCCTGTTTTATTATGTGATGAGTCATCTGGGTTCGTAAAGAGGAAAACTGGAAAGATTCCTCGAACTAACAACTCTTGAAAGAAGTTACACATCCGATACTTACTCTAAGTTAATTTCCACCCTCGAACCATACAATGTAAAGCTGTAAACCATTTCCTGTGGGTGCGGGAAGGTTTTCTTGTTACTGTGTAAAGTTTAGTAACTGGATTGTTACTCTAAATCTATTCACATTTCTCATACTTGTATAGGAATTGTTACAGTCATAAGACTTCCACTCTGTGTAAATGTTCTAGAATTTAAATTTATTTAAAAGATTTACTCTAAGCGCTCTGTTATGGAATTATGTGTTTGAACTTGTCTATTTGCACTTCTTCAGTATAAAGAAAAATAGTAATTGAAGTAACCAAATAGGCAATAAACTCCTCTGTGGGACATGCACTATACTGTGTGAACTTTATCATTCTGGTTATGAAAAGTATTAAATATTTAGCAATGTTTCTTTGCTTGTTTACATTCTGGAGCATTCGGTTAATTCTTTCAGCTACAAAACTAATGATGGGACCCCTATTTCCTTGCGAGGGTACCCATTAGACATTTCGGGGTCCACTCCTCCCCTTTGGAGTGTGGACAGATCACTTTAGTGATGCCGATGGGAAATGCACCCATGCCAACCTCAAGCTAAGTATTATTCGTATGTTGACTCTTCAATATTTAATTTCGTTGATTTTCTAACCACTGTTTACTAAACCTATCATTTTCCTTTGCAGGATTAAATAGTTTGCAGGCAATGGATCAAGGGGATCACCTTACTCAAAAAAGGTATTCGAGTTCTGATTCTGGCATCTGTTTAATTAAAAGTTCAGGTTCAGTTTTCAAGTGGTACCGGGGTCTTCCCTAGGGTACTATGTTGTAAAAGTTTGGACTAGGAAATTATGTCTAAACATACCATCTATCATTTTATTAATAGTGGACACATAGAGTTTCTGAAAACCAACAGAATATTGTTAAGTATTGAACAACCTCTGTAATAGGTAGCATGTATTATATACCATTGAAACTTTGCTTATGGGTTTGTTGTAATGTAAAAAGGACTGTAGTTTTCTATGACTTTGATATAGTCTGATCAATGGAAGTTTAGTTGCAATCTCATGTGATTCATGGATCGATAAAAAAATATTTCTGTGTTATGAGTATATTATATGTTTATGTAGCTCCGTGTATCTGTTCATACCATGATATATATATATATTCATTTCCAGAATTTTGTTTGGCATTGCAACGATCCAATTTTCCTTAAGTTGAATACATATACATATATATCTAAATACCTGGTAAAGGTTATTATTAACAAAGAAATACTTCTATTCTATTTATCTTGAATGCATATCTTATGTATATATATTTATTCAGATACATGAAAAAACATACACAAGTATTTCCTGTAAAAGTGGATTTGCACTTAGTGTTTATCCAACCTATAACAGACTTTAATAAATATTTAAGCCTTCCTAAAGCATATTTCCACATTCCTATTATACCAATATAGTCCTAATATCAAGAAACAAATAGAACATACATTTTCTTTACTATTCTGTTCAGAGAGCATATTCACATGAATAAATAACTATCACAGATTCATCTCATCCCTATCATCTAATACACAATACAATATTCGTCAAGAGAACATGTAGAAGAACATATATGAAATTGATGTTGGAAAAAACAATTGGAATAACCAAGTTCCACCCAACCGTAGAACAAAATGACCAAACTACTTGCTCCGTTCACCCCCTAGCCTCACCATGAGTCCATAAGGGCGAATTCCAATGATCCTCTTTCGCTATAGTCCTCTTTCAGATCAGAGATCCCCTTGCCTCACACTTAAACAATGTTCATAAAAACAAGTGATAACCTTTATCCAACAAAATAAGCAGCATCATCCTCCTCCCATATGTTGTATATCCTGAGCCTCTTGTGCCTAGGTCTTTTTCCCTCTTTGGGAATTTTCGTAGCTTTACAAATTTCTTATTTTCAGGGGCTTCTAGTGGCCAAATTCCTCATTTTCCACTTGTAAAATTCATCCCCGAGGTAGTTCAAGCCTGTTCCCCACTCATGGAGTCAGGGTTAGCTGATTTCAACCTGGTTGTTCCATTTGTCCTTCAACAATTAATATAAAAAGATTTGTCTTTTACATGTGTCATAGTCAAAGAGTTGTTTGAGCAAATCAAATATTTTCCAAACAGTCACAATAATTAATTACAAATAATCAAATTCCAAATTTGGATTTTCCATAAATGGCAATAATTTTCCAAATACGAATTTGCCAAAAATGGAAATAAAATTCCTAGAGGGATGGACCTGCACTTTTGATGGTGGGAGCCATCTGCGAGATTTTCTTGCTGGGATGAGCCTCTTCCAAGGGATTACCGTTGTTCTTTGGTGGAGCTGAGCTGCTGGGGGGGACCTCAGGAGGAGGAGAGCGGGCTCTAGGTAAGAAAGGAGAGTTGGAAGGACTCGAGAAAAACACACCCCAGAGGCAGAGGAGGGAATGTGCAAGGAAGTTGTTCACGAACTAGTAGCTGCTATGATGCCTGGGGGTGCGTCGAGTGGCCGAGAGAGAGATATTTAGTTCCTGCTCCCAACCATTTAACAACTTTCGAAGAGAAGTTGGAATTGTGTGGTCATAACTGTCTTGGTTAGCCATGATGGGTAGATGATTTGTTGTGGATGCACAACCTCCATGACCACCTCTTCCTGGGATGGAGGTACCACGCCTTCAAGGAGGAATTGAGAATATTTTCATAAGGAGGATGAGACACAACCACCTACGGATGGTAGGTTCACCACTGATTGTGGTGTAAAATAGGTGTCAAATGGGGGGGTCTCTATTGACATAGTGATATTTGAGGAGCACATCCACGAGCCGGAGCTATAACTAATGAGGGTCAGAATGATTGTTTTGATATTGTGAATGGCATATGTGAAGGGAATTCAATGCCCACATACTTTTCATGTGTGTGATATGGGCCATCGTCCTTTGTCTCTGCAGGAGCCAAGCTGGAGCGAGAGGAGAAGTTAGTGCCCAATTCCTCGATGTAAGTAGGGATTTAATACGCATGAGGGGGGGATAGGTGGAGTCCCCTTGTCCATTGGATCACGCACTAGAGAGGGTCATGATGCTTGCCAGGTGGAGAGAAACTACATCCAGGAATTTTGTAACTGCTTCTTGAGGAATGAAAGAAATCATTTTCAGGAGTTAGTAATAGTTTTATGAATAAAGGAAGAATCCCATTTTGTAGGGGCTCTTCAAGCATTGTAGAAAGAAACTATTCTTGGAGATATATTGTGATAATTAATATTGAGAATTCCTCGAGGCCAGTTTTGATAGAGAGAACAACTATTTGTAAATTGTATCTAGCTATCAACTATTTTTCAACAAATTATTTAATGTTTACAATGTGGTGTAAGGATTTACTATTTCCCATCGACTATTCTTAGATCAATTGTTATTTTTCTAACAGTTGTGTTATCCTTTCTCATGTTTATGTCCTGAGCATATGAGTTGTTGTTGTATGCAGTAATATGACTTAGGCTATTCTAGTTATACATTTGTATACATGTGTTATCTAGCTTTACATATCCATAAAAACTATCTGATTGGAGTATCTTGCAAAGTTTAGTTTCATTTCAACTCATATGGTTACAATAATTTTCTCCTAGATAGGATAGGACATGTTAGAGTAGATTAGATTTATTTTATTCTTTTAGATAATATTCATATACATATTCATTTGCATAACCATCTAACCATCCAACCTCATAACCAGTAATTGTTGATGATTCCAACTTCGTGAGACATCCTCCAAGACACGCTCTCCACTGAGATTGAGTTGAGTCAACCTGTGAAAGATCCACTATGTTGGGTATTCCCATGTGATGTGTGTGTGGTTCCTCTCTAGACTGAGATGAAACGATGTGTGCCAGAATGTGGGGTGAGGATTCCCATGATATGGGTGTGTCGTTCCTCTCTGGTTTGAGATGAGACGATATGTACCCCTGTGTGGGGTGAAGGTGCCTAGGTGATGGGTGTGTTTCTGAATCTGGACTGAGTTGTTATGATGTGTGGTCTCCTGCCTTGTGGACTCAGTTGAGTCAGGCTTGAGATGGTACTCCAGATGATTCTCCCGTGGACTCAGTTTAGATAGAGATCTGTTGAGTAGGACGTCCCTTTGGCTGAGCACAGGTGGATGTGTCCCTAGTGGATAAGCACTAGTGGATGTGTGAGATCCTTTCTATATTGTCTAAGAGTAATATTTACCTGCAACCCTAATTATGTTGTAAAAGTGCAGTGGGTCCCAACTGCCATGTAAATATAATTCCCAACCATGTAAATATAATTAATATTGTAGTTATTAATTATATTTATTATATTATTAAGTTGTACAGGTCGGTCGTATTGTGCCAATAGACACATCATTTGATGTGATAAGTTTTGTATAAATAAAGGTGAATACCCATTGAGGAAACACATTTATCTTTGTGTCATCTCATGATTTCAGAAGTCGAGGTCCGAAATTATGAGAATTACAACACCCTCTTGTGTGCTAGGTTTGGTGGTGGAATGGTGGATCTTCTCTTGGCAATATAGCAAAGGATTGTTGGGTTTTTCCCTTGTTTGATAAGGGTTTTCCCAGGATATTTCTGGCGTCATTTGTTCATGGTTATTCTTCTTGTGATATTGGTTTACTGTAGGTAATTTATTGCTAATACAATGTTTATGGTTCAAATAATGCTAAATATAATTGAAATTAAAATGCATGAACCTGAACTAGCATAGTGAGAAATTCAACAGTAATGACAACCAAGCTAGAATTTGGATGAGTCTCCTAAACCAAACTATGCATAGTCTAATTGGGATCGTGTACTAGGGAGTACCCCTTACAGTTGTAGGGAATTTTCCACCCCGTCATCAATACCATAAAATGTCTTGTCCAAACAACCTTCATTCTAACCATACACAATTTTAACCACTTATGTTAGAGTTTCTAATTCTAATTCTCCAAAAAAAGGGACTCCATGAGATGGACTTTACACTGATAAATCCTAAATAGGGCTTGAAACGTTTAAGAGAACCATTAATGATAAACAAAGATCAAATTTCACAATATTTATTAGGCTCGTATGAAAAATATACCAAATCCTCCTCCATCCTTAAAAACCTTCAAATATACCAAATCCTCCTCCATCCTTAAAAACCTTATTTTTTATACAAATAGAAGGATTTTTTTTTTTTTTAAACACAAAGATATATATATATATATATATATATATATATATATATATAGATAGATTATAAAAGTTTTATTTTAAAAACCCACTTTTCTATAGAAAGAAGAACATGGAACTTGTGTTGATGAAAAAATTCATTTAATATTATATATTATATAGATGCTCATACGCTTTATGTATGATAAAATTATTACCCAAATACATAATAAAATATAATTTAAAAAGAAAAGGTAATATTGTTATCGATGACATTACAAATATAATAACTAAAAATACATCGAACCACTCTTTTGGATTTTTTTCATACAAGATGATGTATTAAGGATTTATGTAACTTTATGATATATGTATTGGTGGTTTAAGAGTATGATTTACAATTATTTATCTTAAATTAATATCTTGTTTTTTAGGATTTAAGGAAATAAGTTAATCTACCTAGATCCAAAGGTATATAGTAGGAGTGAAAATCTTTTCCTAGACTACCAACAATCTAAGTGATATGGTTTTTCTTGAATAATAATAATGAATTAACTTACATTTACATATAATATTTAGTGATGATTTTTCCCACCACTAATTTACAATTCAGTCATTATAGGTTTTTTTCACTATATAAAATTTGAAATTTAATATTATGATTTTAGAAAATCATTTTTTCATAAATTTATAAAGTAGTTTTTAACAATTAATGCGGTATACTTAATCTATGTTCATTATGTCTTACTTTTCTTTAATATCATAACTTTGCATGGAAATTAAATTTAATATACCTTTTATTTAGTATTTATTTTTAGTTTGTCTTTTTAATTTAAATATTTGTTTTATTTTGTTTTTTAATTAAAAAAATAAATTTAGATATTATATAATAAAGTAGAAAACCAAATTTCAAAATATTTAAAATGATTTTGAAATTATATCTTTTAAATTTTATTTTATTAAAATAATAATATAAAAATAAATCCTAAGATAATTTTTATAAACATAATATTTTTAAATAATGTAAATAAGAAAATATTATTGTATACATAATTAAAATCGTTTATGCATAAAATAATAGTTAAACCTTCCGTGAAGGTGGATATGGTGGACCTTTCCAAAGTATTTGATAGGGGGAGTTAGATTTTCATTAGACTCGTCCTTATTTATCTTGGTTTTTGTCATGGTTTTGTTACTTAGGTAATGAGTTTTTTTTAGCTAATTTTTTTTTGTAATTATAATTAATGGTGTTTCCTATGCCTTTTTTATTTCTCAAAGAGGGATTAGAAAGTGTTGTCCTCTCCTCCCGTTTTTTGTCATTGTTGTAGAAGGTCTTAGTATATTTATTAAGAAGGCCACTAAAACGGGAAACATAAATGGTGTAAATGTTGATATTTCCTTTTATTTTACCCATTTATTCTTCATTAACAACATTTTAATCTTTTATAAAGGAACTAGAAGGTTGGTAGAAATTATTAGAGTGATGATCAATCTCTTTTGTGAAGCAATATGTATGAAGCGTAACATTCACAATTCAACAATATAATACAAGGGACTCTTGGAGAATAAAAAATATTTATGTTGCCATGTCTTTCCTTTTCAAGTACCAACAACATGTGACAGATTGAATACCTAGGATTTCATTTGAAATAAAATGAGTATCAAAAAAGTGATTGGAAGTGGCTCATAGCCAAGGTAGATAAATTCTCAACACATTGTGAAATAGCCCTCTAGATGAGGTCGATTGTTTCTTTTCAAATTGTAATTGTAAGCTATGCTTGTCTATTGGATGTCTCTGACATGGATTCCAAAATGAATTATGGAAAAAATCAAACATATAAGCTTCAAATTCATCTTGTCCGGGGAGGTAGGAGAGGAAGGGATGGTTCTATCCTCCTAGAAAAAACTTGCATTATCAAAATCTCAAGGTGGATGGAGCGTGAAGAACACATTCATTTTCTCGAAGGCCCTTATAGCCAAAAATATATGGCTACTACCCAATGATGCATATAGGTTCCCACCCAATCTAGTTATGGATCTAAAAAGAAAGTGCTACCATGCTCTAAGATAGGTAGCTCAAGGAGTTAGAAATTTGGATATGAATCAATAATGGATTTCCTAGGAAGATATTGGATTGCAAGACGAGAAAGAAAACATATAAGAATGCTATACTATAAATACAAGAACTTTCTTCATAAATTTGAATGAATAAGAAGATTATCTCATTTGGTATTTGAATCCTATAGGTAACTATGGTTTAATTTCAAAAATGGCTTAGTCGTTATTCCAAGGAACTTATTAACACAATAATGAAATCAACTATGAAATAAAAATTGTAAAAAACAATAGCATCGATAGGATTATTTTAATCTTAACATTCATTTATGCAATAATGACATCCATATTTGCAACATTAGTAAACATTTCCAAAAAAAACAATGGACTATTGCCACAAGGTGCCCATTGACTTTAGGTCACTACATCAATCTATATATAGTACTAGCATTAGTAAGATCAAGGATATGCCTACACAGAATCACTAGAAAATTAACATATCAAAACCTTATCCACACCTGTACTTCAAATTGTGATCTTTTTTGTAAAATCACATGTTAAAATTTTTTTACAAAGTCAAACACAATTTTGCGTGTTTATTGTATCAAGGCATGAACGTGAGCATTTAGTTTTCTACTCTATTAATGTTCCTTAAGAATATCTATCACATTTCTAAATTCACCCAACACAAATATTGTGTTGAATTTTATACTCTTCAAGGCATCAAAGAACCACTACAAAACTTAAGTCTTCAGAAACCAACAATTTTGAACAAATTTATTACTATAGTGGAGGCTTGATTGCCACTAAACATTACCAACACTATCTTTTTCCATAGGAATACTAGTGATCGAAAAAGTCAAGGACAATTCTATATTTTTAACAAGGGAATGATGCAACCATACACTCTTTTGTAACTAGAATTATGGTAGGGCTTGCAGGCCCTCTTTGTGTTTTAGAATCAAAGGTGAAATGCCTCCAACCAAAACAACTATGTATCTCTTAAATTCATAACAAAATAGAAATCATGCATGCAAAAAATGGCAATGAAACCTCACAAATAATATCTAGACAATATCTATTAATATGTGTACATTAGCATTGCCATATCTTAGACCTAGAGAAAAGACACACATGAACGAATGTCCGACTAGTAAATGATGGGAACCAATTTTTCTTTTACCAAATCCTAATCACATAAGTGTTTCTAGCACAACGCTATCGTTATAAATTACCAAGACTACCTATGTCTGTAGGAATACTAGCCAGCGAAAAAAACAAATACATGTCCATTTTTTAAACCAAACTATGATGCAACTATAGACTCTTTTTTTAATATAAATTTTGTAGGGATTCAATATTATCATCACTTTTTAGAATTACAAGCAAAGTGCCACCAGTTGAAAAGAATCCATATCTCTTCAATTATAAAAAAAAAGGGAAATCATGCATTTATAAACTAATAGTGAAACCTTACAAGTAATAACTAGACAATATCCAGTGGTATATTTACATCAACATGACCATATCTAGGACCAAAAGTAGAAAAAAATATGATTGAATGCAAGGCTAGTACCACATAAGAAAAAATTGAACCCAAGAGAAAAAAAAATTTAAACAAAACTTTGCATTACACAAATAAAACGCTTCCGTGAGATCAAGAAACCATAAAAACCATTTTCAACACAACATTAATTCAATAAAGACAAATTTGCACTCACCTCACATTTCAAAATATTTTTTACAAGAGTTTTGTAAAAACATCTATAGTGTGAATGAGAGACTTAACGCAAGCTATTGTTATAGTCAAGACCTAACCACCGCTACAAATTGAAAATACTACCCATTTGGAGAGGAATACTAGCCACACAAAACAAGATTACAAGTCCATATTTTTAACCAAACAATTCAATGTAACTATAATCACTTTTGTAACTAGAAATATGGTAGGGCATCTAGGTCCATATTTTTAACCAAACAATTCAATGTAACTATAATCACTTTTGTAACTAGAAATATGGTAGGGCATCTAGGTCATCATTATGTTTTAGATTCAAAGGAAAAGTACCACTAACTAAAAGTCCGTAACAAATCTTCAATTCAGAATAAGAGAGAAACCATGAATACAGAAGATAATAATGAAACGTTACAAGTAATTATAAAATAATATCAAAAAATATGTTTACAATAGTGTTTCCATATTTCAGACCCAAAGTAAAAACACGTATAATTTAGTGTAAGGGTGCCACACAATGGGCCACAAAATTTTGTAGGGAGAAAAACTTGATGCCACAAGAAACAAGAGCTATAAACAAATCTTCGAATGCAGTTACTAACAAGCTATTTAACTATTATGTAAATCAAATTAAGAATCTATACAACCAACATTTTCAAAGACAATCAACTCAAATAATATATATTTTCACTCATGTTGTAGTTTGGAAATATTTTTCGGAAGGGCTTTTGTATATACCTCTACAAAGTAACTATCTCATAGAATGCCAAGAGCTCCACATCCAAATTTCCATTGATGAATTATTCTCATTATATTTTCAATTTGAAAGTTTAAATCATATTTGCAAAAGATAATCATATCCACATTTAATTCCACAATGCAATGAAGCCCAAGCATGAGAATCACAAACCAAGGTAGAACACTTCTCAATGCCTTGTCAACCAAAACCCTTGTGTGAGCAATAATCATGCTCAAAAAACCACTCCAAAGAATCCTTGTGCAATAGAATTTGTCAACCATGAACCCACATACCAACAAATCCACCTACAATACTAACCACACCACTTTCCTCAAACCAATGCTACAAATAGGCCACGAGAGTAAAAACAAAAGTAAAAAAAGACAGCCAAATCACCACATAGGATGAGTAAAATAGTCAAATATGTAATCTACAAATAGGCCACGAGAGTAAAAACAAAAGTAAAAAAAGACAGCCCAATCACCACATAGGATGAGTAAAATAGTCAAATATGTAATCTCGACCATTAAAATCTACAATTTTCTAAATTAATTACCATATTTTAAACAATCTACCAAAAAAAAATATAAAAAACCTTAAAAGTTTAAGTGGGTACGTAATTCAAAGGTTCCATATGGTTGGACTTTTGTTTCCCAACATTATCCTGGGACTCAATTACTTGTGGGCTTCTCTTTCGTGGACGTGGACATGGACTGGACGTGGACATGGACATGACACAACGACCCACTTGCGGAGGCATTCTACGTCAATGGTCAGTACTTGCATCGGTACGCAGTTTTACAGAGGAAGAGGTTGTCAATGGATCGTTTTTCCCAGTATGGTCCAAATTAATTCATTTACATATTAAACACTATTGACATATATAATTTGGTCCTGTATATTCGCAATAACATTGCATTTTATTTCACCAAAAAATATAATAAAATCTTTTTGACCCACACCAATATGCCTTATATTGTTATGTTTAGTTTAAAAAAAAAAATTACTATTAGAATAGAAATATACGTTTTAATTAGGAGGAGTTTTACTATTAGAATAGAAATTTAGTATCCATTTTTTAAACTCTGGATAGAAACAATCTTTCTAATTATAGGACCACTATGATTAGCTCCAATTTATCCAAGTTATACATAATTATTTTGGAAAATAACATTAGCATATGGCTACAAAGCCGGAGATGTCATTCTATTCTGGACCAAATTGTTACACTTAGGATTATTACAAAGGAGTTTCACAATAATGAAACCAATATCCTTTGTTGTTTAGTTGACTTTAAAAAAGTGTTTGACATAGTGTCTAGGACAAACATTTAGAATAGCTTGGAAGAGCTAAAGGTTCCTTTGAAATTGAGGGTCATTGCAACAAGGTTGTATGAGAACATTATTGCCAAGTTTAGGAAAAATGAGGGCTCGTCAAAATAAATTAACTACAATATAGGAGTTAAGTAAGGTTGTCCATTGTCCCCTCCTCTTTTTGGTATATACATTGACAAGTTAGAAGATTGTTTGGAAGATGTAGTTTGTGTCGACCGAATTCTCTCTAGTATAGTCATCATTATTCTTCTTTACATTGATGATATTTTTTTTATGGTGAGGTGTCCTTATGACCGCAATAAGCAACTAATAATCCTAGTATTTTTTCTCCAATATGGGTATGACCATTAACACTAACAAAATCAAAGTTATGATAATTGAATTCAAAAATATCACTTTCAAAACTTTTGTATATGACAACAACTACTTGGAGGAAGTGTCTTCATACAAATATATCTTAATTAATATTCACCACAAGCTCAACTAGAACTATGACATTGAGAAAATGATAAATGGAGGGTGGAAATATTATTATAGCCTTCAAAACAATTATAAATTTGCGGACCACTATCTATGGGATAATAAAAAACTCTTCTTTCATACTTTCATCACTCTTATCATTTTATATGGACGTGAATTTTGGGAATGTAGAATATCTAACTAATTGTGGAGAGATATAGAGAATATCCAAAATAATTTTATTTACTTATAATCTCAAAATTAACGATAATACACCCTATCCTACCCTCCAAATAGAGGTCATCATTTTAGCGATTGAGAACATGTCTATGACCAGGCACCTTATGTTTAAGAACAAGTTAAAAAACATGGAAGATAAGAGGCTTCACAAAATTGCTTCAAACTTTAGCCAAAACCACCTTCATCTCAAGCGTGGATGTCATAAAGATGCCTAGTATTGGCTAAATAATTAGTGAATAAAAGATGATATCATATTATAGAATAAGGATAATATTAGAATATTATTACATCTAAATTTAAGGAGAAATTGTTGTGCGATAAAGAATTAGAGGGTAAAAGAAAATTAAGATATTATAAGGAGGTGATCAACCCTAATATAGAAGATCAAAAGTTTCTCTTTATTTTGACTAGTGTAAAGAAGAAAATAAACATTGCTAAAATAAGAACAAATGATCATGAGATGGATAGTGAAATTGGGCATTGGACAATTCCGAAAATGTCATGGGATGTAATAATTTGTCATTTGTGTGACACTAAGAAGGTTTAATATGAAAATCACTTTCTCTTAGAATATATAGCATACACCCATATTAGATCTAAATTTAAAAATATTTCTCACACTACCAACCTTTCTAACCTTCTAACTCAACAAAACTATGATGATATTGGAAAACGTATGGGTGTGTGCACAAAGTTGGTGGATGAAAAAGTGGAAATGGGGTGAGTACGAATACACACCCATAGGAACGTGTGCACATTTATAGGAATGCGCATGCATTCGAGATGTGATAGGTTCGACAAACTATGAACCTGTAGTCAACGAGTCATGTAGGAACATTCCCAAGAATGTGTGCACGTTCTCAAGAACGTGTGCACGTTTCAAAGAAACGCGTGTTCACGAATGCCCATGCATTCCTAAGAAAAAAATGAAATTAAAATAACTCACATGCAGTTTAGGAACATGAATTCATTTCTAAAGCATGCACATGTTATTTTGAACTGGAACACACATGTTCCTATTAACATAAAATATCCCTTTGTTTCCCTCTCACTCTCCCTCTCTCTCTCCCCTCCCTCTCTTTACCTCCCCCTCTGCCCCCCTTTCCCTCCCTCCCTTTATCTTCCTCTGGATCTCCATCCACTCTATCCCTCCCTCTCGCTCATTATCTCCCCTTATCTCTATCTCCCTCTCCCTTTCTTTCTACCCCCTCTTCCTTACTCTTCTTGTCTCCCTCTTTCCCTCTCTATCTCCCCAATTCTTCCCCCATTCTCTCTCCATGTCTCTCTCTACCCCACTCACTCTCTATGTATTATATCCCCCTTCTTCCCTCTCCCACCCTATGATTCTCTCTCTC
>SNQJ01S0004492.1:91717-111705 GCA_010110895.2 Picea sitchensis
GAGAAACAAGGTATATATATAGGGGTAGAAAGAGGGGATGTATAGAGTGGTAGAAGGAGAGAGAGGGTGATTGAGATTGTGAGAGATATATAGAGGTTGGGAGGGAGAGTGAAATATAGAGTGAGGGGGAGAGAGGGGTAAATGTAGGAGAGAGAGAGAGAGAGAAGTGGAGTGTGTGATGGAGAGAGAGGGGGAGGGACGGAGAATAATTTTTTTTTTTTCCCATGTCTTTCTTTTTCAAGTGCCAACAACATATGACATATTGAAATACCTAGGCTTTCATTTAAAAGAAATTTAGTATCAAAAAAGTGATTTGAAGTGGGTCATAGCCAAGGTAGAGAAAAATACTCAACACATGGTGAAATAGCTCTCTAGATGAGGTCGATTTGTTCTTTTCAAATTGATATTGTAAGCTATGATTGTCTATTGGATGTCTCTTATATGAATTCCAAAAAGGAATTATGGAAAAAATCAAACATATAAGCTTCAAATTCATCTTGTCTAGGGAGGAAGGAGAGAAAGGGATGGTTCTATCCTCCTGGAAAAAAAAATCCATTACAAAAATTTCAAAGTGGATGGAGCCTGAAGAACACATTCATTTTCTCAAAGGTCCATGTAGCCAAAAATATATGGCTACTAATGCAAGGATGTAGACTTTGGGAACATGTAATAAAATTTTGGTATATTTCTCCTAAATCCATAGAAGAATGGGTTAGGAAGATCGTTTGACACTTTGAGAATGCATCAATAATAAGGAAAGTGGTGGTTACGACGTTCCCCTTGATAGGAAATTAGTTGGTTTGGAAAATTGGAAGAGGAATCAAAGTCCAAAAATACTTACACCCATGGTTTGGCAACAATGATGCATATAGGTTCCCACACAATCTAGTTATGGATCTAAAAAATAATTGCTGCCATTATCCGAGACAGGTATCTCAAGGAGTTAGAAATTTGGATATGAAGCAATAATGGATTTCCTAGTAAGATATTAGATTGCAAGAGGATAAAAAAAACATATAAGAATGTTATACTCAAAATACAAGAAGTTTCTTCATACATTTGAATGATCAAGAAGATTATCTCATTTGGTATTTGACTTCTATAGGTAACTATGGTTTAATTCCAAAAATGGCCTAGTTATTATTCCAAGGAACTTATTAACACAATAGAAAAATAAAAGTTATGAAATCAAAATTGTAAACAACATTAGCATCTATAGGATTAGTTTAATCTTAACATTCATGTATACAATAATGGCATCCTTGTTTGCAACACCGGTAAACATTTCCAACAAAGACAATGGACTATTGCCACAAGGTGTCCATTGAATTTAGGTCACTACATCCATCTATAGATAGTGCTAGCTTTAGTAAGATCAAGGATATGCCTACACAAAATCACTAGAACATTAACATATCAAAACCTTATCCACACTTGTACTTCAAATTTTGATCTTTTTAGTAAAATCACATGTTAAAAAACATTTACAAAGTCAAACATAGTTTTGGATTTTTATTGTATCAAGGCATGAACATGAGGATTTAATTTTCTATTCTATTAATATTCCTTAAGAATATCTATCACATTTCTAAATTCACCCAACACAAATATTGTGTTGAATTTTATACTCTTCAAGGCATCAAAGAACAACTACAAAACTTAAGTCTTCAAAAACCAACAATTTTGAAGAAATTTACTACTATAGTGGAGGCTTGATTGCCACTACACATTACCAACACTATCTCTTTCCATAGGAATACTAGTGATCGAAAAAGTCAAGGACAATTCTATATTTTTAACAAGGAAATGATGCAACCATATAATTTTTTGTTCTGGTAGGGCTTGAAGGCCTTCTTTGTGTTTCAGAATAAAAAGTGAAATGCCTCGAACCAAAACAACTGTGTATCTCTTAAATTCATAACAAAATAGAAATCATGCATGCAAAAACTGACAATGAAACCTCACAAATAATATCTAGACAATATCCATTAATATGTGTACATTAGCATTGACATATCTTAGACCTAGAGAAAAGAAATAAATGAACGAATGTCGGCTAGTAAATGATGGGAACCAATTTTTCTTTTAGGAAATCCTAATCACATATGCGCTTCTAGCACAAAACTATTTCTATAAGTTACCAAGACTACCTATGTCTATAGGAATACTAGCCACCCAAAAAAATAAATACATGTCCATTTTTTTAACCAAACTATGATGCAACTACAAAATATTTTTTTAATATAAATTTTGTAGGGATTGCATATTATCGTCACTTTTTAGAATTACAAGCAAAGTGCCACCAACTGAAAATAATTTGTATATATTCAATTATAACAAAAGGGAAATCATGCATTTAGAAACTAACACTAAAACCTTACAATTAATAACTAGACAATATCCAATGGTATATTTACATCAACATTACCATATCTAGGACCAAATGTAGAAAAAAATATGATCGAATGGAAGACTAGTACCACATCAAAAAAACATTGAACCCAAGAGAAAAAAAAAATTGTAAACAAAACATTGCATTACGCAAATAAAACTCTTCCGTGAGATAAAGAAACCATAAAATCCATTTTCAATAGAGCATTAACTCAATAAATACAAATGTTCACTCACCTTACATTTTAAAATATTTTTTTAGAAGGGTTTTGTAGAAACCTCTATAGTGCGACCGAGAGACTTAACCCAAGTTATTATTATAGTCAAGACCTAACCACTGCTACAAATTAAAAATACTACCCATTTGGAGAGGAATACTAGCCACAAAAAAACAAGATTACAAGTCCATATTTTTAACCAAACAATGATGTAACTATAGTCACTTTTGTAACTAGAAATATGGTAGGGCATATAGATTATCATTGTGTTTTAGATTCAAATGAAAAGTACCACAAATGGAAAGACTATAACAAATCTTCAATTCAAAATAAGAGAGAGGCCATGAATGTAGAAGATAATGATGAAACGTTACAAACAATCAAAAAATAATATCAAAAAATATGTTTACATTAGTTCTTTCATATTTTGGACCCAAAGTAAAGACACATACAATTGAGTGTAAGGGTGCCACACAATGGGCCACAAAATTGTGTAGGGAGAAAAACTTGATTCCAAAAGAAACAAAAGCTATAAACAAATCTTCCAATGTAGTTACTAACAAATTGTAAGTATTATGTAAATCCAATTAAGAATCTATATAACCAACATTTTCAAAGATAATTAACTCAAACAATTTAGATTTTCACTCATGTTATAGTTTGGAAATATTTTTCAAGAAGGCTTTTGTAGATACCTCTACAAAGTGACTATCTCATGTAGTGCCAACACCCCCACATCCAAAACTCCGTTAATGAATGATTCTCATTATATTTCCAATTTGGAGGTTTAAACCATGTTTGCAAAGGACAATCATATACACATTGGAGTATTAACTAAAACTATTTATGCTTGGTTAATATCTCGTATTTCTCGGATCTAAGAAAATAGGTTAATGGCCCAAGACCCAAAGGCATATGGTAGGAGTGAAAATCTCCCCCCTTACAGACTACCAACAATCCAAGTGGCATGATTTTCCTTGAATAACAGTGATGAGTCAAATTGCATTTACATATAGTATCTAGTGATGATTGTCCCCACCACTAATTTACAACTCAATTACGATAGACTTTTTCCACTATATAAAATTTGAAATTTAATATTGTGATTCTAAAAGGTTTAGAAAATCATTTTTTCATAAATTTATTAAGTAGTTTTAAACAATTAATGCGGAATAGTTAATGCCTATGAATTATGTCTTACTTTTCTTTAATATCATAATTTTTAACTTTACATGGAAATTAAATCTAATATACCTTTTATTTAGTATTTATGTTTAGATTGACGTTTTAATTTAAATATTTGTTTTATTTTGTTTTTTAATTAGAAAATTAAATTTAGATCTCTTTAATACATTAAGTAAAGATGTTCACAAGAGATAAAGACACTCGTTCTACCGCGGTAAAACCCTATATTATTTAATATGCGACCCGGTTCACTTCACCAAATAAGGGGTCTTGGGCGGAGACCTGTTGCTTACTGCTTATTGATAGGCAGGGCTCACGTATTATCAGCTAGCTCACTCGCACCAGCCCCTATTCTTCTTATTATTATTATTTAAGGCGCCCTCCTACTATTATAATAAGGCTTTCTTATATAATTAATTCGTGCACGCCCTTCTCGATAATATTGAACCAGCAAGGATCTACCATGATAATGAAATGATACAGCTTGGGTACATCAAGGCCTTATATGAGCACTCCTCAACCCACCTTAAATAATAGAAGCTATATTGATGCCGGTCAACCCAGCCCCAGGTAGTAAGTGGTCCTGGTCAACCCAACTAGTCAAACAAGCCCACTTTCTACCCTATCAACCGCTAAGCCAACTCAGGATGGCCTTAATTTCCCCTTCTTTCCCATCTCGTCTTATTTTGATAACTAGAGAGAGAATAAGGCCAAGGGAAACTCAATAGTGTAAGTACACAACTCCATACTTTTATATGGTCCTTAGACTCTTAATTGGGCGAAAACTCCTTCCTGTTACTTATTTCCTTGGCTTGGCTAGTTATCAAAATGAGAAACGTTTTTATTACATTATAGAAACAATTATTGTCAATTACCTATGTGAAAGTTGAGTTAGCATGTCAAAGTAAAGTAGGGATAACAGTGGTTGATAGGTTTTGTGCTTTCAACCACATTCTTAATAGTGTTCCACAATTGAGCAGTGAGTTGTTCATCTTCCAAGATATTTGAGAACAAATGCAGCCAAAGGTCGGTGAATTTGACCGAATTACCAGAGGGTTCCCGATCTGCTAAGGGTCTTTTGAAGGTGTTGTAGTACTATTGTCTCTGGTCCCATGATGGTTCCACAACAGGAGGAGTCGACGAACCGCCCATATCCTTAAACATATCCACTCCTTGGTGAAAGTACTCCTTCTGTTTAACTAGATCCATCTTCGGAGGTCTTGGTCTGTCTTTCGTAATTGTATCTCTTGGTGAAGTCTCGATATATTCTCATGTTCGAGCTCCTCCTCTGGTCACAACATTTCTATTTTTCCCTTGGGCATTCATCTTCTGTCTAACCTCCGAATTTATAAGATTAGTACCCTGCTATCGATTGTGATCTTCCCACTTAGCAATCAGATCAGGGCAATCTTCGGTTGCATGGGTATTTACTTGACAATGTGTACACTAAGGCTTTCTAGGTAGTTTAAAATATCTATCCAAATGGTCTACTTCATCATAGTTGTAACACCTAGAGGGCCCTCTTCCTCTCATATGACCTCCTCTAAAACCTCCTCCACCTCTTCCATGAGTTGTGGCATATCCTTGGTGCCTTTCCTCTACTCGGAAGGAAGACTTATCTAGCATACCTGCAAGAGCATCTAATGCTCAGTGTCTATTAGTATCATGTGTAGATGATCCACATAACTCATAGTACAAAGTATTAGGTACGTAATAGTATTTCTACAAAACAAGACAATGTCGGGAAGCGTGGTTTTGGTAGGCATTCAAATACTCAATTCAGATACTTAGAGATGTGTGGAAATAGCTTTAGCCGAGTTGACTGATTGATGGAACTGACTTGGAAGGGAGGAGAAGCAGGCGTAAATTACTATTAAGACAGGAATAAAAGTGGGAGAAATCACATTATAGAAGGAACCCACCGAATCAATCCATGTCGGCCACCACGTGGGATAGGAGAAAACACATTATAGAAGTAGGAACTCACTGAATCAATTGTGTATAGTGGAGGATGTTGGAAAGGGAGGCGCTAACTATTTTCACCTCCTATTTCTGAGCCTATTTGTTGTCTCTAATTCCTTTTTCTTATTGTAAGGAACTGACGAACATTGTAAGTAAGGCACTTACTCTCAAAGGGAAGGATCTTAAACTACTAGCTTTCTAATTGAAACAGGTGTTGCTTCACTGACAGCATAAACTGGCACATTCACTGATTCCGGGTAAACAAAGTAAACTAGCTCTACCTCCTATGATTTTGATGGATGGGCTTCTGGTCTTATCACATTCATGTTGGTAGCAGCAGCTAGTTCTGACTAGTCTTACCTCGGGGCTGCTCTTATAGGTTGTGCTTGGATGGAGGTTGGCGATTGGCTGTCCTGCTTTCTATTGCTATGGGATTTTCTTCCGCCTATAATGGTCCTAAGAACCAACTTACACTTCATACCTTGGGTCACTTAGCCTGTGTTTCTCACGCTTAGTCTGGTTGGCGCTATGYTGAACATACATGGCTTTCGTATGACATATGACTCTCGATCTCGTTATGGTAATGAGATCTTTGCCTCTGATACTGGCTGTGCTCTTGCCTTTGCTTCATCGACTGGATCAAGCACCTGTCACTAAAGCAAAGGTTTGGTTCGAGGGATTCACCAAAATGGATTTAGGGATCGGGATTAACAATCAATTTCTCGTTCTAACGGATTGGGACGAAACAACTCATTTATCCTTACCTTACAATAAGATCTGTGATTTATTTTTTCTTAACAAAATGAACGGGGCGGGGAAATATGGATCAATCAGATTCGTAATTGAATAAGTGAAGTAGCTCAAAATAATTATAGCTACTTTTGGTAATTGTATTCAATCAATATGGGCGGGGCTCGAACCCGGAACTCGTCGGATGGAGTGGATGATCTCCCCTTTTGTTTAAATAGGAGAAAAAGGTATTTCCCCATCTTTTCTCATTGCACACGACTTTCTCTATGTATACATCTCATAATCACGATAGGTTCCTGAGGAAGAACTGCGAGATGTTGAGTCATTCCCTTAATGTAACGCGATGGGGGTGGGGCCTACTCTAAGAAGGGGGGTCCTGAGCTTGCGGGCTTGCGTAAGGATTGGTGCTATGGGA
This sequence comes from Picea sitchensis, assembly GCA_010110895.2. Classification (NCBI taxonomy): domain Eukaryota; kingdom Viridiplantae; phylum Streptophyta; class Pinopsida; order Pinales; family Pinaceae; genus Picea; species Picea sitchensis. The sequence continues at coordinate 98,639 of SNQJ01S0004492.1, forward strand.
TAATCGAGCCCACCTCTTTTAGTGGTTAACCCTTCTCTAGGAAACCCCCGCTCATGAGGAGCTTCCTTGACTTGCTTACCTCATAAGGATTCATGATTGAAGAAGACTAATTGGTTAGTTCAGTGATTTCATCAGTCAGACTAATGATCGTTGTTAGTGATCAAAGCTGCCTTTCCTAGCCGGACGAACTAAAACTCCCTCGTTCCCACCTGGTTCCACCCTCGATGCTAAGAGAGATGTTCACCTTTTTTTTTCTAATAGATAGTTCGATGGTAGGCAGGTTAGCAGAGATGGGCGGGATAGAGTCATTCATGCATTGGCCCAAACAAAAAGAATTAGCCTCTTGATCGATTGATTGGATCGAAGTAGAAGGGTTTAAGTGTGAGATCAGACAGACCGAGCTAGCTTATAGTGATCTGATCGTCTCATTTATCTATCTCTCTCTATCCATGTAAATGACCGATCACGGAAGGACCTTATTTCTTGCGGCTCGTTACCACATCGCTCGTTCACTCCCATTAGTTAAGTGTAGTGTCTTTTTAAACCACAAGTGTAATGTATAAGCTCTGACATTATTGAACGAAAGAGATGGTCGCGATCGGTCAATTGCTTATGATTAGGATATGCATTTCTGGTACTGGTGTTTCTCTTTCTAGACAACGAAGGCAGAGGCTAGGGTAAAGTAAACTAAGGTGTAGGGAGCAAAGCTTTTAGATATTCCATCATCACTATAGATCCTTGTAGATATTCCATCACTATACATCTTATAAGGAGCAGATACGAGTGACCCAGTTCAAGATACATAGCTAGTTGTAGAGAAAGATAGAGATCCAATTGGTAGATAATAAATACACTATGCATCTCGATATGGGGCTGCTAGGTTTCAATCTCGATCTTTATCTGCAAAATCAACTCCAATTGGTTCAGGTGGGAATAATTACTGAAGGAGGAATTTTAGGGAAAAAAGGCAAGTGCCTGTATAGACTAAGAAGAGCTCTTAATGTAACTAGCGGGGTGAATATGGTCCTGATTTAAGTGTGTATAGGACGAAATATCCGCCTGTAGAGTGATTTTAAAGGGGAGGGGTAAGAATAATCCTTAAGTCAGTGCTAAGTTATAGAGGTCTGGCTGCCTGTCATGATAGTGGCAAGAGGGGGATAAGTCGTTACTGTATGCATTTGTTATAGGGTGCATTGGTGCATGGGGTAGATGATTTCCGTAGCAATAAGGCATAACCTGACCTGTTGTGTGTGTATGTATCCCTCACCTGTGTGTGTAGGTGTACAGTATAAGGGAGCTCATGGTGTTGTGTGTCGATGTGTTGTTCTGTTAGCCTGCCTGATCCGATAGGCCGGGTTTTTTTTGTTGTAGCTTCTCCTCTCCCTGATGGAGAGGTTATTCAGAAAAGGGGAATCTCTCAGATCTATAGTGCTAGTGCACCACAGACCGATCGAGCAGACCGACCATTCACGTTTCTCCAGCGGCCCCTCTTTCGCAGAGTATCCCCGATGAACTGACCGGGGGGGCGACAAGGTGTAACTCTTACCGCCCAGAGAACATGAAATGATGTCCCTTTCGAACGCTGAAAATGTCGTTCTTTCAGTCATTTGTTATATATGTAATAACATGCTTCAGTCAAGCGGCCTTACTAACCTTCTTAGCGAACGCCGTTATATATGTAATAACGAGTCATTCGATCACTTTCGTTCGATCGCTAAGGTAGGTCATTCACATTATCTATGAGATTACTGGCCCACCAAATATCCTAAAGCCTTTATATATGTCATTATGATTTATTATAAATGCTGCCATTATATATGTAATTACACTTTAGCATCGTATGGGATCTTTGCTCGAACCATAGATCATACCATAATATCATATACAAACCGATAGAATTTGAAAGTATGATAAGGAAAGAAGAATATAGGGGTTGTTTAAGAAATAGGAGGTATATAAGAAATAGAATCTTAGGAATAGTTAAGAGATAGTCTTTAGGTATTTGGTATTAAGATTATGATGTTTAGGTATAGATAGGTTTAAGTATGAAGAGTAGGAAAGAGATTAGTATGTCTAGTTTRAAAAGAGTTGGATATCTTTAGTATGTATAGGTATGACGATTATTATATTTAGAGATTATCTCTTAGATTAGATAGTAAGCTATAGAAACTCCTCTTTATATATTGTAGAAGTATAACAAGAAAGATTAATCCCAGGAGAAGAAGAGTGTATTCAAGAACCATTAGGAAGTCTGAAGTATAGAGATTGGTTTATGTATTAGTGTATGTTAGACCTTTTCCTTTTTATTGTTAGAATAGATTTGAAATAGAATAGAAAAGATAAGGATTAAGATGTAAGAATTTATAATTAGGCTTTAAGAACAATAAAGAGATAGGAGTATATTAGCTTCTTAGAGAGATAAGAATAAGACTTACTTTAGAGAGTTTATATTAGGAAATCATATCTTTGTCCCTTATATAGTTTAAGGCTCTTTTAGATAACCAATAATTAGGACTGTTACATTGTCTTTATTGGTCTTTATAAACTATAGCTCCTTATGATGTACGAAGTCTGTCTAAGTTATAAGGTATGTTATGAAGAAGTTAGATAAGTTATAGAAAGGGAGATGTAAGTATTAGATAAGATGTTTTAAGCTTTGTAGGGATTAATTAATAGAGTTTGAATAATAGAACTAGAGGCTATTACTTACTCAAGCTTCCAAATCATAGAACACCTTGATAACAAGGAGGATGAAATCCCAAAATACATGCAAAATTTGTATTCCAGTTCTGTACCTATTCAGGAATACAGTGACAATGAAGATGATGAACAACAAGTAAGCACATAAACAAGAAATAATACCTCCTAATAAGATTTACTCAGTGCTAAAATAGAACAACCATTAGTTCAAACAATAGAGATCCTCCCTGACAAAACTTTGAAAATAAGCAACAAATTCACCCCTGTCCAAGAACAACAATTGTTAGACATTCTCAGACTTCACAGCTTTGCCTTTGTTTGAGCATACAACACAACATGGAAGACAACCATAGGATTTTCACCTTATGAGTTGGATTAGATTACTACAACCTTGCTTTTACTACTACAACCTTTTACTCGATAAAAATATCTACTAGAACTATGCCCTAACTCAACTCTAAACTCAAGCCAACTAAGCTCCACACTTTACGCTTTCACTAGCAACTAGAAGAAAAAGATTACTCCTCACGAATCAAGGAATAGACTGAAAATCCTCCTTACCATGCATTATAAATACAACTAGATGCTTTAGGTAGAATAATAATTATAAGGAAACTATAGGAATACCAATAATATATATATATATATATATATATATATATATTCAGATTGTTTCATATGTTATGGAATTAATAAGTGTTGTTATAGTTTCTGTTGAAAGTTTTGTTATTACGCGGAAACACCTATTGACAATGGGCTCAATTAATGATCTTTTAACTTTATTTAATCTTAAATCCTAATCTGATGGCTATGCATTGAAGATGCTGGCATATTCTTAGTCGTCCTCCAAAATCAATGGATCAGATTTATTGTTCATAACTTTCTTGCATTTATCAAACCATCCGTTAACATGTTTACTTTTTAACATTTACCTAATCACATTAAAAAATTACTGTAAGAATATGTAATTGCCACGTTCCATTTATCAACCTAAGGCAGCCAAACGTTTCATATTACCACAGACGAATTATCACAAACATTTTATATTGGGAGCACGGATTCTCAGTGTATTGGAGACACACGTTCTCAGCCGCTACCTTTCTGCGTTCTCAACCGCGAGTTAGCGGCTGTGCTAGTTAGCATACAATAGGAACTGCTCTTGGTGTTAGTCGTCTACCCGAGAAAACGAACCAGCCCAACGAGTTACCTGTCATTACTTTTGGTTACAACACCACCTGTCATCATTTCTTATCTACGTCTATCAAAGTGGTGCAGCAACTGCCGGTTCTTCTTTCTTTGATAATAGCTTTACGACGGACGGTAAGAAGCCAGGCTCGAGAGGAGGAGGTATCTTTTATCAGAGCTTGTACAGGGTTTAGGATAAGAGCTTGGATCAGGGTTTAGAGTTTGATGGACTGTCTTTGACCTACTATGAGAGACTGCCTGCGATCGACCAATTTTTTTTATTTTATAGCAGCTTGCTTCCTCAGTCGCCGGAAGGGCTCAAGCACCCTCCCTTACGATCGGGGGGCGCATTTCACATCTCTGTAAACTCAAAGATCAAATAAAAAAAATAGAAAACCAAATTTTAAAATATTTAAAATGATTTTGAAATTATATCTTTTAAATTTTATTTTATTATAGTAATAATATAAAAATAAATAAGACAATCATTTTTATAAACATAATGTTTTTAAATAATGTAAATAAGAAAATATTATTATATACATAATTAAAATCGTTTATGCATAAAATAATAGTGAAACCTTCCGTGAAGGTGGATACGGTGGACCTTTCCAAATTATTTGATACGGTGAGTTAGATTTTCATTATACTCATCCTTATTTATCTTGGTTTCTATTAGGGTTTTGTTACTTGGGTAACGAATTTCTTTAGCTCAATTTCTTTTGCAATTATAATTAATAGTGTTTTTTATCCATTTTTTATTTATGAAAGAGGGATTCAATATTGTTGTCCTCTCCCCCCTTCGTGTTTTCTCATTGTTGTAGAAGGTCTTAGTATATTTACTAAAGAGGCCACCAAAACTAGAAACACAAATGGTGTAAATGTTTGTATTTTCTTCTATTTCACCTATTTACTCTGTATTGATCACATTTTAATCTTTTATAAAGGAACTAGAAGGTTGGTAGAAATTATTAGAGTGATGATCAATCTCTTTTGTGAAGCAATAGGTATGAAACGTAGCATTCACAATTAAACAATATAATACTAGGGACTCTTGGAGAATAAAAAATATTTATGTTCCCATGTCTTTCCTTTTCAAGTACCAATAACATATCACATATTGAAATACCTAGGCTTTCATTTGAAAGAAAATGAGTATCAAAAAAGTGATTGGAAGTGGCCTATAGCCAACGTAGAGAAAAATACTCAAACACATGGTGAAATAACTCTCTAGATGAGGTCGATTGGTTCTTTTCAAATTGGTATTGTAATCTATGCTTGTCTATTGGATGTCTCTGACATGGATTCCAAAAGGAATTATGGAAAAAATAAAACATATAAGCTTCAAATTCATCTTGTCTAGGGAGGTAGGAGAGAAAGGGATGGCTCTATCCTCCTGGAAAAAAATTCCATTACCAAAATCTCAAGGTGGATGGAGCTTGAAGAACACATTCATTTTCTCAAAGGCCCTTGTACCCAAAAATATATGGCTACTAATGCAAGGCTCTAGACTCTGGGAACATGTAATCAAATTTAGGTATATTACTCCTAAATCCATAGAAGAATGTGTTAGGAAGCTCGTTTGACACTTTGAGAACGCATCAATAATATGGAAAGTGGTGGTTATGACATTCCCCTTGATAGGAAATTGGTTGGTTTGTAAAATTGTAAGAGGAATCAAAGTACAAACATGCTTACACCCATGGTTTGGAAGCAATGATGCATATAGGTTCCCACACAATCTAGTTATGGATCTAAAAAATCAGTGCTACCATGCTCCGAGACAGGTAGCTCAAGGAGTTAAAAATTTGGATATGAAGCAATAATGGATTTCCTAGGAAGATATTGGATTTTAAGAGGAGAAAGAAAACAAAAAAGAATGCTATACTCAAAATACAAGAACTTTCTTCATAAATTTTAATGATAAAGAGGATTATCTCAGTTGGTATTTGAATCTTATAGGTAAATATGGTTTAATTCCAAAAATGGCTTAGTCATTATTCCAAGGAACTTATTAACAAAAATAAAAAATAAACTATCAAATCAAAATTGTAAACAACAATAGCATTGATATGATTATTTTAATCTTAACATTCATTTATACAATAATGGCATCCATGTTTTCAACATCGGTAAACATTTCCAGCAAAGACAATGGACTATTTCCATAAGGTGCCCATTGACACTACATCAATCTATAGATAGTGCTAGAATTAGTAAGATCAAGGATATGCCTACATAGAATCACTAGTACATTAACATATCAAAACCTTATCCACACCTGTACTTCAAATTGTGATCTTTTTTGTAAACTCACATGTTAAAAAACATTTACAAAGTCAAACACAGTTTTGCATGTTTATTGTATCAAGGCATGAACATGAGCATTTGGTTTTCTATTCTATTAATATTCCTTAAGAATATCTATCACATTTCTAAATTCACCCAACACAAATATTGTGTTGAAATTTATACTCTTCAAGGCATCAAAGAACCACTACAAACTTGAGTCTTTGAAAACCAACAATTTTGAACAAATTTACTACTATAGTGTAGGATTAATTTCCACTACACATTACCAACACTATCTCTTCCCATAGGAATACTAGTGATGGAAAAAGTCAAGGCCAATTCTATATTTTTAACAAGGAAATGGTGCAACTATACACTCTTTTGTAACTAGAATTATGGTTGGGATTGCAGACCCTCTTTGTGCTTCAGAATCAAAGGTGAAATTCCTCCAACCAAAAGAACTACGTATCTCTTAAATTCATAACAAAGTAGAAATCATGCATGGAAAAACTGACAATGAAAACTCAGAAATAATATCTAGACAATATCAATTAATATATGTACATTAGCATTGCCATATGTGAGACCTAGAGAAAAGACACAAATGAACAAATGTTCGACTAGTAAATAATGGGACAAATTTTTTCTTTTATCAAATTCTAATCACATAAGTGTTTCTAGCACAATAGTACCACTATTAGTTACCAATACTACCTATGTCTATAGGAATACTAGCCACCCAAAAAAGCAAATACATGTCCATTTTTTTAACCAAACTATGATGCAACTATAAACTCTTTTCTTAATATAAATTTTGTAGGAATTCAATATTATCATCACTTTTTAGAATTACAAACAAAGTGCCACGAGGTGAAAATAATTCATATCTCTTCAATTATAACAAAAGGGAAATCATGCATTTAGAAACTAACAATGAAACCTTACAATAATAACTAGATAATATCCAATGGTATGTTTACATCAACATTACCATATCTAGGACCAAAAGTAGAAAAAAATATGATTGAATGCAAGGCTAGTACCACATCAAAAAAATTGAACCTAAGAGAAAAAAAAATTGTAAACAAAACTTTGCAAATTATGCAAAGAAAACGCTTTTGTTAGATTAAGAAACCATAAAAACCATTTTCAACAGAGCATTAGCTGAATAAATACAAATTTTCACTCACCTCACATTTTAAAATATTTTTTTAGAAGGGTTTTGTAGAAACCTCTATAGTGCGACCGAGAGACTTAACCCAAGTTATTATTATAGTCAAGCCCTAACCACCGGTACAAAATGAAAATACTACCCATTTGGAGAGGACAACTAGCCACAAAAAACAAGATTACAAATCTATATTTTTACCAAACAATTCAATGTAACTATAGTCACTTTTGTAACTAGAAATATGGTAGGGCATATAGATTATCATTATGTTCTAGATTCAAAGGAAAAGTACCACCAATTGAAACACTGTAACAAATATTCAATTCAAATTAAGAGAGAAACCATGAATGTAGAAGATAATAATGAAACGTTACAAGCAATCGAAAAATAATATCAAAAAATATGTTTACATTAGTGTTTCCATATTTCAGACCCAAAGTAAAAACACATACAATTCAGTGTAAGAGTGCCACACAATGGGCCACAAAATTGTGTAGGGAGAAAAACTCGATGTCAAAAGAAACAAGAGTTATAAACAAATTTTCCAATGTAGTTACTAACAAGCTATAAGTATTATGTAAATCAAATTAAGAATCTATATAACCAACATTTTCGAAGACAATTAACTCAAATAGTGTAGATTTTCACTCATGTTGTAGTTTGGAAATATTTTTCAAGAAGGATTTTGTAGATACCTCTACAAAGTGATTATCTCATATAGTGCCAACACCCCCACAGCCAAATCTCCATTGATGAATTATTCTCATTATATTTCCATTTTGGAGGTTTAAACCATGTTTACAAAGGACAATCATATCCACATTCAATTCAACAACAATGCAATGAGGCCCAAGCATAGGAATCACAAACTAAGGTAGAACACCTCTCAATTGCTTGTCTACCAAAACCTTTGTGTGGGAAATAACCATGCTCAAAAAACCAATCCAAAGAATCCATGTGCAATAGGAATTCCCAAGCATGAACCCACATACCAAAAAATCCACCTACAATACTAACCACAACATTGTCCTCAAACCACTGCTACAAATAGGCCACGAGAGGGAAAAAAAAAGTAAAAAAAGACAGCCTAATCACCACATAGGCTAAGTAAAATGGTCAAATGACAAAAGTGGTGAGAGAAAATAAACCCTCATGCACATAGAAAACCACAAAGTTTGTGAAGCCTCCCTCAAACCATCACTCCAAAGAAGTCACGTTTGATAGGAATTCCTAGCAACAAATCCACATACCAACAAAGCCACCTTCGTTAATAACCAAACCAACATCCTTGAACTATTGTTACAAAGAGAGCATAGGAGATTTTTTTTTTAAACTAGAAGTAGAAATTTCTATGTAGAAAAAAGAAAAAAAGAAAAAAAAAAAGAGGAAAATGACAAAAGTGGTGGGTGAGAGGATTTTTTAATAAGTGACCTATGCATGTAGTGATCATCATGCTTCCTCTAATCAATGTACCATCACTTATTGCAATGAACATCATTAACCTCCCTCCAACCGTACCAAGTTGCATAAGAGGACATTAATGTCTCCCCTTTGCCACGCGATCATCATGCTTCCTCTAATCAATGTACCATCACTTATTGCAATGAACACCATTAACCTCCCTCCAACCGTACCAAGTTGCATAAGAGGACATTAATGTCTCCCCTTTGCCACGCTCCGCCGTGCTCTAATTTCCACAATGAACAATATTACTCCTACCCTCTCAATGAAAGAGTAAGTAAATAAATATTTAAATAAACATAGAAAATACCTCAAATTGTAAATAAATAAATTTTTAAATAAACATAAAAAATACCACAAATTCATATCTAAATTGAACCATAGCAAAATCCAATAGTCAAAATTACACATAGTGAAATTAATACCGAGAAACAATCACTATATGCCCTCTAGTGACATACAAAAAAAAATAAGAAACATACTTGAGTTAAACTATTGGAAGGAAAAAGTTAACCTACAATATCGATAGATTAATAGATATAACTCGATAATAAGGAAAAAGTTACAATTAAAAATATATTTAAAATTATAGAAAAGAAAAATTAACCCACCGTACCAACAAATTAATACATAATCAATATAACTAATAAAAATGTTAAATGACTATTTAAAAATAATAAAAACAAAAGATTACTTCATTTATAATATAAATAAATGGTGTGATCCAAACATTTTATGTTTTTTTATTTTTCAATAGTTATTATTTTAACTAAGTAATAGTTATTATTGAAATTAAATAATATGCAATGTAAATATTAATAAAATCATAATTATACATTGTTTAAATCATATTTTCTAATGTATAAATCATAATTATACATTGTTTAAATCATATTTTCTAATATATAAATGAAATATATAAATGAATTTAGTGATTTCAAAAACCTAAAACACCCAAAATATGTAATCTGGACCATTAACATTTACAATTTTCTAAATTAATTACCATATTTTAAACAATCTACCCAAAAATATAAAAAAATATAAAAAAACCTTAAAAGTTTAAGTGGGTACGTAATTCAAAGGTTCCATATGGTTGGACTTTTGTTTCCCAACATTATCATGGGACTCAACTACTTGTGGGCTTCTCTTCCGTGGACGTGGACATGACACAACGACCCACTTGCGGAGGGATTCTACGTCAATGGTCAGTACTTGGCATCGGCACGGAGTGTTAAAAAGGAGAAGTCCAAAGGCACGTTGTCAATGGATCGTTTTTCCCACTATGGTCCAAATTAATTCATCTACATATTAAACACTATTGACATATATAATTTGGTCATATATTCCCAATAACATTGCATTTTATTTCACCGAAAAATATAATATTTGTTTTGACCCACACCAATATATCCTTCATTGTGCCTTATATTGTTATGTTTAGTTAAAAAAAATATACTTTGAATACTTCTCTATGTATATTCATCCCCTGAAAATGTTCTATGCTTTGTTGAACCCTATAAGGTTCTTTGGTTGATATACCATTGCATTAATAATTGCATATGCTTTTCAATAACCACTCAATGTTTAATGTTTTGAAATATGTTTTCCCTAGGAATTATTATTCAATGTTTAATGTTTGAAATATGTTGCCCTAAGAATTATTGTTCACGTGTATGGTGGCTCAATGGATTGGATTATATCTATATCTTGGTGGTAGATTCACCTTTCCTATCATTTTTGTAGGTATATAGGAGATCAACCATATATTCAATAACAATTATGTGATTGATTTCATTTTCTAATTATGTTTTTGTTTAAGTAATTATGTAAAACTATACATGTTTTAATTAAGAGAAGGTTTATTATTAGAATATTTATTTAGTATTCATTTTTAATATTCGGGATAAAAACAATCCCTCTAATTATAGGACCATTATGATTAATTTCAATTTATCCAAGTTATACATAATTATTTTGGAAAAGAACATTAGCATATGGGTACGAAGCCACCACAAAAAATTAGCTAAAGGCCACATTGGAATTAGGAGATGTCATTCAATTATGGACCAACTTGTTACACTTAGGATTATTACAAAGGAGTTTCACAATAATGAAACCAATATCTTTTGTTCTTTAGTTGACTTTAAAAAAGTGTTTGACATAGTGTCGACAAACATTTATAATAGGTTGGAAGAGCTAAAGGTTCCTTTCAACTTGAGGGTCATTGCGACAAGTTTGTATGAAAACATTATTGTCAAGTTTAGGAAAAATGAGGGCTCGTCAAAAGAAATTAACTACAATATAGGAGTTAAGTAAGGTTGTCCATTGTCCCCTCCTCTTTTTGACATATACATTGACAAGTTAGAATATTGTTTGGAAGATGCAGTTTGTGTCGACCAAATTCTCTCTAGTAGAGTCATCATTATTCTTCTTTACATTGATGGTATTTTTTTTATGGTGAGGTGTCCCTATGACCTCAATAAGAAACTAAGAATCCTACTATTTTTTCTCCAATATGGGTATGACCATTTACACTAGCAAAATGAAAGTTATGATAATTAAATCCAAAAATATCACTTTCAAAACTTTTGTATATGACAACAACAACTTGGAGGATGTGTCTTCATACAAATATATCTTAATTAATATTCACCACAAGCTCAACTAGAACTATGGCATTGAGAAAAAGGATAAATGGAGGGTGAAAATATTATTATGGCCTTGAAAACAATTGTAAATTTGTGGACCATTGTCTATGGGATAGTAAAAAAATATTCTTTCATACTCTCATCACTCCTATCATTTTATATGGATGTGAAGTTTGGGAATGTAGAATCTCTAAATAATTATGGACAGATATAGAGAATATCCAAAATAATTTTATTAACTTATAATCTCAAAATCAATGACAATACACCCTATCCTATCATCCAAATACCCATTGAGAACATGTTTATGACCATGCACCTTATGTTTAAGAACAAGTTAAAAAAAAATGAAATATAAAAGGCTTCCAAAAATTGCTTCAAATTGTAGCCAAAACCACCTTCATCTCAAGTGTGGATGTCATAAAGATGCCTAGTATTGGCTAAATCATTAGGGAATAAAATATGATATCATATTATAGAATAAGGATAATATTAAAAATATTAATAGATCTAAATTTAAGGAGAAAATGTCATGCGATAAAGAATTAGAGGGTAAAAGAAAATTAAGATACCATAAGAAGGTGATGAACCCTAATATAGAAGATAAAAAGTATCTCTCTATTTTGACTAGTGTAAAGAAGAAAATCGACATTGCTAAAATAAGAACAAATTCTCATGAGATGGATAGTGAAATTGGGCACTGGAAAATTTTCAAAACGTCATGGGATGAAATATTTTGTCATCTTTGTGACACTAAGAAGGTTGAATATGAAAATAACCTTCCCTTAGAATATCTAACATACAACCAGATTAGATCTCAATTTCAAAATATTTCTCACACTACCAACCTTTATAGCCTTCTAACTCAACAAACCTATGATGATATTGGAACACTTATGGGTGTGTGCACAAAGTTGGTGGATGAAAAATCGGTAATGGGGTGAGCAAGAATGCGCACCCACAGGAACATGTGCACATTTCTAGGAACGTGAATGCATTACTGATGTGATAGGTTTGACAAAATATGAACATGTAGTCAGCGAGTCACGTAGGCACATTCCGAGGAATGTGTGCACATTCTCAAGAAAATGTGCATGTTATGGAGAAACACGTGTTCAAGGATTACCACACATTCCTAAGAAAAAATTAAAATAAAATAACACATGTGCTCTTTAGGAACATGCACGCATTTCCTAAAACGTCAACTCGTTATTTGGAATAGGAACACACTCATTCCTGTTACCATAAAATATCCCTTTTCTTCCGTCTCCCTCTCCCTCTCTCTCTCTCTCTCTCTCTCCCCGCGCTTCTTTCTCTACCCCTCTTCCACCCTTTCCCTCCCTCCCTCTATCTTCCTCTTTATCTCCAACTTCTTTATCCCTCCCTCTCGCTCCTTATCTCCACCTATATCTCTCTCCCTCTCTCTTTCTATCTACCCCCTCTTCATTACTCTTCTTGGCTCCCTCTTCCGATCTCTATCTCCCCAATTCCCCCCCCCCTTATCTCTACATTTCTCTTTCTACCCCACTCACTCTCTATGTATTCTATCCACCTTCTTTTGTCTCCCACCCTATCATTCTCTCTCTCTCACTCCCTCCCTCAATCCT
>SNQJ01S0004492.1:151687-166199 GCA_010110895.2 Picea sitchensis
CTCACCAACTTGACTGATTGGTAGACATATATAACCCCTGGAGTCAACACTCCACCAGGTGAACTTGTGGGAGACCTAGGGCTCTAAGGAATAAGGCCCACGCCTTATTGTGCACCCCTTAGAATCATCGTGAGCAACTGTCGCAGTATTCCCTCAAGGCATCGTGGATCCTCTCGAACTAGGTAATCGTTAACCTACATTTCGAGCCACGACGGGAGTGCTAGTAGGTGGTGGTAGGGATGTTGTCCACCCCTCTCCCTCAACCTCTCTAGAAATCGTGTGTGGCCCCTTTACTCCATATGTGAGTCTGGTCGGCAAGCTATCGTCAGCCTGCATCATCAACAATCATGTCAGAAATGGAAACATCATATCATCAAATCAAATGAAATATCACAGTAAATAAATCAACCCAAATAGCACACTCCCTGACTCAATCCAGAGTCCAAAGGGTTCCATCGATGCCTCGGCATCCTCAAGGTCCAAAACCCTGTACACTCAGTAAAACCAAGTCAATAGCACCTGTCTATGTCAAGGCAGTAAAACATCCAGTCATCTATCATAACGCATCATAATCAAGGATAAATGTTTTAACATCATAAAAGTCTAGATCACTTGCGAGCAAGTGTCAAAAATAAGTTTTCTCAGTGCGCCAGAGCGGGATGTTACAAACAACATCAGACACTAGCTAGACAGATTTATGGGCACTATGATAGGCTAAGAGGACCTATGCTCTCAACACTGTGACGATATATTCCTCAACAGAGGACTCCCTATAGAGCACCACAATAGTAGTAAAAATTCCATTTGCAGTAGCAACAATAGCTTAGGCATGTTCAATAGAAGAGACCAGGATCACAGACTCCTAGTCCAATAACTTCTACTTTTGGAAATAGGATCACTAAACCGAACAATGGATGTTAGACATGTAGAGAGCCACATTACCAGAGAGATTGTACTATTGAAAATACCATAGTTTTCAGATCATCAATACCTACTATAGTTGGAGACTTTGGAAAGGCCCACATGATACATGCAATGATGAAAAACCACTAGGTTGAGCACAAATCCACTATGCTCGAGACATCACATATGATCTTTGATCAACCTTTTAGTATTTTGATAGATCCAAGAACTACATAAATATTTATTTATAGTGAAACACTTAAAACAATTAAGGTAAAGACAATAGATAAGGACGAGTTCAAATACATAGAAATGGCATCAAGATCGAAACAAAAAGTTGGAGGAAAGGTTATGGATTGTGGCATTAGCTTGGGTGATTTTGTAACGAAGGAAAACCTTTATGTCAYGATATTAGGATCTTATGACATATTGATTGGCATATATTGGTTAGAATCACATGGTKCAATACTTAACTACAAGACGAAACGAATAAGTTTGACGAATGATTTGGGACAAAGTAGAGTGATTGTATGAGGAAACCACAAAGTGTCTTTCATGTTTATTTATTCCCTACAATTACAGAATAGTATACGAAAGGGGTGTAAGTTATACTCCATATTAGAACTAAATTAAAAGGGAGACACGTAAGGGTTATAAAACCTTTGTGCAATATTGGAGTTTTCTAATGTATTCTCTAAGGAATTACCAGGTTTTCTGCTAGAAAGAGAATTGGAGTTCACCATAGATCTTAAACCTGGAACTGAACCTATTGCAAGAACTCCATAGACTTGGGACTTAGACGTCCAAGTGTGTCGTCATGGGGTGCACCGGTGATTTTTGTTATAAATAAGGATGGATCGTGGAGGATTTGCATTGACGAATGTCAATTGAACAAATCTACTATCAAGAACCAATATCCATTGCCAAGGATTGATGATTTGTTTGATTGGATTAAGGGATAAACAATGTTTTCAAATATTGACTTGAGATTGAGATATAACCAATTATGCATTAAGGAAGAAGATATCCCTAAGACCGCATTTAAGATGATATTTCGATACTATGAGTTTATCGTTTTACCATTTGGGTTGACGAATGCCCTAGGTGTATTCATGAGTTTGATGAATGGGGTGTTTCGTGAATACTTGGAAACATTTGTACAAGTATACATTAACGATATACTGATTTATTCTCAAACTAAATAAGAGCATGACAAATAATTGAGATTGGTTTTAGAGTGCCTAAGAGAAAACAAGTTGTACGGGAAATTGTTGAAGTGATCTTTTTACCAGTCAAGGATTCACTATTTCAGACATATCATATCTGGAGAAGGTATCATTGAGGATACAAACAAAGGTTGAGGATATCATGCAATGGACAACACCGATGAACATAAAATAAGTATGTAGATTTATGTGGTTAGCATGTTATTATTGATGATTCGTCAAAGTTTTTTTGAAGATAGCAAATCCAATTACATAACTATGAAAGAAAAACAAGAAATTCTTATGGACAGAGAAATTCGCGGAAGCATTTCAAAATATTAAAGAGTTGGTAATGACAATGCCAATACTGAAGGTTCCTAACATGGAAAATGAATTCTTGGTATGCACAGATGCATCCAAGGAAGGTCTAGGTAGACTTTTGATGAAATATGATCAAGTGATCACTTACATTTCAAGGAAATTAAGAAGGAATGAGGAGAATTACACAACGTACGAATTGGAGTTATTAGAGATTGTATATGCCTTGAGGGTATGGAGAGATTATCTAATTGGATGAAAATTCAAATTAAAGAGAAATCAGTATGGCTTTTAACATATTTTTACTCAGAGTGACTTGAACGCATGACAAAGGCATTGTTCAGAACTACTTAGMGAATACAATTTTGAGATTACTTACATTAAAGGAATGATGATTAGAGTAGCAGAGGCATTGAGTCRGAGACYAGATATATTGTCAGTAATACCTCTTAAGATGAATCTTCGAGAAAATATTCTAACTTTATATATTGGCGATGATTGGTACAAGTAAGTTAAGGATAATACTTGACAAGATACCATGATGGTACCAAGGTATGAAGGTTATTCATTTGACAATGATGGATTGTTGAGGTATAACAAAATAATTTATGTGTCGCTTAATAAGTAATTGAGGAATTTTATTTTGAGCGAAGCTCATCGAGCAGTATACATGGCTCATCTGGGAGTCATGAAGATGAAGGAAGACTTGAATCCTTTATTCTTCTGGAAAGGAATGAAAGCATACAAATTTAGTTACATGGCGAGATGTTTAGAATGTCAGCAAGTGAAGGATAAACATAGACATCTAGCAGGAGTTTTATAGCCACACGCAATTCTTGAATTGAAATGGGAACTCATTTCAATGGATTTTATAGTTGGATTGCCATTGATGGCGAGGAGACACAATTCAATTTTTGTGGTCATTGTCACTCTGAGGAGGAGTGCATATTTTATTCCAATTCATACGATGTATCAAGCGTCAAAAATAGATAGATTTTTTGTTAGAGAGATTGTGAGGTTTCAAATACTACTAAGAAAGATCATATCCAATCGAGGGAAAATTGAAAGGAAAAATCATATTTTAGAGATTATGTTGTCTATGTATGTGATGGATCAATAGAAGTGTTGGGAATATTTCTTTCCATTAGTAGAATTTGCATACAACAACAATTACCAGAGTATGAATAAGATGACACTATTTGATATTATTTATGGACGACCACGTCAAACACCTCTGAGTTGGGACATAATAGAGGATAGGATTTTGATAGGACCAAAAGTGATCCAAGAAATAGAAGAATAGATGCAATCGATAATAAATAGGAACGAATAAGTGCAATATCGACATAAGAGTTATGTTGATGTGCATCACATTGACTGTAATTATGAGGTTGGCGACAAAGTTTTCTATCAAGTTTTCGATCAAGTTTAGAAATAGTGCTAAACTCTCTCCTAGGTTTGCAGGACATTTCAAAGTTGTGGAAAAGAAAGGACCCATGTCTTACCAACTAGCCTTGCCTAATTCTTTGAGGTGTATGCACAATGTATTTCATGTTTATGTTTTGCGACATTGTATTTTAAATATGTCACATGTGATTGAATTGAGTTCTTCGTAGGTGTCAGACGAGGGTGCTCTCATGGTGGAACCAATCCACATTCTGGACCATCGCACTCAACAACGACAACATCAAATAGTCAATCAAGTCAAGGTCCATTGGGACAATTATAGTCCACACTCGGCTACTTGGGAGGACGCATATGAGATGCATAAACAATTTCCTTATTTGTTTTATATATTATATATGTAGATCTGTGTTAGATACAATTATTGCTACTATTATTGATATTGTACAAACTTTGAGATGACGTTTAAAACAAGAGGGGGTGTATGTAACATCAAGTTCCACTGAGAACACTTATATTGACTTATTATTTGAGGACACTTGCGAGCAAGTGATTCGGTTATGATATATTATGATTATGTTTCGATTATGAGCTATATTGTGATGTCATTATGTTTATATGTTTATTTCTTGATGCATATATATTGACAGGTGTTACTGATCATTTCTCCTGAGTGTACAGGATACATGAAAGGTTGGGGATGTTGATGGCATCAACGAACTCCCTTCGACCAAAAATTGAGTCAGGGAGTGGATTTGTATTGGTTTGATTATTTGATTTACACGCATGTTATTTATATGATGATTTTAGTATGGATGTTATGTATATGGATTATTGATAGTGTTCTTGTCAGTGGATGTAGGCTCCACAATGTTTGCTAGTACAACTCACATAAGGATTAAAGGGGTCATGCATAGAAAATAGATAGTTGAGGGAGAGGTGTGACAACGTCCCTATCACATCCTACAAGCACTCTCATCGTGACCTAAACGTATTTTTAACGATTACCACATTCTGAGAGGTCCACAATGCCATGAGGGCGGATTGAGACATTCACTCATGAAGAAATTTAAGGGGCATGCAATAAGGTGGAATCCTTATTCCTTAGAAACCCTTATTCTCTCACAAAGTCGACCAAGTGGAGTGTTGACTCCAAGTTCTAACAAACTTCCAAAAATAGTCAAAGGTCAGTAGAAACCATGGAGCATAGGGGTGCCTCTTGAAGGGCACGTCACATAATTAAATGTGAGTCAATAAAGAGAAAGAAGGTATAGACAACAAAATAAAATACATAGACTTGTTATAAACTAGCATGTGAATGATTATTAATTATAAACAAGAAGTTAGCAAGAGTCTAAGCTTAATTCTAAGTATAAGTATAAATCTAAACTTATAGTCAAGTAAATTAATCAAATAAGTTAAAGGAAATTGAGATATAGTCAAACTCTAGGAAAAGAGGTAATAAGAATTAAGGGTTGAGAATTTCACATATGTGCATAAAAATAACAAAAGGGAATTATAAATAAATAAAAAATTTAAAACATGAGAAAATATGGTGTCCACATAGACTAACATCTTGAGTCAATCTCTCACTAATCCTAACTAAAAGAAGACTCCTAGCCTAACTCAAACTAAGAACTAGTTAGGGGACAATCAATAAATGAGAATTTGGAGAACTAAGGAATAACTAAGAGAAAAATTAGGAAAACATTGGGGAATGTGAACTAAATTGTCCATTTAAAAAAAAATGACATGTGCAACTTGAGGAAACTGTGACACATGTGGTGGGTGAATAATCCCTTAATTAAATTATTAAAATATAATCATTTGTGCATGAAGACATCTATCATTAGAATTTTTTCTAGATTCGGGTTGGGTCTTGGAAATTGTAGTAATATTTTAAAATACAAATATAGGGATTTTACGTAAAGAGAAATTTTTTCTTTACAGAGCTTCGTTTTTAAGTTCTTGATAGAAGAATCTGTCATTTTTTTTCATTTGAGAGTTAAGTCTGAATTTTTACTTCGGTTTAATCTCTTAAACCGAATTCCTATTCTAGTGACCCCATGTTACCATTTGCTTAGTTGTGACCTCATGCAAATCGTTCTGTTTTAGTTCAGATTTATATACATGGAATTCTATGCATAAAATAGTCCTAAGAGTTATCAAAAATACAAAACTTTCGAGTGTTGCATATTTAATATTCGACTTTTACAGAAGAAGTTTTGAACCATTGGGAGGGATCAGAGATGTGGAAAAACTATGCTTAAGTCTACACTCCTTGATTTTTGGTCTTCCACGACTATGCTTCACTGCCTTCCCATATTCATAACTTCAATAGCAACAAGGAAGTCGTGCCATCAAATTCCTTGGAGCGAAGAATTGCGAGTTGAAATGTGTTTGAACGTCCTCTAGTTCCAAGACTTAAAATCAGGATGAGTTGTCTCACAATGTCTGAGGATCACTCAATTGTTAAGAAGTTACCATGGAGGAAATTCGGTCAGGGAACTCGAGTGCTACGCCAGAATCCTTCCCTATGTACTTTCATGCCACCATCACGAAATCCACGATTTCACTAATTTTATCCCTACTGACATGTACCACGTGAGTAATAGATTTAAATTAAGTCATACTTCAACTCTACAATCGGGTTATCTATTTTTTGTGAGCTCGATTATTGCTGGAGTATTTGACACTTGGTGATTTTGGTTGCTATTAACCTGCAGTTTAGGACATACCCTTAAGTTATTAAACCCTTAGAGAACAATAGATCTAGATTCAAATCTCTCATTGTTTCTTTTTAATAAATTTATGTTAATAAATTTTACTTAATGTTTGATTTATTATTGTGGATACAAATACAATGATATTTTTTGTCTAAGCAATTAGTAATTATTAATTATTCTAGAGATATTCGTGAATTGGATGAATTGAAGTTTACTTGATTATGTACATATAATATGTTTATATTTATGATATACATCTATATAAAATTATAATTTTAATTGCGAAAGTAGTGGGAATTAAAAGGATTTATATATTGCTTCATGTCACAACTCCAAATCGTTACGACTACACGCGAAGCAAAAAGTGATTTTTTTTTTTGTTTTTAGGCAGGAAGGCAACGACGACAACAATTAAACCTTACGACCAAACAACGAACACAACATGCGCATTCAGGCAACAAAAAACCAACGACCCTGCACAATAACACATCATGCTACCAGACGAACGTGTGAACAAGGACAATACAATGACTACCCGCCTGACACAATGAGACAATGCTTACAAGCGAAAGGACAACACCCCACAATCCCAACACAATGGCTTGACGACCAATAATAGGGAACCTTTACGACGTGCATAACCAAACCATGCTAAGGCATTACAAACCAAGTGCCCTCATCAATTTCGATGAACAAACGCCCACATCGGGAAGCAAAAACTCAGACAAAGTTATCAGTTGCCTCTATCCATTAGGGTGCACAATGATCCCCTCATCAGGAATCATGCCAGGTGGTAGGCATCAATAACCCTGGTGCAACATGACATATTTGGACCATAGAATCAAGATGAAATCAACGCGTTGGGAGATCAAACTGATTTTCAAACACCTGACAACTGACCCAAGCACCCAAACGACGGGTCGACAAGATGACTAGACGTGCGGTGACATCACTCAATTAATTTGTGCAACCATCTGGAGGATTTTTGTTTTCTAAGAGGCACCCTTTTTAGGAATTCTTCCACACTATAAGCAGACTAAAAGAATAATATCTAAAATTTCATGTGCACAGATATTCCGGTTTCAATCTCTAAAGGATGTTTTTGAAGGCTAGCTTACTCATAGGTGATAAAGGAATTAGTACCTACATGTTTTTATGCCAAATAACGTTTACCATCATAAACACAGTAAGGTAATATATTAAGCATCTCAGTGCTGTTGATCGATGCATTGATGGAATCTCTACCTAAATATAGTAGGTGTTGTTTTTAGGGTTGAGGGAGCCCATGATTACAACCAGAAGATTAATTATGGGTAACTTCAAAAAGCATTCAATAACATAATATTATATAATTCTATATATATTATAAGATTAATTCTGAGACAATGTTGCCTATAAATCTACGTACTGTTCATAAATCTAAATATTAAGAAGCTTGTCAGCTCAATTCTACTGATTCAATCATTGACGGAATATCTACCCATATCAACTAAAAATATAAAGCTTCAACGAACAGTCATTTTCATACCACGTGAGGTTCCCTTAGCCCAAATTATTAATCTCGTTGGGTAGATTGATTCGGCTGGTTGACGTATTGATCGAAATTGTTGTCTATCAACATGATAGCGCTGTCATACAACTACACAACAACAATTAGTTGTCAAAGGGGTATTAATCATATAAGGTATGACCAGGATTTAACATTATAAAAAGTTCGTTGTCTTTTGTACAACAGAGCATGGTTTATCAAGATGCAGACACAACAAACTTGCAGAACATTATAACTAAATGCCCACATTCCTCAATAGAAACGAAAACGTAAATCGTTGTGATTCACTGCATTAAAAACGCAGATACAACAACAATGAATTTGTTGTCCACCAAATACCCAGAATTGCGGTCTCAATAAAGGAGAAATCTCTATCTATAAAATTGGTGAAATCGTTGTCTTGATACCTATGAATTCGTTCTCTACTAACATGTGAATTTGCTGCTATAAAATAATGGAAAATCACCATTATACACCCTCTATAGAATCGATGTCCACATTACTGTTTAATCGCATCCATAAAAATGATAACTCGCTGGCAGATAATAAATAAAAATAGTTGTCATACAAGATAATGCAAGATCGTTGACTATGAAAATTACTTTCATAAAAATTAAATCGCTAGCATATTTAAAGAGGTAGCAAAGACACTAACTATTACTAACCATATTTTAAATAAAATCAAAACCATATTAAAGAAACATATCGTTGTCATAATGATATATATAAAAAGACATAGGTAATCACCATTCCCGCAGGTAAAAACGCCATTTAAATAACAATCGCAGGCTATGTAAACAATATTGCAAATGGTTTAGAATCAGATCTCATTGAACGAAAATCTTGTACAACTTACTGAAGCTTTTACACAATGAGGGTATGGGTAGCACCATGGACATTATTATTCCAAGGATTAATTCAACAGAAGGAAAAAAAACTGAAATGTTTGTTCAAAGGATTAATTCGAAATGTGTGTGCAACATTCTGAAGTAATTACACCAGGGATTAATTCAACAGTAAAAACTAAATAAAAACGGAACTCATTTAATGCTCATTCAACAAAACGAAATAAGTAGAAGATCGCATCAAGTATAAGATATGCCAATCACAGCAAGGATTAAACATTCCACGCAGAGTTTATCATTCACACAAAGGTGCAATATCAGAGATCAACCATTATCAATCAACATGGGTGGACAACTAGGAAAAAACATCCTTCGCTCATCATCCACGCACAGAAAAGTAGGGAATTAGGATCTATAGGTCTATTAACAACGAAGTGACGACCATATATATGGCTCCTGGACGACTTCTCAGGCGTGGACTGATGATCTAGGGATGAGCATGAACGAAAAATCACAATCTCTTCATAATAATCATTAAACAGACATAACAATTATAGAAATCAAGGATTGATTGTGAGGGGAAAACAATTCAAGCAACGAGCCTAAAGCTATGGTGAATTTAAGTTCTTGATTAAAATGGTAAGTAAAAAATTTCTTTACACAATTAAAATTACATAAATGAAAGCGTAAGATAAATATTAATATACCGTTCAAAATAAAAGGATGTGTACCGTAGCCCAACTTGACCACTCTGAGTCGTTGTCTCACGCGCTTCATTCCGCTCTCTCTTGTCGACAGTTGTGACTTAACCGGTACCTCCCAACCAACGCTAGGGGTACTCTTCTTCTCCCTTAGCCCCCCGAACCGCAAAGGGGCCATCCACACTAAACCAAAGAATAACTAGCTCCCAGCTCACCTTGCAAGGCCAAGCTACCACTCGTCATAGAGCTGGGTATCCAAACTCCCACAAGATAAGTCAGTCAAGTCAAAATTTTTGTAGCGTAACGTTACACATCGAAAAAGAGATCCATCCTCCTCCTCCTTCCTCCTTTATATAGAGTTTATAAGTGATTTCTTTCCYAAATTCCCATTTAATTTATTGTTCAATAATTGAATTMAGAAAAATCCTCCCTCGTACACATGTCACCCATCCCCTTCGTTGCACCATAAATTAAATTTCATTAATTATTTAATTATCCTATTTTCCTCACCCACCTAAAATCATTCCTAGAATCACTCCTAGGTGTCCCCATATTCCCTTACACATTTTAATGACTTACACCCTTACTAAATTCCTAGTTGAGTTCAATTTAGAAAGTTCTTAAAGGCAAGGTTCCTTCATAAGTTGGTCATTGTTGGGTTATGAAAAAGGTACAAATATCCCCCTTATTTCCATAGTTCATGATATAATATTGATTGACTTTTCAGTTAATTAGGGATGAATAGGATAGAAAATGATTAATATGTCTTCTAGCGTTATTATTTAAATTATATTAAATAAGATTCTAAAATATGATTGGAATTGTTTGATTTTGTTACAGGATTGGATAAATGTTGTCAAACCTGAGATAGCAAAGGATATCTTGAAGATGCGTAAGCTATTGGAGGTTGAGGACTTTTGGCGCAAAACAATTTTGAAGATGATTGATTTTCTATATTGTAGCTTTATAATAGTAAAGCAATCCTGAGGATCTCTCGATCCTCAGGATGGCTTAATTTACCTAGATTATTGTAATATATAAAGGGTAATAGATCCTGAAAGGGGGATAGAAGAATTGCATCCAAGTATTCAAAATTGAGAATTGCTCTGCGCAAGAAGTTTTTGTTAATGTTGTACCATCTATGGAATCAATAAAAGCTTTGAACGTTTTCACCATTTCTACATACTGAGTTTCTAGTAGCAGTGCTTCTGAGGACCAAGGGCCCAGTCTGAAGGAGTTACTGTCTCAATCTGTAATCGTATCTGTATTGATTTTTGTTTTATGATTTAAATCTCCTTTGCAATAGTTAAAGATAGATGCACAAGTGTGTTAATGCTTTATTATGGTTTCTTATAAGAGATAGATGTTTTTGTTTGAATCTTAATGATTGTTGTTCCAACTTCCATTACTGTAGTTTGTTGCTTGACAGTTCCTCACATTTTCATACATGCTGTCCCTTTTACTTAGATTCACATTTTTTGTTCCTTTCAATTAAGTTACATTTGTCGTTACTTTCAATTAAAGTTACAATTGTTGTTCCTTTCATTTAAGTTACATTTGTTGTCCCTTTTGATTAGATTACAATTGTTGTTTCTTTCCACAGATACAGTACTTCGCTATTTCCTTTCTAGCAATTTGATTCATAGTTGATAGTTAATTCTACAAGTCTTTACTTAGATTCAATTTTTTTTTTTAGTTAAATGAATTCAACAGATTAGTTAGTTCCTTTTCATTAACAACATGTTAGTAATCAAATTTCAATTCTGTTAAGTAAGATCTTAGTCTCAAAATATTTAATGAAAATTTGAGGAACTTGATTGTGGATAAACTCAGGTTTGCTTTAACTACGCGATTTTAGCCTCTACGAGCTATCTGCATAGACTTTGCTGATATTCTTGAGATACAAGACGAATCCTCGAGTTGATAAATTAATGTTAAACTAAGGTTGTTTTTAGACATCTTTAGAGCCCAACATTTTGGCATCGTTTCCGGGGAGAATGTCAAAGGTAGCATAGGTTGTGTCTCTGGAGGACCAGGTATTGAATACAGAAGGTAAGAACCTATGCAAGAAATAAGTAAGATGCGTATGCCAACGCTTACCTCCAGTTGACACTTAAGAGGTTATATAGGTGTTTCTTTTTGAATTTCTTTTTGTGTGAAGTGTGTATGACTAAGAAGAAAGATCTTGAAAAAACAAAACCCCCACCAAAAACTACCATATCCTAGGGCTCACTGCTCCCTGGGAGAAGAACTGTCATAGACGACATCATCCAAAAAGATAAATCTCAAGCTTTGGTTGGACGTAGGAAAGGATCTATCTGAATCCCTCAGATAATAGTTTGACCAACTGCAGCCCACCCTGAGATTCATAGCAAAAGTGAAGGGACTGAGAAAATCTTTCAAAGCACATATCTTTGTCCGCTCAACCCTTTAGAAGAGGGAAATTCTCGTAATCTGGAGGAAGGAGAAGGAGAAACCAGTGAGGTTGCCAAGGCAGACCCATCACCACCCCCTGATCCTGAATATCCTATAAAATAAGAAGGCATACATGAAATCCCATATAGAGGGAGTGAAGTCAAATCCCCTAGAGGATCAAATAATCAACCACCTTGAATAGAACACCCAGATCAAGAAATTCCTAAAGATTTTTGGCACATTTTCGATCAAATGGCGTAGCYAAATCAACAATGACCCCAGACCTTGACGTTGGAATATCYGATATTTGATCCAATCACCAATGATCCCATGAAATCAATCCCCCTACAGAACCTTCCAACCTTCCATGGATTGATTTCAGAATACCTAGACACATTCTTATTCGAATTCAATGTCCTATTTAGAGGGTGTGATTACACCTATGAACCCCAAAAATTAAAAATGTTCCCCTCCACTTTGAAGGGAGCAACTCTACACTGGTTTATGGGATTGGAAGGTGGAACAATTAACTCATGGGATGAGATGAAACAAGCCTTCCTGACAAAACATTAGGATTATTGTAGAACCAGGGACCTAAAAGATGAAAGATTTCAAATGACTGCAAAATAAAATGAATCATTAGAAGAATATGTTGAGAGATTTCAGTATAACTTGTGGAGATCGCCTTATGGTACATTACCAGGTGAAGTACTTAAAGAAA
Organism: Picea sitchensis; assembly: GCA_010110895.2. Taxonomy (NCBI): domain Eukaryota; kingdom Viridiplantae; phylum Streptophyta; class Pinopsida; order Pinales; family Pinaceae; genus Picea; species Picea sitchensis. The sequence continues at coordinate 164,475 of SNQJ01S0004492.1, forward strand.
CTCTGATTAAAGGTATGAAGGATGAATGGGTAGAAACATTGMATCTAATCGAGAAGGGCGATATTTATCAAGAAACTTATGATAACATAATTCTATTGTGTATCAGGTGCTCATGAGGAAGTACATGGACCAGATCAGGAATGCGAACTCCCCTCACCAGAAATGGAAATATTACCAGTGGGGGTGTTACGCGAGATGAAGTTGGTAATCTCTTAGAAAATTTCAAAAAGGATATTATGAGCACTCTGACTACACAATTGGATGTATTGCAGGCCAAACAGAAAAAAGCAGAAGCAGAACAGACTTTGGCCATATTTTTCCACAGATGCAGAAAAAAACATAGTCCAAGGGAATTTCCTTTGGATGTGGTTCAAGTTTGCGCTATTTGTGCCAAGGATCACGACACGGAGCAATGTCCATCGCTCCCTGGACTAAAATTTGTCTTTAGAGAAGCGAAAGAGGAAACATAACCATTATATATGATGGTTCAACGTCATCAATGACATGCATGACCTCCAAATACACTCCAAGACCCCTCCTATTTCTTTTCTGGACAGTATAATCAACAAGACAATTATGGTAAGGCATGGCAGGGCCTATCGTTTACTAATCAGAATTGCCAGCCCCAACAATAGCCATCTGTAAATCTGACTTGGCCAAACCAACCTGCTGCAAATCCCATCTGGAAGAATAAACCAACTACAAGTTCTACCTAGCCTAACTCACAATACCCCACCCTATCCTGGAAAAATTCAAATAACAACCCCTACCCTTCGCAGTGGCCCAATACGACTACCCAAAACCCAAATTGGAACCAGAATTGGCAGTGCCCCATAGGGATAAACAATCAACCCATGGGGATGGCCCCTCAAACCCAACCCACATTGCAGGCTCCACTCGAACTTCCCCAGAACCCTCAATCGTAATTGCGCCCTCAATTACCAGCCTCACCCCACCCAAATCCTAATAATAGACTGGCTCAACTCGTCCAAATTATGGAAAATGGAGAAGGGGAAATGAACTTGGTAGGGTGCAACGAACTCCGGTTGAGATCAGGGTGTATAATCTCTCATGAATAAAATAACGTTTTCCAAGATCAGGAGAATGAAAATAACAACCAACAATAACACCCTCGACTATGGTAATAACGAAAGAAATCGAGCAGGGGGGAAACACAGTTGAGTCACATGATTCTGATAAGGATGCAACTCCTTCCCCTCCGTTCCCCGAAAGATTGATGATAGAAAAACCTGTCGTGTATCCTAATTTCGACATTGTAGGGGAAATCAAGAATTTATATGTCAATATCCCACTCCTAGAGGCTCTGTAAGACATTCCAATTTATGCAAAGACGATCAAGGAACTATGTCGGAGGAAGCCTCTTAGGAAAATTAAAAATTCATCATCAACAGTTTGCATAATAGGAACCTTGTCTGATCTAATTCTAGGTAGACAAGAAGCAGTCAAATATGCAGATCCAGGGAACCCCATAGTAACAGTTCAGATCCAGGGCTGTTCTTTTTCAAATACACTAGTTGATTTTGGGGCAACCATCAATATCCTGACTATAGAAACCTACAACACCCTGGGTTTTGACTCCTTCCAACCCACCCCAATTATGTTACAATTGGATGATCGATCAGTGGTTAGACAAGTCATCACACTACATGATATAACAATCTCAATTGACTCTTGGGAATATCCAGCGGATTTCCTCATCATCAA
>SNQJ01S0004492.1:167052-207393 GCA_010110895.2 Picea sitchensis
AAGATCAAGATAAAACTACATTCACATGTCCCTGGGGAACCTTTGCATACAGGGTATTGCCCTTTGGACTTTGTAATGCTCCAACCACATTCCAAAGGGCCCTCTTGAGCATATTCAACGATTTGATCAGTGAAGGGCTTGAAGTTTACATGGATGATTTCACTCCTTATGGAGACAACTTCGATCAAGCACTGAATAATCTAGAGAAGGTACTAGAATGATGCATTGCTACCAGGTTATGTTTAAGCCATGAAAAATGTCACATGATGATGACATAAGGTGTGGTACTAGGGAATTATATTTCTGCAGATGGAATTAGAGTAGATCCAACAAAAATAGAGGTAATCCTTAATTTACCTACACCACACACAAAAACTGAGGTACTTAGTTTCCTTGGTGCTTCAGGATACTATCGCAGATTTATCTAAAAATTTTCAAGAACCACTGCACCTTTACATGTTTTGACTGGTAATGTGGAGTTTCAGTGGTCTAACAAGTGTGATGTGGGATTTGCAGGACTCAAGAAGTTGATCTCGACAACACCGGTGTTGAGGGGACCAAATTGGAAAATACCATTTCACATCTACATCGATGCATCAGATATTGCCATAGGCCCCATCCTTGGACATGAAGAATACAAGAAACCCTACGCCATTTATTTTATTAGCAAGAATATTTCTCCAGCTGAACTTAATTATACAGTAGCAGAAAAATAATTTTTAGTTGTTATACATGCCATCAATAAATTTTGTCATTATATAACATGCTATCTAGTTATTTTGTATACTGAACATTTTGTTATTAAATATCTAGCTAATAAAACGACTACTAATGGATGGGTCACTCGGTGGTTATTAATATTGCATAAATTTGACATCACCATCAAAGATCGACCCAGAAGAGAAAATCTTGTCACAGACTTCCTGTCCCACATACCCAAAACATATGACTCCTTAACAATTGAAGATCAATTTTCAGATGAGCATCTATTTGTCATCACCACAAATCCACCTTGGCATGTTGCTGTGGAAAATTATCTGGCAACGATAAAATTACCGACACATCTATCATCAAGGGAAAGAAAACTGATCATCCAACATAGCACACGATTCACTTGGATCGGTGGAAATCTCTTCCACACAGGAGCTGACCTCTAGATCCGCAGATGCGTATGAGATGATGAAATCTATGACATACTCAAGGCAAGACATGATGATCCATGTGGTGGAAATTTTGTAGACCACAGGACTTGACACAAAATTTTATAGATGGGCTATTATTTTCCCTCAATATTAAGAGATGCGAATAAATACGTCCAGACCTGCGAAAATTGTTAGCGGATGGGAAAACCAGGTCTAGCTGATGAAATTCCCTTGAAAGAAAAAGTAGTCACAGAACCATTTGAAGGATGGGAACTAGACTTTGTTGGCCCCTTCAATCCAAATTCAAATCAGAAGGCCTGTATTCTCGTTGCAATGGACTACATGACCAAATGGGTAGAGGCAGAATCCTTACCAAATGCAACAGAAGAAGTAGTCATCAAATTTATTTTCAAATTATTTGTACGGTATGGACTACCCATAGAAGTAATCATTGATGGGGGGTCACAATTTACAGCTCACAGAATCACCACCACCCTGGACATTTATCATATTAAGCACAGAGTTACTTCTCCATACCACCCACAAGAAAATAGGCAAGTAGAAAGCACCAATAAAGTCTTGGAGGCAATCCTAACAAAGTTTGTCTCAACAAACCTACAGAATTGGGCTACTGAGCTCCCAAATTCTTATGGGCTTATCACACAACATGGCGTAACACCACTGGCTACTCTCCTTATCACCTAGTCTATGGTAAAGAACTCATCTTCCCAATCGATTTTGAGATCAAGACCCTAAGGATAGCCCAAGAAATTGGACTGGATCTTATAGAAGAACATAAACAATGCCTTCAACGACTCAACGAGTTGGATGAAGCACGCATGTTTTCTTTGGAGCGCACAACTATTATTCAACAACAGAGAGTGACCTGACACAAAAAACATATCAAGAAGAAATCATTCAAGAGAGGTGATTGGGCGCTTCTCTATGATTCTAGATTTCAGGATTTCCGAGGAAAATTATAGACACGGTGGCTGGGACCATATGAAATTAATGAAGTCCATGATAATGGCACGGTCACTGTAAGTACCATTGACGGGTCTAGATCTCCATTTCTAGTCAATGGACACTGGCTACAACTCTACCATCAACCGTCTTCAAAAGAATCTTTCTACCAGGAAGTAAGTAAGGACCCTACCGTTCAGATTTTGGCTAGCTGGGAAGGTAACCCAGCCACTCCAACTCCATAAATGATGAATTTTGTTGACATTGTACATACTGTATATATTTATTTTTTATATAGATCTAATTGAGTTATTATTTTTTCTTTTTAGTTTTATTAAAGTCACTTTGGAAATAGGAACTAGGGAACATAACTGTAATGAACACAATTAACACTCTTCTTTGTTTTGTACTCTTGATTTATCTTATCACACGGACCCTGTCTTTCATAGAAAAACAAATATGTCATGTTCCACAACAATGATCGGGCAACTATAATGAACTCATGACATCAACAGACCATTCGATACTTAATTCTGAAATAAACTGACCCCTAACAATTGAATGAATTTAGTTGATGACTAATCAGCCTTAGATTTAAGCAAAAATACATTTCCATGGGAAGTTTCCAAAATTACCTAATCAGATGGTTAAAAATTTAACAAACTATCGTTCCCTTTGCGCGATTTCTTTGAGTATTGTTGTTGTTCATTTGAACGGAACAATTGTCGTTCCCTTCACACGATTGTTGTTCCTTTGAGTATTGTTGTTGTTCATTTGAATGGAACAACTATCGTTCCCTTCACGCAATTGTTGTTCCTTTCATGTATCGTTGTTGTTCATTTTGTTGTTCCTTCATCTCGGGTCATGCTGTGCATTCTAAAAAGGAAGATCTATTGTTCCTTCTGCGTTTTTTTTCCTCATTGTCGTTCCTTTCCTTCATGTTGTTAAAACGTTAGCCATTCCTTTGGGGTACGAATTTCACTAAGTAATTTTCACCAACATTATTTCTAATTATCATCGCAATGATCTATCATTATTTTTTGGACTATCTCTCATACCTTATCAAATTGTTTTTGGATTAATTTGTTCGAAATATCTTAAATCTTGTTCATAATCTGTAACCACCATAATTCGTTTCTTTTCCCTATATACATACAAATATACTTGAATGATAATTCACCTTCATATTATAATAAGGAGTCTTAAGAACACTTTTACTTGGCATCCTTACACTTCTTTATGCCACCCCTTACTCTTAAGGAGTAGATGAGCCTCCCTTAGTAGAGCCCTAAAAAAAAAATGATGAAAAAATAAAAACAAATAAATATAAGCAATAAACTTCTCCCACAAAGAATAGGGGTTCTTATCACGAGCCAACCTACCACGATCATAGGACAATAACGCAAGTGACATTCCCACTATGACTACCACACCAGGGCAATGGCCTTTGACATTTTTTTGTCAAAAGACAAGGGGTCTCATCACGAGATGGCTTCTTCACTTAAGTTACAATCTACTGAGTGGTATTATCATCATATGGCTACCAAACCAGGATAGTGGTCATTTTGGGAAAATATGATTCAAATATCTATTAAGGATATGGTTTCATCTATGGGTTAAAAGGAAAACCTGTCGAGGCTATGGAAACCTGTTGGTAGCAGTGGCTCTGCCTGTCGTATGGAAGTTTACCTTAAAACCACCAAGTTTTTGTGTGTCTCTAGACTTCCTTTACTCAATAACGGGCCTATCATTTCGGTTATATTCAATAAATTGAGAAAAGTAACAACATTATGATATGTGGAATATTTTTAAATGAACAGATTTAATTTATTCGACTTATTTATCCTTAAAAGCATTTTTTTAGCATAGGTACAATAAATTCAAATTTCCCATGAAAGAGGACTATCGTTTATGATTACCATTAAATATGTTTTTTGAAAATTATACATGATTGGTCCCCACTGGCGGCGACAGTATCATTATTACCTCTCACCGGAAATACCTACACTCATTACTTTCTCCTATGCTGACGGTCGAGGTCGACCTCTACATTAATGAGGGGAGTGGATGCTCAGAACGCTTTCTGATAATATTGTAATGATTGTAATAAATGGAAAACCCACATTTTTATACACTCGTTGTTCTCTGATATTTTCTATTTTTGGTAATATTTCGTCCAAGCTAGTCTAACCAAGTTTGCAATTAGGAACGATAGTCATTCTCATTTTCTCACAGAAAGATGGATGGATGAAGTGTGTGCAGGGAGACAACATTACTATAGGTAACAGAGAAGGAAAGAGAAATCCTACACTGTTTGGGGTGGACGGAGTAATTCAACCAGTTGCAAGGATATGATACGAACATCACGCTTGAATTATTTCAGAACTTGAAGGGAGAAATCTCCATGGTTCGAGACATACAAATTCTAGTTACTYTAGAAATCGTAGCAAAGSTTACAAGTATCCCTAACATGGGCTTTCAATTCAATGGACAGGAATATATACAACGCTCAAAGAATATGTAGAATMTTTCGTAGACCCGGAAGAAGAATTGGATAAAAATGAGAAGGGACTTAACCCGAACACTCTCAGCGAACCATGGAAAGAACTGGAAGGGGGGGTAATTCATAGGTACATCACCTGTGATGGATGATACGATGTAATCCGACCATGCCACCTCAAACTACTAGTGGCACTCAAACAAAAGTTAATAATCAATCTACCATTTTTTTATAAATGCTAGGTTACATGAGGTTGCCATAAGAAAACAGAAGACCAAGGATCCTATTACTATCATCAACCACCATGGATTAGTTAAATTGATAGTAAATAAGGCCCATAGTCAAACTCAATTAACCTGGGGTAATCCTATCGAGGCTACTAGACCTCTACAACTAGAACAACTTGAATTATATCATGAAGACCCAACATAGGAAATTGAAGAGACACAGGAAGGGGAGGACACTGCCCAAATAGAAATTCCACCTCCTCAACCCAAATTTAAGGCAGACCCTGTTCAAATTATAGAGACTTAGACCTCACAAGAAGAAGCATTAAATAGAAAGAGGAAAATAGCAATGACTTTTTCTAAAGCCCCCATTGAGAGGAAGAGGAGAAGAAGACATACAATAGACCCTGAATAAATTCAGGAAATGACTGAAAAAATTCAGGAAATGACTGAAGAAATTCAGGACATTACAGAGAAGTCATTACAGGAAAATGTTCAAGAAATTGAGCAAGTAGAACAAGCTTCACAAAGGAATGATTAGGAAGACACCCAACCAACATTGGATCACCTTACAGAACAATTTTTGAAAATATATGAGGTAGAAATAACTCATGTTTTAGGGAGCTTGGGGACCTCAATTGACAGAGACACAAATAAACCAGAATAATGCGAAGAACGAGACTCTTCTTCAAAACCTGTTGAAGACTTTCCTGATATTGAAATGTCATTCCCAAAGGACACATCACAGGAAGAACCTCATCTTGAGGTAAGAATCCCTCTTGGATAGACAGAGCATTTGGAAGGAATAGAGGAATAACCACTTGTTGACCAAGATGAAGAAGACCTTGAGACCCCTCACAAACAAAAATTAGGCAAAATCCATAGGAGAATTAGAAAGCTAAAAAAGGAAAACAAGTTGTTGAAAAGAAGGGATAAAAAGGTTGAAGTATTAAAGCAAAAGGTTGGCAAACTCAGGGAAATTATTAAAGAATTAAGAAAGCAGCTAGAACAACCAGATAAGGCCCACAAAAGAAAGAAAAACAAAAGGCCCAGAGTGCAAGGAAGAAACCCTCTTCCTAAAAGAGAAGTCACTACAAACTTTGGTGGCGAAACAAAAAGACCCTGAAGAAATAATAGAAGAGGATTCAGTAGCTCAGAATGAGGAAGTAATTCCTTTAGAAACAATTGATGATGAAGCACAGACAGATACCCCAGTCTCAAAGGAAACAACTCAATTCCTTGAGCAAGATTCTACCATTAGGATATTGGAGGAARAATTGATGCAGTTCCAACAAATCCTGATCCAAAATAGAAATGAAATAATGACTATGACAGAGCATCAAGCATCTTAGTCACAAGAACATAGCRCCATCATTGATAGACTGAAAGTAGATTTGATGCAATCCCAACAAGCATTAACTCAATCCAGAGATGATATGGGTGCTATGGAAGAGTATCAAGCATCCCAGTCTCAGAAATAAAGTGCCATCATTGATAGGTTAAAGACAGAGCTGGTACAAGCCCAACAATCACTGACTCAAACTAGGGATGAGATGGTTACTATGGCCGAACATCAAAGAATTGTTAAACAATTAAGATCCATGGAGGAAACAAAGCATAAGACTTATGCTGAGTTAAACAGAGCTCGGGAAAAGACAAAGAAAATACAAAACCAATTTGAAAAAGGTTTGGAGAAAATCAAAGAGATTTGTGATGTTTACTCTGATGCAATCAATTGCAGAGCTCCTACTACCAATTATACCCTATTCTTGCTAGAACGTTACCTGTTGTTAAGGGTAAAAGCCATCAGATTAGGTAAGCCAATTACATTTACCACTGTCCCTGAGTTCATTTCATGTTTTAGAGAGCAGGAAGAGAAGGTACAATACTTTCTGTTTGAATTATACTTCCATAACTTCATTTTGGAAGATGACAAGAGTAATAACCCTCGTCCCTTTATTCAATACATATAGTTTCATGCATTCCTGTCCTTCACTAAGAACCAAGTCAGATGGGGCAAAGCTCACAAGAATTTTATAAAGAGGGAAACTGGGTTAGATCTTTGGAGTAGAGGGGAGCCCCCAAAGTCCTTTCCATCCATTATGCGACATAGAACCTTCATGAAAAGGGAGGGGGTCACGGACTCTTTATCCCCCATACATCGACAGGTTATACATTCAGGCATCATATATTTTAGAGAACTCAAAGAAGAAGCTCTTGCTGCTTCTAAGGTGAAATGGGATGCATCCTCCAATGAAGTCAAAAGTAGGGAACCCTTTAGGTTCAGGAATTTCTTTATAGATACCTATAGAGTGGAAAGGTATTCTAGAATGCTTCAGGAGGAAGGAACTTCTTGGATTGGGTGCATATATCATCCCCCTATCATTTGGTTTCCTCCATAAAGTTAGCAGAAGGATTATCAAATTAATAATAAGAGGGAGGATGTTGCTTTTGTAGAGCTCAAAAGAAGTAATGGGTTCAGGAGACCTGGTGAGCCAAATTTTCCTCCTTACAACATCACTGCTTTACATGTAAGATCTCAGCTTGCATGAGGACATGCAAGAAGGTAAGATGGGGGGTATGTTGGGTTATAAAAAATGTACAAATATCCTCCTTATTCCCACAATTTATGATATAATCTTGATTGAATTTTCGGTTAAGTAGGGATAAATAGGATAGAAAATGATTAATATGTCTTCTAGCATTATTATTTAAGTTATCTTAAATAAGATTCTAAAATACTATTGGAATTGTTTGATTTTGTTATAGGATTGGATAAATGTTGTCAAACCCGAGATAGCAAAGGAGATCTTGAAGATGCATAAGCTATTGGAGGTTGAGGAATTTTGGCGCAAAGCAGTTTTGAAGGTGATTGATTTTCTATCTTGTAACTTTATAATAGTAAAGCAATCTCAAGGATCTATCAATCCTCAGGATGGATTAATTTACCCAGATTATTTTAATATATAAAGGGTAATAGATCCTAAAAGGGGGATCTAAGAATTGCATCCAAGTATTCAGAACTGAGAATTGCTCTGCACAAACAGTTTTTGTAAATGTTGTACCTGCTATGGAATCAATAAAATCTTTGAACACTTTCACCATTTCTACATACTGAGTTTCTAGTAGCAGTGCTTCTAAGGACCAAGGGCCCAGTCTGAAGGAGTTACTGTCTCAATCTGTAATCGTATCAGTTTTGAATTTTGTTTTATGATTTAAATATCCTTTGTAATATTTAAAGATAGATGCACAAGTGTGTTAATTATTTATTGTGGTTTCTTATAAGAGATAGATGTTTTGGTTTGAATGTTAATGATTTTTGTTCCATCTTACATTACTGTAGTTTGTTGCTTGACAATTCCTTAAATTTTCATATGCACTGTCCCTTTTAGTTAGATTTGCATTTGTTGTTCCTTTCAATTAAGTTACATTTGCCGTTCCTTTCAATTAAAGTTACAATTGGTGTTCCTTTCAGTTAAGTTACATTTGTTGTCCCTTTTGATTAGATTACAATTGTTGTTTCTTTCCACAGATAGAGTAATTCTCTATTTCCTTTCCAACAATTTGATCCATAGTTGATAGTTAATTATGAAATTCTTTACTTAGATTCAATTATTTATTTTTAGTTAAATGAATTCAACAGATTAGTTAGTTCCTTTTCATTCACAACATGTTAGTAATCAGATTTCGATTTCGTTAAGTAAGATCTTAGTCTCATAATCTTTAATGAACATTTGAGGAACTTGATTGTGGAAAACTCAGGTTTTCTTTAACTACACGATTTTAGCCTCTACGAGCTATCTACATAGACTTTGCTGATATTCTTGAGATAAAAGACAAATCCTCGGGTTGATAAATTAATGTTAAACTAAGGCTTTTTTTAGACATATTTAGAGCCCAACATTCATTCTGATTTTTCCTTATGTCTCCCTTTTTCTTCATGTTTCCCCTTTTTCCCTTAGTTTCCTAAATATTTTAAGTTTCCCTCTTTTCCCTTTTTATCTAAGACTCAAAATTAGCAAGTGTACAAAATCACCTTTTTCCCCTTTTTTCCTTTTAATTAATAGATTTTAATTAGCAATGTAACAAAACATTCATTCCTTTAAAAAAAAAAAAATTAATCCCCCAAAGTAATTTGATTTTAATAAATTAATTGAATTTCTTACCCCTTCTCATCACAGGTTCAATTATGATTATATTAATCCCCCTTTTTTTTTTACCACAAGTATCACTTAGACCTAGATTTTTGTTTCCTAGGTTGGGCGACATTTTTATTAGGGAAATTGTTTTTAAAATCTTTCCCATAACATCATTCGTTCTAAGGCTATCTAGGTTTATTCACTTATTAGTTAACAACACGACGTACCCTTCAGGACGCACTAGGTTCTCCAAGGGTTCCACTCGCCTCATTCAATTCCCTTGCGCGATGTCCCCTTCAGGATGCACTATGTGCTCCAAGGGTGCCACTTGCCTCATTCTATTTCCCTTCCACGGTGTGCCCTTCAGGATGCACTCCATGCTCCATGAGTGCCACACACCTCTTGACTGACTTGGTAGACATGAAAAAACCTGGAGTCAATACTCCACCAGGTAATCTTGTAGGAGACTAAGGGCCTCTAAGGAATAAGGCCCCTACCTTATTGCGCGCCACTTAGAATAATCGTGAGTGACTATCGTAGTATGACCTCACGACATCGTGGGTCTTCTCAAACTAGGTAATCATTAACCTACAATTCGAGCCACGGCGTGAATGCTAGTAGGTTGTGGCAGGGATGCTATCCATATGTCTCCCTCGACGTCTTAGGTTGTCGTGCGTGACCCCTCTACTCCACTCCCTAACTTGATCCAGAGTCCAAGGGGTTTCATCGATGCCTTTGCATCCTCAAGGTCCAAAGTCTTGCACACTTAGGAGAATCCAGTCAATAGCACCTGTCTATGAAAACACACCAAATAACATATCCAATATGCCTAATAATCATAATCAAATGACCAATAGTATAATAATCCGAATCACTTGCAAGCAAGTTTCGTCAAAGAACAAGTTCTCTCAGTGCGTGCAAGAGTGGGATGTTACATACACCCCTTCTTGGTATAAAATTCATCCTGAATTTTTACTGTATATAAGTGACGAAATAATGTACGTATCAGAGTATCATAAGTATAGCTATCAAACAAAAGTGGAAACTACTGGCGCATATCATATGCATCCTCCCAGTACGTCGAGTGTGGACTATAGTTGTCCCACTGGACCTTAACCTGATCTACTGTTCGACACCATAGTTGTTGAATGCGATGATCCAGGATGCAGATTGACTCAGCCGTGAGAGCCCCCTCTTCTGATACCTGCAAGGAACTCATGTCAATAACATGTGTAGGATCACTAATATAATGTCTCAAATAGATACGTGAAAAACATCATGCATATGCCTCAAAGACTCAAGCAAGGCTAGTCGATAGGCCAAGGGCCCCTTCCTCTACACAATCTCGAAGGGTCCCCTGAACCTAGGATAGAGTTTATCTCCCTTTACAAACTTGATCAAAATCTTACGCGGTTTAACCTGTAGGAAGACTCGATCACCAACTTTGTAACTACGGTCTACACAATGCGCATCGACATAACTCTTTTTGCGATCATCTTCTTCTTTGATCCTTTGTCTTATTGTTTTCATTTTATATTCCATTTCTTGGATCACTTCTAGTCCCACCAGGACACTATCCTCAAGCCGATCCTAGCTCAAAGGTGTCCGACACAATCGCCTGTAAATAAACTCGAAAGGTGCAATCTTAATGGTGCTTTGGTAACTATTGTTATATGTGAATTCTACTAGTGGAAAGAATTATTCCCAATGATTTTGTTGGTCCATCACGTACATGCACAACATGTCTTCCAAGATTTGGTTTGTTTTTTCAGTGTTCCCATCAGTCTCCAGGTGATACGCAGTACTAAATTTAAGTTGGGTTCCCAAGGCCTCTTGGAAACTAGTCCAAAATTGTCTGGTAACTACCAATCCTCGATTGGATATAATTCTCTTAGGAACACCATGAAACCTCACAATATCAGTAATGAAATCTCTAGCTATGTCAGGTTCCTGATAGGTTGTATGCATAGGAATAAAATGAGCACTCTTCATCATAGTGTCGACTACTACAAAAATTGAGTCGTGTCTCCTTGCCATCAGTGGAAATCCAACAATGAAATCCATCGAAATGACCTCCCATTTCCATTTCGAAATAGCGTGAGGCTGTAGTAATCCTGTTGGATGTCTATGTTTAGCCTTTACCTATTGACATTCTAGACATCTGGCCACATAGTTGACTATGTCTTCCTTCATTCCTTTTCACAAGGATAGGGGTTTAAGGTCCGCCCTCATCTTCGTGATTTCTGAGTGAGCCATGTACACTGCTTTGTGAGCCTTGTTTAGGATAAAATTTCTCAAGTCGTCGTTCGGTGGTATGTAAATTCAATTTTTAAATCTCAATAGTCTAACATAGTCCAATGTAAATCCTTCAAATCTTGGTACCATCATTGTGTTTTGTCCGATAAAATCCTTGACCTCTTTGTTCCAGTCATCATTGCACTGTAAAGTTAGAATCTTTTCACGTAGATTCATCTGAAGAGGCAACATCGAAAAGATGCATGGTCTCCGACTCAAAGCATCTACCACTCGGTTCATTGTTCCTTTTATGTAAGTAATATTGAAATCGTACTCGCTAAGAAATTCTGACCAATGTCGTTGTCGCACGTTTAGGTCGCTTTGCGTAAAGATGTGTTGTAGTCCACAGTGGTCCGTTTTTAGTTCAAATTTTCATCCAATTAGGTAGTGTCTCCAAAATCTCAAGGAATAAACAATTGCTAACAACTCCAAATCATGTGTCACATAGTTCTCCTTATGCCTTCTCAAGTTCCTCGAAATTTAAGCCATCCATCGACCGTCTTGCATCAAGACTCTGCCTAAGGCTTCCTTGGATGCGTTAGTGCATACTAAGAAGTTTGTGTCCATGTCATGGACCTTTAGTATCGGTGCTATTGTCAAAAAATCCTTGAGCCTCCAAAATGCCTCCGCACATTTCTCAATCCAAACAAACTTCTTGTTCTTCTTCTGCAATTCTATGATCGCATTTGCTATCTTCAAAAATCCCTCAACGAACCGTCGATAGTATCCTGATAAATCCATGAATCTATGCACTTCTAAGACATTCATCGGTGCAGGCCATTTCATAATATCCTTGACCTTTGATGGATCCACAATGATACCTTCGTCAGAGATGACATGCCCTAAGTAGTGAACATTTGATTGATAAAACAAGAATTTAGACAATTTCCCATACAATTTGTTCTCTCGCAGACATTGTAGTACCAAGTGCAAGTTCTCATCATGCTCCTCCATCATCCGAGAGTAAATAAAAATATCGTCAATGAATACTTGGACGAACTAGTCTAAGTACTCGTGGAAAAACCCGTTCATCAAACTCATAAATACCCGTAGGGCGTTTGTTTGTCGAAACGGTAAAACAGTAAACTTGTAATGTCCCAACCTTGTCTTAAAGGCAGTATTAGGGAAACATCCTCCTTGATCCGTAACTAGTGATACCTTGATCACAAGTCGATCGTGGAAAACATCGTCGCACCCTTCATCTAATCAAATAGATCATCTATCCTTGGCAACAAATACTGATTTATATTCATTGCCTTGTTCAATTGACGGTAGCCAATGCAGAGTCTCCACGACCCATCCTTCTTTTGTATGAAAATAACAGGCACACCCCACAATGACACACTTGGACGTATAAGTCCCAAGTCCAGCAATGCCTTCAATTTCATTCTCAACTCCTGTAACTCCGGGGTTGACATCCGATAAGGCGTTCTAGCTATCGGTTCAGTCCCCGGTTTTAGGTCTATGGTAAACTCCAATTCCCTCTCCAGCAGTATCCCAGGTAACTCCTCCGGGAAGACATCTACAAACTCTCTCACCACTGAAAGGTGTTCTAGACCTTCCGCCACTCCCTTTTCATTTAGCGCAAGGATCGCATAAATATTACATCCCTTCTGCATGATCTTTCATAGATTCAAGGAAAAGATGAACCTCAGGGAAACTCCTTGGTTCTATCCTACAATCATGCGTCTCTTTCCCTCATCATCGACTAAGATCAACCATTTCATCTTATAGTTGAGTATCACCTCATGCGACTCCAACCATTCAATATCAATCATGACGTCATAAGATCCTAATATCATGATGTACAGGTTAGCCGTGGTGACAAACTCGCCTAGGTTAATGGTACAGCCTGTAACCTTTCCTCCAACCTTCTGTTTGGCTCCCGAAGCCATCTCTATAAGGCTAAACTAATCTTATTCGACTACCTTTACCTTAACCCCTTTTAGCGCTGCACCAAAAATGAAACTCTTGGTAGAACCAGGATCTATCAAAATACTAAGGGCCTGGTTAGCGACGGTACTTGATGTCTCGAGCATAGTCGACTGGTGATCACCCTGGCAGTTATTCACCGCTGCATGAATCTGATGGGACTTGTCCAAATCTCCCACGGTGGTGGCTCCGGTTGATCTATATGATCTAGCCCTTTCCAATGGGCATTCACATTGGTAGTGTGTCTCCCCACCAGTCCAACACCCCTTCTTTGGTCTAGTACTCCCGGTACCGAAAGTAGAAGCTGATGACCCACCGTCCTGGAATCTTGGTATGTTCTCTTGAACATGCCTAAACTGCTATTGTTGCGGTCGATGTTGTTGCTAATGTTGTGGTCCCTGGTAAGGATCCTGTTGCTGAGGCACTGGTAGCTAAGTTGTAGTGAAAGTGGATTGACACAATACCCCTACCTTAGCAGGTTCTGCGTGACCTCCGGGTCTTTGGATATTTTATTCCCTAAACCGAAATGGCTCCTCGATTCCTAGTTGGAATCTTAAACTCATATAACCAGAGGTCCTTCTAAGGTTTATTCCTATGCAAACAAGCACCAGGCGCGAACCTCCACTCCACGTGACCAACCGATGTGACCACGACCTTCACCCGAAAAGGTGTTTCGGGTTTAGAGACTTCGAGATTCCTGTTATTGAGTCCCTCTGACTCCTTCGACTCTCGAAACCCTGAAATGGGCTTACAATTATACTATCTCCTCCCTTATGCTTCAACCATGTGACCTAAGTCACATCCTAGGGTCCACCTCTAAGTGCGTTAGGATTTTGCGACTCGTGATTTCACGATGCAACCTCTTCTCCCATCTCTCGAAGTCTGAACTTGTGACTTCTTCTCCTCAGATCGAAGACCCTGAACTTCCCACGATTTGACGGTCCAGATTGTATCAGAATTTTGCATAGCGAGATTTCACAACTCAAGACCTCCAAGTCATGACTTTCTCCACACTCCGACTCCCTAAATGTCGAAATCCAAAACCACAAGATCAACGACTCCCATTATTACAGATATAATGATGACTATTCCTCCTAAGGTTATGAGTGTTTATAGACACTCAACCTTAATTTCTCCGCTGATCCACTGGATCTAATGGTCCATGGCGAGTCGGTAGTTCTCCTTCTGATAATTTCAACCGTCCATTCAAGTTCTTGATACTTCTAGCCAAATAACTCAGCACCTCCTTTTGATCTTGATTTCTATGAGGTAAATTCAACCCTCGTCCTCCCTTCGAACGCTTCGAAGTATCTATCCCTCATGAGCTCAGTTCTTGTTGCAAATTCAAGGATTCAAAGGGATTCTACCCTCACTCCTTGCGACTTCACGATAATCTCTGATTATCTGAACTCTCCAACTCTACGCTCTCCTCGTGACAATAACTCTTCAACCACTCAATGGGTTGGAAAATTCTAACAATTCAACTGACCTGCACGCACCTTGCACGGATCTGTACTATACTTTCACTTCTGCTGGTATGAGAACAATGGTATCTCTCCTGATATTTTCTGAGGTGAAACTCAGAATCTTGTCAATGTACTCCTTGCGGACCTTCACTGCACTCCTTGCAGGAATTCTCAGGACGAGAAATAATTGAAACTCATACGCTCCCTTCCGCAGACTTCATACATTCAACATGAAATCATATACATACACACAACATTGAAACAAAATGCATAACAGAGCATATAAACAAAATATAAACATACCATTCAATAGATGCAAACAATATTCATCACAACACCATGAGATTGAGTCAAAGCATTCATATATTAACTCAAGTGCTTATGTACATGGGTTCAATTACAACAACTACGTGCTTATACAATATTCTATAATCTATCTTATGTTATTCTCTCCTATTCTTCTTTCTTCTAAGATTCTCTCTTACAATGAGAATAATGAATATCATACAATACATATGAGGGATATTTCTAGAGTTTTCCCTCCTACAACTCTAAACTATCAAATCGAAATAAAGACTACAACTAGTTTACATTTATTACAATAAATGCCTCCAACCATAGATGAGAGAAACTACTCAAGATCTACGTTATAGTATCCAAGCTATAAAAGAAAAAACATCGTTTCTAGATAATACGTTAATTCTTCATCCTTTCAAATTCAAAACATCCTCAAAATGCGTGTTTATGCATATCTAGTTGTCCTTCCTCTTTTTCACTTGCTTTGCTGGTGATGCCCCTACATCATACTCCTCTGGTTGAAAAATTCATGAACTCTTGTTCATGAGCTCCTACACCATCCATCCATTCTTATGGATATATGATTCACTTTCCCAACTGGCATCCTCAATCAGGTGTACCTTCCATTTTACCAAGTATTCAAAATACTTCTTTCTCCCAGTCTTCTTGTTAACTCTTTGATCAATGATCTTTTCCATCTGCGGCTTTTCAGCTATAGGCATCTATTTGACCCATTGAACTTCCTTCTGAGTCTATGATCCCCTCGGTTCATATTCTCTGTAAGGATACTGATATGCTGCATTGAATATGGGTGAAATTCCCGCAGCATTTGACAATTCTGTCTCATAAGCATTTGCCTCAAACTTTCTCAGAATTTTACACGACCCGATTTTTTTCATTTTCATCTTATTATATGTTCCCCTTGGGGATATTTCCTTTCTTAGGTGCACTAAAACTAAACCTCCCACTTTGAACTAAATATCTCTTCGGTGCTGATCTTCTCTGTGCTTATATTCCTGGTTAGAATACTGTAACCGCTCTTTAATATTACTCTGGATATCTTGCATCTTTGTTGCAAAATCCTCTGCTCCAACACTTCTAAACTCATGCTGCTCTAAGTCTCTCAACTCAGATATTCCTATTGGATGCATTTTATACATTATCTGGAATGGGATCTGCCCTGTTCTCTTGTTAGGTGAGTCATTATATGCAGATTCCGCTTGTGGCAGAATCTGATCCCACTGACGGTGATGTTCAACTACTAAAATCCTCAATAAGTCTCCCAATCTTTGATTTACTACCTCAGTCTGTCCATCCGTATGAGGTTGATATGCTGAGCTAAAAGATAAATTCATCCCCAACTTCTTCCATAGTGTCCTCCATAAATGACCAACAAATTTGGTGTCTCGATTTGAAACAATACTCTTGGGTAAACCATGAAGTCGAACAACTACTTTGAAAAATAGGTTTGCAATGTGTGTTGCATCACTAGTTTTCTGACATGGAATCAAATGTGCCATTTTTTAGAATCTGTAGACTACCATGAATATGGAATCACAACCTCTTTGTGTCCTTGATGGTCCTAACACAATATCCATGCTTACCACATCCTACGTCCTCTTTGGTACTGACAATGATTGATACAATCCTGTATTTTGTCTTTTCCCCTTTGCATGCTGGAAAATTCTATATTTGTTGACAAATTTCTTTACATCTGTCATCATCCCTGGCCAATAATAAAAACTATTTAGTTGAACGAATGTCTTATCATAGCCGAAATGTCCATCCAATCCCCCACTATGTTTTTCCTTTAGAAGATTCTCTCTCATAGAACTCTTCGGGATACATAACTTATTTCCTTTGAATAATAATCCATCCTGGATTAAGTATTCAATCCATTTGCTTCTGTCCCTCAGAACAATATTCTCACATGCTTTATAAGCATCCTTGAAATTTGAATCATATTTGTACATGTCCTTAAGGCTATCAAAACCTAAGGTCTTCACTCGAAACTCCTGCAGAATCAAACATTTCCTACTCAATGCATCAACAACCTTGTTAGCTATTCCAGAAATGTGCTTTATAACAAAAGTAAAGTTCTGCATAAATTCAACCCATTTTGCATGTTTTTGGTTCAATTTTTCCTGTCTAGTTACGAATTGTAAAGCATGGTTGTCGCTATACAAAACAAACTCTTTTGGAACCAAGTAATGCCTCCATTTCTCCAGCTCCTATATGATTGCATAAAACTCTTTATCATACGTGGAATATTTCATTTTGGGCTCATTCAACTTCTCACTAAAGTATGAAACTAGCCTATTGTCTTGACTTAATACTGCTCCAACCACAAATCCACTTGTGTCACATCTCACTTGAAATGTATTACTAAAAACTAGAAAAACTAGAACTGGTTTTTCAGTTATCTTCTCCTTTAACAACTTGAAATGTTTCTCTGCTTCCTCTGTCCAATGAAAATATATATGTCTTTTCTTGGCTGTGTCCGTCATTAGTGTACTAATCCCACTAAAATTTCTGATGAACTTCCTGTAAAAACTGGCTAATCCATGGAAGCTTCTAACCTCAAAGATATTCCCTGGCAATGGCCATTCTTTGATTTCTTTTACCTTCTCAGGATCCATCTTCAACTCATTCGAAGAGATCATGAACCCAAAATAAAAAAATATCTTTATTCAAATAACTTCTCTTGCTGCAATCTCTCATCAATAGAGTTAGGTGTCTCAAATGTTCCTCCTCAATCTTACTAAAAATAAGTATACCATCAAGATATACAATTACAAATATTCCAATGAAATCTTTCAATACTTCATTCATTAATATCATAAAAGTACTTGGGGCATTCGTCAAACCAAATGGAATGACAAGCCATTCATATATCCCTTCATTCATCTTGAATGTTGTCTTCCGTTCATCACCTTCCCTCATTCTAATTTGATGATATCCACTTTTCAAATCAATTTTTGAAAAAAACTTTTCTCCACTCAAGGAATCCATCAAGTCATCCATCCTCAGTAAAGGAAATCTATACCTGATAGTGATTTTTTTTACAGCCCTCGAGTCTATACACATTCTCCATCGACCATATTTATTTGGACAACGCATGGACTCAAGCTTTCTATGATCAACCCCTTGTCCATCAAATCATGGACTTGCTTCTTGACCTCTTCATTCTCTTGTAGAATCAATATGTACGTTTCTTTGTTTGGCAGACTCGCTCCAGGTATAAGTTCAATGTGATGGCTTATACTTTTGATGGGTGGCAACGAACAAGGTAAATCATTCACCACTATATCAAGAAATTCCTCTAGAATTTCTTGAATTTCCTCAGGTAAATCATCCATCGAAGTACTAGTCAATATGACTCTAGGTTTTGTCACCACAACAAACTGCACTTCTTCGTCCTTCTTGACTTCATCCAGAATTTCCTTCCCAATCATGAGAAGTATAGTATTGCTTCTTCTGCTTTCACCTTCTTGTCTTCAATTGATAGCAACATATGTGTTATGCCATTCTTCTCTAAGGTATAGATGTTCTTTCTTCCATCATTAACAACATTTATGTCATATTGCCACGGTCTCCCCAACAAAAGATGATAGACATCCATGGGAATAAAATCACATAAGATCTCATCTCTGTATACCCCTATCTTAAATTCAACTAAACACTCTTTAGTGACTCTTACCCGATGTCCTTTTTGCAACCACGAAACCTTGTATGGGCTCGAATGTGAAATTGTCTCCAATTCCATATTCTCCACCATTTCTGTGGATACTATATAATATGTACTTCCACTATCCACAATTACCTTGCATACCCTATCCTTGGTCTTCCAAGAAGTTTTGAACAAACTGTTTCTCTGGACTGGATTCTCCACCTCTTTCTCTGGCTTCAAGAAAATATTTCTCATCATTAAGGATATTCTTCCTTCTGCGTCTTCTTCCTCAACATTTCACCCTTGCGCTTATGAAATGTGAGCTTCTCCTCCTCCATCTCTTTTTCTTTTAGGAAATTAAAAATATTTGTGTCTGATCTTCCCACAGACAAAACAATTTATTTCACCTCCTCTGCCTCTTCCTCTTCCTCTTGCTCGAGGAAAAGTGTTCCTATCGACATACTATCCTCCCTGTGAGCTTCCTCCACTTTTTGGGTGGTTATAAGGTTTATTTTCTTCATCCTTGGGCTTCTGTACTCTTTCTTGGGAAAATTATTTGCCTCTTCTCTGACTTATACCCCTGCCCCTTTGACCTTTCTTTTGGGCAAACTTTACTTCAGCCTTTGAAGCAATTTGATAAGCATCTTATAAATTTTTTATTGTCACCATGATCATCTCATATTTAATTTCATATCTCAATCCATTCATGTATATGGAGGCTTTTTCATCATCACTCTCATGACGACCTTCCCTGATGTTGATTCTCTAAAATTCTTCATTGTATTCCTTCACTGTCATCCCCTTCTGTCTCAAATTCTCCATTCTTCAATACAAATTAATTTGGTAATCTCTAGGTATAAACTTGAATTTCATCTTTGCTACCATCCTATCCAAGATTTTGATTCTTTGTTTGCCTTTGCAATGCCTGTCAGCTTGCAGTTCATCCCACCACAGTGCTACATGCCCTTTCAGTCTAGTGACAACATGTTTTACTTTCTTATCTTCTTCGATGTCTTCATAATCAAAATATTTATCTAGAGATATAAACCAATATAGTAGCTCCTTAACGTCTAAGTTCCCTTCATAGATCAGGATGTCCATTTTTTCTCGAGCACCTATCCTTGCAACAACTTTGAATAGACATTCCTCTGCAGCATACTTGGCAACGACTTCTTCTTCAGCTCCAGCTTCATTTTCTCTTTCGGCCTCATTGATATCTCCATTATCATTTGTTCTTCTCTGTTTTGTCTCCATATCATCCAATCGAGCACAAAGTTCTCTCATTTTCCTTTCCATGGTTGGATCAGGCATTGGTCTATCTCGACATCTTATTGGCGACAATGTTTAAATTTTTTCCACGCATAATTTAAATCACAACTTTCCTTTGTCTCCCCTTGAAAGAAAACAAAATTTGTTAGCTAAGATTTGATACCACCTAATGCAACACCCCTACCTTAGTAGGTTCTGCATGACCTCCCTGTCTTTGGATCTTCTATTCCTTGAGTCGAAATGGCTCCTCGATTCCCAATTGGAATATTCAACTCATATAACCACCGATCCTTCTACGGTTTACGCCTATGCGAACAAGAACCAGGCACGAACCTCCACTCCTCGTGACCAACCGATGTGCCCACGACCTTCACCTGAAAAGGTGTTTCAGGTTTCACGACTTCGCGATTCATGTTATTGAGTCCCTCTAACTCCTTCGACTCCGAAATCCTGGAAATGGGATTATGGTTCTACTAGCTCCTCCCTTATGCTTCAACCATGTGACCTCGGTCACGTCCTAGGGTCCACCTCTGAGTGCATCGGGATTTCGCGACTTGTGAGTTCACGATGAAACCTATTATCCCGTCTCCTGAAGTCCAAACTCGCGACTTCTTCTCCTCATATCGATGGCCCTGAAATTCCCACGATATGACGGTCCAGATTGTATGCGAATTTCACGTATCAGGATTTTGCAACTCAAGACCTCCAGGTCCCGACTTTCTCCACACTCTGACTCCCGAAATTTCGAAATCTGAAACTACAAGATCAACGATTCCCGTTGATCCAGATCTAACGATGACTATTCCTCCTGAGCTTATGAGTGTTGATAAACACTCAGCCTTAACTTCTCTGCTGATCCACTAGATCTAATGGCCCACGATGAATCGGTAGTTCTCCTTTTGAGAATTTCAACCGTCCATTCAAGTTATCGATACTCTTGGCCAAATAACTTGACACCTCCTTCTGAGATTTATTTCTACGAGGTAAATTCAACCCTCGTCTTCCCTTCGAACTCTTCGAAGTCTCTATCCCTCATGAGCTCGGTTCTTTCTACAAACTCAATGATTCCAAGGGATCCTTCCCGCACTCCTTGTGGCTTCACGATAATATTTGATTATTTGAACTCTCCAACTCTGCGCACTCCTCATGACAGTAGATATTCAATGACTCACTGGGTTGGAAAAGTCTAAGACTTCAACTGGCCTTCACACACCTTGCATGACTCGGTACTATACTTTCACTTTTGCTGGTATGAGAACAACAACATCTCTCTTGAGATTTTCTGAGGTGAAACTTAGAATCTTGTCAACACACTCCTTGCGGACCTTCGCTGCACTCATTGTAGGAATTTTCAAGATGAGAAACAGTTGAAACTCATACTCTCCCTTCCGCGAAATTCATACATTCAACATCAAATCATATACATACACACAACATTGAAACAAAATGCATAACAGAGCATATAAGAAAACTGTAAACATACCATTCAATAGATGAAAACAATATTCATCACAACACCATGAGATTGAGTCAAAGCATTCTTATATTAAATAAAGTGCTTCTTTACATGGGTTCAATTGCAAAAACTATCTTCATATACAATCTTCTACAATCTATCTTCTGTTGTGCTCTCCTATTCTTCTTTCTTCTAAGCTTCTCTCTTACAATGACAATAATGAATATCGTACAATACATACAAGGGAGCTTTCCAGAGTTTTCCCTCCTACATCTCTACACTATCAAATTGAAATAAAGACTAAAACTACTTTACATTTATTACAATAAATGCCTCCAACCACATATGAGAGCAACCTCTCAAGATCTACGTTACAATCTCCAAGCCATAAAAGCAAAAACATCTTTTCCAAATATTACATTAATGATTCATCTTTTCAAATTCAAAACATCCTCAAAACGTGCACTGGTGCATATCCAACTGTCCTTCCTCTTTTGCGCTTGCTTTGCTAGTGATGTTCCTACATCATGGATCCTCTCTGGAAGCCATTATATCTTACCGTATTTCTAGCTAGTGTATGATGCTGCTGTGCACCAGATGACACCTGCCCTACTAGTCTCGTTGGAGTTTTTCTCTGACCCCCGCTAATAAGCTCCTCGTTTGCTATGAGGGCCTTCTGTATGACATCATGCAAGGTCTGAGGCATCAAAATCCTAACCTTTTCACATATGCTAACATTAAGGACAAACAAGAACCTATTGACCTTAATTTTCTCGGTATTAAGGTGTAGAGCATACCGAGGCAACTCTATAAAATGAGCCTCATACTCGAGCACCGTACGACTGCCCTGTCATAAGGTGTTGAACTCATTGAGATGATGTTCAATGAATTCCTTTAATAGGTACCTCTCTTGGAACCGTTCCTTGAACAGTTCGCATGACATGTCTTCGACGACCATATTCATTTGTGGCAGGAGCGTCTTCCACCATTGAAGAGCACCCCCCTTTAGTTGAAATACTGCCATGCGGACCTTCATGTTGGAGGTATAGTCGCGAAATGCAAACCACATCGACATATTCTCCAACCATGCCTCAACGGCTGCGTCATCCAGGGTACCAAAGAACTCGAGACAGTTGACCTTCTTAAGTTCATGGTGAAAGCTAATGGTACTGACTGAGACACACTATGGTCCCTCAAGGATACATGCGTCGTGGCCTCAACTTAGTACAGATGGTGAATCAAGGCCTCTGACATTCCCTAGAAGTTCCTTGTCAGACCATCAACATCCCTTACAACCTTCGAATCCAGCCCAAGGACTTGTTCTTCCCCTTGGGGGTTAGACTCCGAGGGCACAGGAACTTCTGGAGGCGTCGCCCCTCCTTCCTCGGCACCACATTGCGAACCTCTGTGGCATCCTGTAATCGAGATCATCACATGAACACGTTAATTTTTTTAGTTAGAGCTAGGTTAATACTCAAGGGTTTACTAGAGTGGAAAGTATGATGACCCACCATCGCAGGGTTGAACCTGCTCTGATACCATAGGTCACAACCCCAAATCATTATGATTGCACGTGAAGCAAAAAGTGCAAACTTTTTATTGTTTTTAGGCAGGAACGCGGTGACAACAACAGTTAAACCTTACAACCAAATGACGAACACAACATGCACATTCATGAAACAGACAACCAACGACCCCGCACAATAACACATCATGCTACCGAACGAACGTGTGAACAAGGACAATACAATGACTACCCGCCCGACACAATGAGACAATGCCTACAACCTAAAGGAAAACCCCCCACAATCCTGACACAATGACTTGAGGACCAATAATAGGGAACCTCTATGACGCACATAACCAAACCACGCTAAGGCATTACAAACCAAGTGCCCTAATCAATTTTGACGAACGATGAGGAACGAACACCCACCTCAAGAAGCACAGAGTCCAGCCAAGTTATCAGTCACCTCTATCCATTAGGGCGCGCAATGATCCCCTCATCAGGAATCATGCCGTCACCAGACAGTAGGCATCAATAAACCTGGCGCAACATAACCTATCGAGATGAAAGAATCAAGGAGAAATCAACACGCTATGAGACCAAATTGACTTTCAAACACCCGACGACTGACCCAAGCACCCAAACGACTTGTTGACAAGACGATTAGATGTGCAGTGACATCACTCAATTAATTTGCGCAACCGTTTGGAGGATTTTTGTTTTCTAAGAGGCACCCTTTTTAGGAAGTCTTCCACACTGTAAGCATACTAAAAGAATAATATCTAAAATTTCATGTGCACGGATATTCCATTTTCAATCTCTAAAAGGATGTTTTTGAAGGCTAGCTTACTCATAGGTGATAAAGGAATTAGTACCTACATGTTGTTATGCCAAATACTGTTTACCATCATAAACACATTAAGGTAATATATTAAGTAGCTCAGTTCTGCTGATCGATGCATTGATGGAATTTCTAACTAAAAATAGTAGGTGTTATGTTTAGGGTTGGGGGAGCCCATGATTAAAACCAGAAGATTAATTATGGGTAACATCAACAAGCATTCAATAACATAATATTATATAATTTTGTATATATTAGAATATTTATTCTCAGACAATGCTGCCTATAAATCTACGTACTGTTCATAAATCTAAATATTAAGAATCTTGCCAGCTCAATTCTGCTGATTCAATCATTGATGAAATATCTACCCATATCAATTAAAAATATAAAGCTTCAACGAACAGTCATTTGCACACCACGTCAGAATCCCTTAGCCCAAATTATTAAGCCTGTTGGGCAGCTCGATTCTCTTGGTTGACGTATTAATGGAAATTGTTGTCTATCAACATGATAGCGCTGTCACATAACTACACAACAAAAATTCACTGTCAATGGGGTATTAATCATATAAGGCATAACTAGGATTTAAAATTATAATTTTTTTGTTGTATTTTGTACAACAGAGCATGGTTTATCAAGACGCAAACAAAGCAAACTCGCAGGCCATTATAACTAAACGCCCACATTCCTCAATACAAACGCAGACATAAATCATTGAGATTCTCTGCATTAAAAATGTAGGTACAACAACAATGAATTTGTTGTCCACCAAATACCCGAAATTGTGGTCTCAATAAAGGAGAAATCACTATCTATAAAACTGGTGAAATCGTTGTCTTGATACCTACAAATTCGTTGTCTACTAACATGTGAATTTGCTGCTATAAAATAATGGAAAATCTCCATTATACACCCTCTATAGAATCGTTGTCCACATTAATATTAAATCGCATCCATAAAAATGATAACTCGCCGGCAGATAATAAATAAAAATAGTTGTCAGGATAATGCAAGATCGTTGACTATGACAAATACTGTCATAAAAATTAAATCACTATCATATTTAAAGAGGTAGCAAAGACATTGACTATTACTGACCGTATTTTAAAGAAAATCAAAACTAGATTAAAGAAATATATCACTATCATAATGATATATATGAAACAATGTAGGTAATCACCATTCTCGCAGGTAAAAACGCCATCCAAATAGCAATCGCAGGCTATGTAAACAAGATTACAAATGATTTAGAATCAGATCTCATCGAATGAAAAGCTTGTACAACTTACTAAAGCGTTTACACAGCGAGGGCAGGGGTAGTACAACTATTATTCCAAGGATTAATTCAATAGAAGAAAAAAAAAAATGAAATGTTTGTTCAAAGCATTAATTCGAAATGTGTGTGCAACATTCTAAAGCGATTACACCACTGGGGATTAATTCAACAATAAAAACTAAATAAAAACTGGACTCATTTAATGGTCATTCAACAAAGCAAAAAGAAGTAGAAGATCACAACAAGAAACAATCAATCGCACGAGTAGAAGATACACCAATCACAACAAGGATTAAACATTCCACGCAGAGTTTATCATTCACACAAAGGCGCAAGATTAGAGATCAACCATGATCAATCAATAGGGGTGGACAACCGGGCAAAAATATCATTCACTCATCATCCACGCACAAAAAAGAAGGACATTAGGATTTATAGGTTTATTAACACCGAAGTGACGACCGTCGATCCGGATCCTGGCCGACTGCTCAGGCATGGATTGGCGATCTATGGATGAGGACGAAAGACAAAGAACAATATCTTCATAATAATTATTAAACAAACATAATAGTCATAGCATTCAGGGATCGATTTCCAGGCGAAAACAATTCAAGCTGCGAGCTTAAAGCTATTGTGAATTTAATTTCTCGATTAAAATGCTAATAAAAACACTTTTTTTACACAATTAAAAGTATAGAAATGAAAGCACAAGATCAATATTAATCTATCATTCAAAATAAAAGCATGCGTACTGTAGCTCAAGTCGACCTCTCTGAGTTGTTGTCCCGCACGCTCCATCCTACTCCCGCTTGCCGACCGCTGTGACTTCACCGGTACCTCCCAGCCAACGCTAGGGGTACTCTTATTCCCCCTTAGCCCCTTGAGTGACAAAGGGACCACACACACTAAAACAAAGAACAACTAGCTCCCAGCTCGCCTCGCAAGGCCGAGATACCACTCGTCACCAAGCTGGGTATCCCAACTCCCACAAGATAAATCAGTTAAGTAAAAACTTCTACAGCATAATGTTACGCATCCAAAAATAAATCCATCCTCCTCCTCCTCCCTCCTTTATAAAGAGTTTCTAAGTGATTTCTTTCCCAAATTCCCATTTAATTTATTGTTCAATAATTGAATTCAGAAAAATCCTCCCCCATACATATGTCACCCATCCCCTTCGTTGCACTAGAAATTGAATTTAATTAATTATTTAATTACTCCTATTTCCCTCACCCACCTAAAAACATTCCTAGAATCACTCCTAGGTGTCCCTATATTCCCTTACACATTTTAATGACTTACACCTTTACTAAATTCCTAGTTGATTTCAATTTAGAAAGTTCTTAAAGACAAAGTTCCTTACTAAGTTCGTCATTCTGTTTTTTCCTTATGTTTCCCTTTTTTTTTATGTTTCCCCTTTTTCCCTTGGTTTCCTAAATCTTTTAAGTTTCCCACTTTTCCCTTTTTATCTAAAACTCAAAATTAGCAAGTGTATAGAATTACCTTTTTCCCCTTTTTCTTTTTAATTAATAAATTTTAATTAGCAATGTAACAAAACAATCATTCCTTTTCTTTTTAAATTTAATCCCCCAAAGTAATTTGATTTTAACAAATTGTCCCCGAGGTGTAGGACAGTCGATGACGGAGTGTGTTGTTAAGCCACTCTGTGATGTTAAAGTCACCGGTTCGAAACCTGCGGGGACAAAAAATCCAACCATGTTAAGGGTTGGTGTGGCTCAGGCCGGGTGCAATCCCCGGGTGATTTTGATGGTGTAGATGCCCCTGAGTCGCGGTTTTTCAAGCCACAGGTTAATCGCGTAGCGAACAGGTATCACACAAATTAACAAAAAAAAATAAAAAAAAAAATGATTTTAACAAATTAATTGAATTTCTTACTGCCTTCTCGTCATAGGTTTAATTATGATTATATTAATTCCCTTTTTCTTTTCTTTACCACAAGTATCACTTAGACCTAGATTTTAATTTCCTAGGTTGGACGACATTTCTATTAGGGAATTTTTTTTTAAAATCTTTCTCATCACATTATTCATTCTAAGGCCATCTAGGTTTATTCACTTATTAGTTAACAATGCGACGTGCCCTTCAGCTCACTCTAGGTGATCCAAGGGGGCCACTCACCTAATTTTGTTCCCTTGCGCGATGTTCCCTTCAGGACGCACTACGTGCTCCAAGGGTGCCACTCACCTCATTCTATTTCCCTTGCGTGATGTGCTCTTCAGGACTCACTCCATGCTCCAAGGGTGCCACTCACCTCTTTACTGACTTGGTAGACATGAAAAACCCTTTAGTCAATACTCTGCCAGGTGATCTTGTGGGAGACTAAGGGCCTCTAAGGAATAAGACCCCTGCCTTATTGTGTGTCCCTTAGAATAATCGTGAGCGACTATCGCAGTCTTCCCTCATGACAACGTGGGTCTTATTGAACTAGGTAATCGTTAACATATAGTTCGAGCCATGACATGAGTGCTAGTAGGTTGTGGTAGGTCTTCTATCCACACCTCTCCCTCAATGTCTCAGGTTGTCATGTGTGACCCCTCTACTCAACATCTGAGTCTGGTCGGCAAGCTATCGTTAGCCTACATCATCAACGAATCATGTCAGAAATAAAATCAATCATCATAACATCTAATCAGATGTGCATATGTCATATCAACAATAATCAAAACCAAATAGTCCACTCCCTAACTTGATCCGAAGTCCAATGGATTTCATCGATGCCTCTGCATCCTCAAGGTCCAAAGTCCTACACACTCAAGAGAATCCAGTCAATAGAACTTGTCTATGAAAACACACCAAATAACATATCCAATATGCCTCATAATCATAATCAAATGACCAATAGTATAATAATCTGGATCACTTGCAAGCAAGTGTCCTCAAGGAATAAGTTCTCTCAGTGCGCGCAAGAGCGAGATGTTACAATTCATGTATTGGTGACTAAGCTAAGTGATTTTGTGTAAGGTAATTTATCATAACTAATTCATATGCTATAATGTATTATAAGTTACTGATCTATCTCAATTATTATAACGATTTATATAGTCTTGTTTGACAATTTAATTACTAATGTTAATATAATTCTAATTCAATTACAACTTGTGCAATGAGATAAATTAATTAATTGCGCAAGATGCACAACCTCAAATGAGGTGAATTAGAAAATTTTACTTGAACACTGTAAATACAATCCCTTTTGATCAGTTGAAGAAATACGTCAAAGCAAGTAAATTGGAGCTATGTATTTACCTTATTGCATTGAAGCATGCAACTGAGCGCTAGACATGATTAAAATTCAACACATGTTGGGAATTATCAAGATTAAGTAAATTTTGTGATTTCACATTTGTTTCCTTTAGATCTATTCGATGATTCTTGGAAATTATTGTTCAAACCTTAAATAGTTGATGATTAATAGTTGACGATTAAATTTTTTTTGTAGAAGAAGAAATTCTCTATGGGCATTTTGTTTAGCATGAATTTAGCTATGTCATATCAAAGTTGAGTTGGGATTAGAAATATAAATATATATATATACATTTTTACTACTTCGATGTTTTCACTTACTCAATATTTTTCAGTAGGTCGGAGCATTGTTACAACCTAGATGTGATGTTATATTGATTTAAGAAAAAAAACAAAAACAATTTATCACTAATTTCGTCATGTTAAATACTTGTGTTGTGTTACGGAAGGGTTTTTTCAAATTCCAAGTGTTGTAACTATCAGAGAAGTTTTAACCTTGAACTTTGTTACCCAAGATTTTGGTCATCATGATGATGTATTGATAATGATGTACTCAGGATCTTCATTAGAACTTTTTCCTGAGAAAAGTTACTTTCTTCTCTTTCCAGAAATATCATTTTTGAGGAAGGTTCGCAGGCTGCTAATACATTTGCCTGCGAGAATACATGATTCTCGCAGGCTGTCTTAAGACAGGGTGCGAGAGGTTCTCACTGTGTATAACTGCTAGGGTGCGAACACTTTCTAAAGCAGGGAAAAAGATGAATTCTCGAAGTTTCTAGAAGGGAATCTTCTAGAAGGATGAGATGACATTCGAATGGTTATCTAAGTACTGGATTCCCTGATATTTTGGGATCATTCTTATCCAAGTAACTAATTCATTCTCTCCTATATATTGAGGGGATTCTCATGGAAAATGTTAGAAGCAAACAAGGTCAAGTAAGACATTGGAGAATTGGTGAAAGACTATGTGAAGGATTGATACTACAACAGCTAAGAACTCCAGCAAGTTTATCAAAGGTGGTTGATCTTATTCATGCAAGTGAGCAAGTGTGTGTGTCGGAGCCAAGGGCATTCGAAAGGAAGTTTGCAACATCAAGGCTCAGGTTGTAATCTTTACTTTCCATCAATATGATACAGTAATATGTCCCTTTCCCATAAAGCTAATTCTACTTTATTGTATAACTCCTTGATCATATACATAGATTCACTATTGAANATATATATATACATTTTTACTACTTCGATGTTTTCACTTACTCAATATTTTTCAGTAGGTCGGAGCATTGTTACAACCTAGATGTGATGTTATATTGATTTAAGAAAAAAAACAAAAACAATTTATCACTAATTTCGTCATGTTAAATACTTGTGTTGTGTTACGGAAGGGTTTTTTCAAATTCCAAGTGTTGTAACTATCAGAGAAGTTTTAACCTTGAACTTTGTTACCCAAGATTTTGGTCATCATGATGATGTATTGATAATGATGTACTCAGGATCTTCATTAGAACTTTTTCCTGAGAAAAGTTACTTTCTTCTCTTTCCAGAAATATCATTTTTGAGGAAGGTTCGCAGGCTGCTAATACATTTGCCTGCGAGA
Source organism: Picea sitchensis (assembly GCA_010110895.2). NCBI lineage: Eukaryota > Viridiplantae > Streptophyta > Pinopsida > Pinales > Pinaceae > Picea > Picea sitchensis. Next base: position 196,897 of record SNQJ01S0004492.1, read on the forward strand.
ATACATGATTCTCGCAGGCTGTCTTAAGACAGGGTGCGAGAGGTTCTCACTGTGTATAACTGCTAGGGTGCGAACACTTTCTAAAGCAGGGAAAAAGATGAATTCTCGAAGTTTCTAGAAGGGAATCTTCTAGAAGGATGAGATGACATTCGAATGGTTATCTAAGTACTGGATTCCCTGATATTTTGGGATCATTCTTATCCAAGTAACTAATTCATTCTCTCCTATATATTGAGGGGATTCTCATGGAAAATGTTAGAAGCAAACAAGGTCAAGTAAGACATTGGAGAATTGGTGAAAGACTATGTGAAGGATTGATACTACAACAGCTAAGAACTCCAGCAAGTTTATCAAAGGTGGTTGATCTTATTCATGCAAGTGAGCAAGTGTGTGTGTCGGAGCCAAGGGCATTCGAAAGGAAGTTTGCAACATCAAGGCTCAGGTTGTAATCTTTACTTTCCATCAATATGATACAGTAATATGTCCCTTTCCCATAAAGCTAATTCTACTTTATTGTATAACTCCTTGATCATATACATAGATTCACTATTGAATAGATTGTGCTTTCTTCACTTCGATTTCTCTGTATTGTTTTGGTCTTGACTGTATGAAAGCATTGGAGATAAGTGGGAGAAACAAAGACCAAAGGAAGCGATCATAAGGTATGTACTTTGTTCTTGCCTCTTAGTTCATTCAATAGTCGAAATTTAGGGAAAGAGTATTATTATGTCTTTCTTTGTTCTAGATCCAGGTGGATCTAGGGAGATCGGTTTGTGTCCGCACTTACGGATTTATCCAATAACAAACTTGAAGAAATTTTTTAGGAAAGGATATTAATTATTTGAAGTGCACATGGAGGAGGCACCTGTGGATAAAGTGCCAAGTGTTGAAGAGTGCACAATACTAAATGAATTTGAGGATGTCTGTAAAGAGATACCAAGGTTTCCATTGGAAAGAGATATCAACTTCTCTATAAATATGATGTATGGAGCAATTTCTGTATCCAAGACTCCTTATAGGATGAGTATGCCAGATTTAAAGGACTTATAGATCCACCTTGAAGATATTTTCAAGAATGGGTATAATATGCCCAAGTGTGTCACCTTGGGGTGTGCCAGTTTTGTTCGTGAAGAATAAGGATGGTATGTCAAGAGTTTGTATCGAATTCAAGAAGTTGAACAAGACAATAATAAAGAACAACTATCCTCTTCCAAGGATAGATGACCTCTTTGATTAACTGTGAGGCATGCAAAGATTTTCAAAGATTGATCTCAGATCTGGATATCACCAAGTGAGAATAAAGAAGGAACACATCAAGAAGAGTACCTTTAGAACAAGGTATTTTCATTATGAGTTAATGGTGGTGCCTTTCGTATTGTCGAATTCACATGTTTTCTTCATGTGTTTGATGAATGAAGTTTTTAGAAGTTATTTAGATAAGTTTGTCATTATATTTCTGGATGACATACTTATTTATTCAAAGTCTAAAGAGGAGGATGAGAAACACTAGAGGATGGTGTTGCAATTATTGAGGGAGCATCATATTTATGAAAAGCTAAGAAAGTGTTCATTTTGTTAGCATCAGATTCATTATTTGGGTCATATTATTTCTAAGGAAGGAATAGTTGAGGATCCAAAAAAGATAAAATCCATTGAGGAATGCTCGACACAAAGAAATGTCGCAGAGGTAAGTTATTTTATGGGACTTGAAAGGTATTACAGAAGGTTTATTGAATTATTCTCATAGATTGTGCAAGGATTTTTCATCACTTGAAGAGTTTTTTGAAAAGTGTGCCAGTTTTGAGAATTATTGATCCTGATGCATAATTCATTGTGTGCATGGATGCATGCAAGGAAGGGTTATATGGGGTCCTTAGTTATAATGGAAATGTGGTGTTCTACAAATAAAGAAAGTTTAAATACCATGAAAGGCTTTATGTCACTCATGACTTAGAATTGGCAGCCATAATGCATGCCTTGAGCATGTGGCCGCATTATCTCATGGGTAAAATATTTGAGCTGAGGACAGACCATATGGGTATGAAGTATATGTTTGTACAACCAAGTTTTAATTCCAGACAAATAAGGTGATTAGATTTCCTCAATGATTATGAATGAAACATAACGCACATCATAAGGTGGCCAACACACTCAATAGGAGGGAACATGAGATGCATGCTACATCCACTATCATGTACCAGACATATTTGTGTGACACAATATTAGAAGCTGCCAAATCAGATCTGTTTTATGTGGACATAAAGGAATAGATGATGAAGATGAGGAAGAATCTAAAGGATTCCTAGGACAGGAAGAAAAGATGCAGATATAAAGGCATAACCCACAAATATTTTAAAGTGGGGGACCATATGTTTTTGAAAATGAAATCCAGGTGTAGTTCCCTAAAGTTGGGAAAGTGTTCTAAGTTAGCATCACGCCATTGTGTGCCATTTAAAATCCTAGAGAGGATTGGTCCTATCTCATATATGCTTTCATTTCCTGCATCCTTGTGTATTCATAATGTTTTCCATGTGTCATTTCTTAAAAAGTATGAACCTAATGTTAATCATATTATTTATTGGAATGTGATTTAGGTGGAGCCAAAAGGCAATTTTCAAGTGCGATCGATATGCATATTAGAATGGAAAATCAGACAACACTAGAATTGAGCCATGGATATAGTAAATTTCCAAAGGACCTGGTATGATCCTAAGGATGCAACTTGGGAGTGTGAGGATGCTATGCAGGTAGAGTGTACACATTACATTTCCCTCCCCCTTATTTATGCACTGTGAGGGGAATGTAATGTCCCTAGTTCAAAACCCTTTGTTATTGTCCATATAGGCTGGTGAGCCATTGGAATCAATTGGAAGTGTAATGTATATATATATATATATTAGTGAGTAATTACCACTGAGTTTTGGTGTTGTGTGCACCTGAGCAGTGTATATAGAATTGTTATCAAAGACATTGTACGCACGTTTCATAGTGTTTCACACACTTGGGTAAGTGCACAGTAATGACCTAGGAGTTATCGCAGAGTTGAGTCATATATGTATGTATATATATGGTTGTATATGTATTGAGGTTAGAGAGCCGGTGTGATTATGGGGCTGGTGAGTTGGGACGTAGATACGTGAATGAGCCTATCCATGTAAATATAATCATGGTTATTAATATAATATTACATCATTGCATGAAGACTGAATTAGATGAAAAGTGATGGGGGGGATGACTCTACCAGAAAAGGGAAAAGGGGGCGTGATACTTACGTCTTAGGGGAATATTTTATAATATTTTCAGAAAAGTGTAATGTTGGATAATTATTTTATCCTAAGTTCCCGAGGGTAGGGAATGGTTCACCAAGTGGCTTAAGCTACTTCTGAAGGTGACAAGTTTTGATTTGAAGGAATGCAATATATATTGTTGGACTTAGTGTATTTTTGGGATTATGATTATTTGGGAGAGGATTTTTCACGTATTTTGGAGGCTCTCATGAGTAGAAGGGGGTCGTACTATATGGAAAATATGATTATTACCTTATTTTCACATATACGTTTGTAAGGAGTTCATGTGTAGTTGTAATCAGATTTTATTTTCGAAGAGACAGTTGTTAAGCCTGTGAGCATTCTCTTTGGGGAGAGATTTGTTTTTGAAGAGACGGGTTGTCATTCCAGTGAGAAATGATGCAAGATAATCATCATCATCATTAATGAAGCTTGGTGGAGCATGACTTAGTATCCAGAGTAGTGCACTTTAAACTGGTTTGGATCCCAAGGAGAGTGCATCACGTTAATTTTGAGGTTTTTCTAATTAAATATCCCATGAGATATTTAGGCTAGAGCCATTGTATATGCTCCTAGATAATGTAATTGTCTTTAATGCCTGTAGGTTGTACATATTTTGAGCTCTGACTCATATCTAAAATTGCAATTGTTCATTTATTGTAATCATCTTAGTGGTAGGATGGTTTTAATTATGATATGAAAGAACTAGATTAGTCTGGAGGGAAGGCTCAAGAAGCCCCTTCATCTATAAATCAATGTATTATGTGCCCAGTAGAGGCTTCTGAAGGTTGTTGAAACTCTTGTAAATTGTAGTTGGAGATTATAGAAGAAGAGAATTTCTCACACATTTACGAGGCTGTGAATTTGTTTATCTCTGTGAATCTAGATAAATGTTTTGTTGTTATCTATGTGTTTGTGAGTGTGCATTTTAATGTTTTATTGAATGAGTTCTAAATGTTGTTGTAAGTCTCAATTGTTTCTCTTCTAAAAATCACAGTGCAAGGAGTGCACAGTGCCAATGGAAGGAGTGTGATTCATAATGATCTATAGAGTATGAAGCTCATGAGACATAATTAATATTTGCACAAATAAAGCACAAGAAGTGCGCTTACACTCAGAGTAGTGTAAAATCCCAAAGAGGAGACCAGTGCAAGGAGTGCACAGATCCAATACTTTGTTAAGTGTTTATAAATCTCAAGAGAGTTAGTGTAAGGAGTGCATAGGTAAAGTTTCCAAGTCCTATTCTTAGGAGAGAAGCACAAAGTTTGTGCCAGAATTCGAGTCATTCAAGTGATGAAGCTAGAGGAGGGATATCGAGTGTAAGTCCCCAAGAGGATAATCCCTTTGTTTAAGGTAGAACAAATGATATTTTTTAGGAAGAAGTCAGAATACATCACACCCATTTGATAAGAAGAAGGATCGGGGTCGTTAAGTGCTAAGTCTTTCGAACTTCATTGCTTCAACAATTTTTAAGTTGTTTGTTGCAAGGTAGGAGTGAATCTTAGAAGTACCAGAGGAAATATCCACTGTATATTTGTGGGTGAGTGTGATACGTCCGATCCCCAAGTGATTCAGTGATTCAAAACTACGATGAATTCTTGGTAATTGTTTCACAAGGTGAAGAATCTCTCAAATCTCTGAAGCCCAGATTTAATCTCGATCGTCAATCCATAGATCTCAAAATATTTAGAGTTCATCTATCAGAGAGACCTTTGGGTGATAGTTGTTGGAGAGAGAAAAACCTCCAAATGTTGGAGTAAATCTGGACCATTGATCTAGTGAAGGAGTGTGAACCGTTGATCCTTGGACACTTCATGAGTTCAGCAGTTTGGATATTCGAGGAAAGTGAGTTGGTTGTTTTTCTAGTAGAGAAACTCCTTAAGATTGAAGTCTCAAAAATACGAATATCCCTTTCATTAGACACTCAGTCACAATATGTGGTTGCATGCACGGGCTGCCTAGACTAAAGGAACCCTCGTAAAATTCAATTTCACATTTGTGTATTTGTGAATCCTATGGGTAAGTTAAGTGTAGGGGTCGGTGGGATCCCAAGAGCCACTTTGGCTCCTGTGTAGTTCGATCCTAGACCAAGAGGTTATGCAAGCCCATAGGGAGTTTGCATCAAGTTGCATCAGAGAAGGAATAAGCTTCGTGAGAAGAAACATTTGAAACCATGCAACCAAGGAGACGTAGGAAAAGACCTATAGTCAATGAAACTATGGAGGAGGAAATGAGACATCTTTGAGAAAGGATGAATTCCATGGAAACACCACAAAGGAGAGAATCAAAGACTGTTAATGTTAGTGATGCTGAAAATGAAAACCCAGAAAAATAAGAAGAAGTTGTAGGAGGAGACAAGACATAAGAATGACTACTAAGAGTTGTTGTCCAGATGGAAACCAAAGAAAATATGGAAGTCCCAATGTATGAAGGTAATTCAAATGTGGAAGTGTTTCTTAACTAGATAAGTTCTTTATACAAGTACTTTTATTATGAGGATATTGATGATGAGAAGAAAGTAAATCATGTTGTGACCAAGTTGAAGGGACATGAAGCTTTATGGTGGGATGAGTTGCAAGCTGAAAGAAGGAGAAAAGGTAAGGCCAAGGTTAAAAATTGGGATAGAATGGTAGCTAAGATTAAGGCTAAGTTCATACCCAATGATTATCATTTGAATATGTTCAAAAGGTTGTAGAATCTGAGACAAAAGGGTTTTTCAGTGAAGGAAAATACTGAAGAATTCTATAAGTTGAATATAAGAGCAGGACATAGGGAAAATGATGGAGATAAACTTGCTAGGTATATTAATGGATTGAGGTATGAAATTCAAGATGAAATTAGCCTAGTAAAAATGAGGACTGTAGAATATTCTTATCAGGTATCCCTAAAAGAAGAAGAAAAATTGGCAAGGAAGAAGAGACATAAGAACAGTGGAAAGATTTGTAACAGAGAAAAATGAACCACCATAGAAAATTTCCAGAAATAAAGGGAATAAGTCGACAGATCTAAAAGTCAGACGAATAGAGGAGGAAATTATAGAGGAGAAGACTTTAGAGGAAGGAGACCTTTTCCAACAGGAAAAGGAAGAGGCTGAGGAGGAGAAGTCAAGTGTTATGCTTGTGGGAAAACATGGCACATGTCTTGAGAATGTCTTGAAAATAAGAATGCAGGAGTTAAAGAAGATCAAATTTCTGTGGCATAAAAAAGGAATGTGGAGATGGAGATGAAGATGAAAGCAGAAGCAGTTGAAGAGGAAATATCTATCGTGATGAGGATACATATTTTGAAGCCACATAAAGAGGTGTAAGAACCCGTCCAAAGAAATAGTTTATTCAGAATTGCTTGCAAGACCAAGGACGGAGTATGCAAGGTGATCATAGACAGTGGGAGAATTGATAATTTAGTTTCCATGGAGATGGTGGAAAAGAAAAAGTTGGATAAGACAACACATATGATTCCGTACAGGGTGTCATGGTTGCATAAAGAACATCAAGTCATGGTAACTAAACAATGTAAAGTTGAGTTTAAAATCGGTAGTTATAAGGATGAAGTTTTATGTGATGTCATACCTATGGATGTCTGTCATGTTCTATTGGGGAGGCCTTGGAAATATGACATAAATGTCATACATGATGGGAGGAATAACACATATACCCTTGAGAAAAATCGGTGTAATCATATGTTGTTTCCACTTGAGGAAAAGGGAGTCAAAGATGAGGCTAGTCTGAGTATACTTCTCATGAGTGGGAAGGAGCTCTTGAAAGAAGTTAAGAAATATTTGGAAATGTAGTTTGTTGTTATAGGTAAGTTGAGATTCATCCCTACAAATACTTCTATGAATTATTTTCCTGTTGAAATTCAAGAATTTTTGGATGAGTTTGTTAACATTGTGGTGGATGAGTTTCCTCATATGTTACCGCCCATCAGGAGTATTAGTCACCATATTGACCTTATTCTGGGAGAAACTTTGCGGAATGAATCAACATACATATTGAACCCTCGGGAGAATGAAGATGTGAAGGAGCGGGTCCAAGAGTTTTTGGATATAGGGTTTGATCAAAGAAAGTCTGAGCTCATGTGCAGTACCAACTATGTTGAGTCCAGAGAAATATGGAGGTTGGAGAATGTGCATATATTATAAAGATATCAACAAGATAACCATCAGGTATAGATTTACTTTACTCAGAATGGATGATTTAATTGATTGTTTGAGTGGGGACAATTAGTTTTCCAGGATAAACTTGAAAATTGGTTATCATCAGAAAAGGATGAGAGAGGGTGATGAATGGAAGAATCATCCAACACAAGATACCAATTGGATAATTGAAGAAGACTTCCAGAAGCATGGAAAGGAAGTTTAGGATCTCATGGACATGAGCCCATGAATATTTTTCATAGGGGAGTATGATGCAGGAGCATCATCATCATCATTAATGAATCTTGGTGGAAGATAACCTAGCATCCAATGGAATGCACATTAAACTGGTTTGGATACCAAGGAGAGTGCGTCAACTTAATTTTGAGGTTGTTGTAATTAAATATCCCATGAGATATTCATGCTATATCCATATATATATTCTCCTAGATAATGTAATTGTCTTTAATGCCTGTAGGTTGTACATATTTTTAGCGCCGACTCATATCTTAATTTCAATTGTTCATTTATTGTAATCAACTTAGTTGTAGGATGCTTTTAATTTTGATATGAAAGCACTAGAGTAGTCTGGAGGAAAGGATCAAGAAGCCTCTTCGTGTATAAATAAAATTATTCTATGCCCAGTAGAGGTTGTTGAAGGTTGTTGAAACTCTTGTAAATTGTTTTTGAAAAGATATAGAAGATGCGAATTTCTCACACATTTCTGAGACTGTGAATTTGTTTATCTCTGTGAAACTAGATAATTGTTATGTTGTTATTGATGTGTTTGTGAGTGTGCATTTTAATTTTTTATTGAATGATTTCTAAATGTTTTTGTAAGTCTCAATTATTTCTCTTCTAAAAATCAAATTGCAAGGGGTGCATAGTGCCAATGCAAGGAGTGTGGGGCAGAACCATCTATAGGTTCAAAATCTAAGGAGAGATAGTGCAAATTTTCATATAACAAGCGCAAGGAGTGTTCCTACACTCAGGACGATGTAAAATATCAAAGGGGAGACCACTAGAAGGAGTGCACAGAGCCAACTCTACATTAAGTGTTGATAAATATCAGGAGAGTTAGCACAAGGAGTGTGCAACTAAATTTTCCAAGCCCCAAGCTCAGGAGATAAGGAGAAAGTGTGCGAAATAATTACAGTCATTCAAGTGACAAATTTCGAGGAGGGATAGAGAGTGTAAGTCCCCAAGAGTAGAATCCATTTGTTTAAGTTTGAACAAACAAGATCCGTTAGGAATAATTCATAATCCCTCACAATCATTCGATAGGGAGAAGGAGCAAGGTCGTTAAGTGATAAGTCCTTTCAACTTTGTTGCTCTATCAATTTTTAAGTTGTTTGTTTCAAGGTAGGACCGAATCTATGAAATACCGAAGAGAATATCCACCATACAAGTGTGGGTGAGTGCGATTTGTTGGATCCCTGAGTGATTTAGCGATTTGGCACTCTRAGGAAGTCTTGGTCATTGTTTCATGGGGTGAAGAATCTCCCGAATCTCCAAAGCCCAAAGTTAATTTCAACTGTCAATTGGTGGGAAGATGTGAGCCATAGATCTCAAAGTATTCAAAGTTTGGTTGTCCATGAGACCTTTGAGTGATAGTTGTTGGAGATATAAGAAACTCCGAAGCCCAGAGTAAATCTGGACCATTGATCCAGTGAAGGAGCGTAGACCATTGATCCTTGGAATCTTCATGAGTTCAATGGTTTGGTTCTTCAGGGAATGTGAGTTGATTTTTGTTGGAGTGGAGAAACTCTTGAATCTTGGAGCCCCAGAACAATGAATATCCCTTTCGTTAGATGCTTGGTCACAAGATGTAGTCACATGCATGGGTTTTCCTGGACTAAAGGAACCCTTGTGAAATTCAATTTCGCGCTTGTGTATTTGTGAAGCTTGTGGGTAAGTTAAGTTTATGGGTCAGTGGGATCCCAGGAGCCACTTTGGCTCATGTATATTTCGATCCTAGATGAGTAGTTCACAAAGGCCCATAGGGGGTTTACATCAATAAATCTCTCTGGGTGAGATATTTGATGAGAATTGTTCCCTCATGCACTAGGCATTAGATGTAGGGCTCAAATACTTCCTATACACCTTGTTTTTGGTAACTCTGGAAGGGAAGTGGGGAAATTGAAGGACTGTCGAGAAGAGAAGGGGCACACTCCCTTGGGTGTGATAGGTGTGGGGGGAGTGAGGGAGTGCAACCTAGTTGCAACAAAGGGCACCTTGGACTGAGCAATTTTGTTGAGAATCAGACCTTAGATTGTCGCTAGGAACCCTTTTTCCCTTGTGGAGTTAAGCCCCAACTTGGGGGTGACCTATTGTTGAAATATTATGAGAAACAAATTCTATGGCTAGGAGGAACACCTAAGTTATGCCGACATTTGGTGACTTTCTTAAAATATATGTGTTCTTATGTGCTTGTCTTGTTTACTGTGTGCATATTAATCTATGTTCGATATGGTTTAATTCTTGTATGTTGTCGCATATATGTAAATGTTGTTATTCTTTTTAATGCTTCTTGCACATGTAAATGTGGTGTTGTTAGTCATTATTGTAGTTGTGCATGATTATGGTAAATGTTGATAGTCTTTCCTATTAAGTTAACCTTGTGATTTTGGTTATGAGTCTTCAAGAAGAGGTTTGAATGGTCAGGTGCACAAGAAAGTATCATGTGTGGACAGGAGGATGGAACTCATGTGTGTGTTCAGGAAATTATACCCCATGCAAAGGGAAATCATAATTGGTGTGTGATGCCAGGGTGGTTGTGCGCACAATTGTGTTGTGTGATCAGTATGTTGGTGCACGTAGTTGATGAGTTTTTTTTCTACGTAAAGTTTTGTTAAAAGGAGTAAGCTAGTGTGGTACATCTCAATTGAGATGGAGCGTATTACTTCAAGTGATATTGCATAGACTAGAGTTAATAGAATATCTGCGCTGTGGATTTTGGAGTAACATTAATTAGTAGTATGTTGGGGATGTTACAAATTTGTTGATTAAAAGATACATAAGTTGAGCTTGTGTGATATGGCCTATCTTGGATGGTTGGGGAAGTTATAGAGAGGG